>CM045920.1:15060800-15572972 GCA_025169955.1 Salix arbutifolia
AAATTGATGTGTTTTTTTATAACCCCTTTATATCTTGATTTATTATAATTTGGAATTTATCCTATAGAATTTCCACATTCTTTGACCTCCCACATTTAGCAACTTGATATAGTCAAATCCAAGTCACTTGACGAGTTAATACACTTAAATACTTAATCAACACGGTTAACAGTTACTGGTTGTAATCATGAACCTGTTTCAAAATTCAGAGATGGTGAATTTAATATAGAAAGCAATAAATATTATAAAGAAAAAAAAAAAAAAAGGGAGGTGAATCTGTAACATGCAGCAATCTGGGCTCTCTGCAGCAGAAATCATCTCCCTAAAACGATCTCAGTCCGGACTTGAAACGTTTCGTGGAGTGAATTCTCTCTTTTCTCTTTTAAGAATCTTTCCAAAGGATAACATGTTAACAATTGCATAAGCTTTTGTTTATTTATAGGAAGAAAAAAGTGATACTCACAGGTCTAATAACTTATGGTCTTCAACTTTATTTTGTTTTGACCATATCAACTAAACATGCTTTAGATTTTCTTGGGAAAAAAATAAGAAAAATGTAGCAAGAGAAGATGCAACAAGAATGGAGAGAAAATAAATAGATCAAATCATGGTATGACTGTCACCACTAAAACTTACCACTGGCAAATCAAAAACCAAGAGAACGAAAACTCGACCGGATATATCTGATACAATTTGTCCCAAAGCCGGTTGCTCGCGACGGAAAGTTACTGTTGCTGTAGTTGCACTGCCATCAAGATGGAATGATAAAAAGGATTGGAGAAGGTGACTAGGAAATGGCAGCAGCTTCTATGGCACTTTCTTTCACCATTGTCTTGACAAAGAGTTCCCCTGCTCTGTAAGAGGATCGAACCTGAAAAATAAAATCAAAAGCTCTTGTAGGTAAATCTAAAAAGGTCGATGGAGTGTGCCTTGAAAACAACCAAAGGAACTCAAGCACAGCTAGTAAGACATTGAATTTGAAGAAAAACCACCATGCATAAGCTCGCGAGCTTTTATTATAGACACAGACTGAAATTTAGACCTAAGTTTGAACATTCAGGATTTTAATGAACACAAATGGATTTGAAAAGGGCTGCATTGACGAATTATGACACTAACAATTAGCCTGTCATCCCATTTGTTGTTCATGTAAGAACACAAATGTTGATGTCAATAACCTCCAACGTGAATAATTATTAAATAACTTACCAGAGGTCCACTAGCCACATAACGGAATCCAATAGACTCTCCATACTCCTTCCAATAAGCAAACTTCTCAGGTGGAACATACTCCTTAACCGTTAAATGTGACGGAGTGGGCTGCAAAAGATAAGCAGTTTCATATTGAGAGCTAAGGCTACAAGAGACAAATAAATACATCACCACGATATAACATGACAGCTTAACAAATGCCTTGGCAGTGTTGAACTGAAACCATCTTTTGGCAATATGAGAATCATTCAGGCAGCAAAACACTGGACTATGGCAAGCTTTAACAGTTTTACGTAATTAAGAAAGCAGAGGCCCAATTCTAGGCATAAAATGTAAATTACTTGAGCTAAATAGCATAAGAGCACTCTGGCACATAATTTACCTGTAGGTATTGTCCAAATGTTAAAATATCAACATCTATAGCCCTTAAATCAGCCATGGCTTCCTTCACCTCATCATCAGTTTCTCCCAGACCCAACATTATAGAAGTTTTTGTTATCATTCCCTTCTTACTGATTTTTGCATGTTTCAAAACTGATAAACTCTGTTCATACCTGCATTTCCCATGCAAAAAATCAGGATCAAAATTAGCATTCACAATAAGGTTTCTTGAAAGAAAGACCAATTTGCATAAGCTTTCTTGCTTCAAGTACACAAAGCCTGGGTTTGGTTTGTTCATGCAAATTTGTCCTGTTCTCTACAAATAATAGAATACCTTTATGTATCATATGTATATGTATGCTTTTGATGGAGAATGAAGGGCAACAATGGAAGTTGGTATTTATTTGTTTAGGAATTTAAATATTTTATGATTATTTTATTTTAAAAATGGGAACTGGTGTTTATTATTTGATAGTTAAATTAGGATTTTAGTTTCATTATAGAATTAAGACTTACTTGGTTTTCCTAAATAATAAAATCTAATATAATCATAAAATATTAAAATTCCTAAACAAATAAATACCAACTCCCGTTGTTGCCCTTGATTCTCCATGAGCTTTATTTGGAGATAATCGTGAATGCTATATACTAAATACTGTTTATATTTTGCATCATGTGTAAAGTCAGAAATAGCCTAGAGCAACAAACCACCAGAAACGTTTGATTTTGTTTCAACTTCTGTCTTTAGCATTCAAAATAACCTGACAACTGATATGATGTTGACAGATCCATGTTTTGTGCTTGTACAAAAGCAATAACAAGCCACTCACCCAGCTCGGGGATCTCTAACTATTCGTTGGAGGCGTTTCACAGTCTCAACATTGTGGGCAAACACATCCAATCCTGAATGTACCAGAGTATCTACAGCCTTTAGGTCACCATGGAAATCAGAAGTTAAGCATTCAACCATGATCTCTGGCTTCAGTTCCTGCAGAAAAGGTGTGCAGAATCCAATATGTGATTCATATATTCTGCGGCGGTAAATAGGAGCATGATGGCCATAAAGCAAGCCTGATAGCATACATACCTTCATAGCTCTAACAGTTTGGGCAAAATGCCCACTTCCCCCATCTGGTATATCATCACGATCTACACTTGTTATAACAATGTAATCCACGCTACATAATTAGGAAAGAAGAAACATGCTCTGTTAGTTTGATGCTTAAAGCAAGTTGAAGACTATAGTATGAACCACTGTCCATCTTTTCATTTCTTCTTGCATATTAAGGGAAATGGTATTTTGAGAAACACTGGAAAAACAAATTATAAAAAAGTATTTCATTTGATAATCTAAAACATACTTGCAATCAGAACAGAAACAATCTTTCCATAATTAATTCTAAGAAACAAACTCACCCCCAACTTGCAATAGCCAAAGCAGTGTTAAGTGGCTCCATGGGGTCAGGAGGAGGAGGGGTTCTGCTGGTTTTAACAGCACAAAATCTACATCCACGGGTACAAGTATCACCTAAAACCATAATAGTTGCTGTTGCAATACCATCCCCACCTCCATTCCAACACTCTCCAATGTTGGGGCACTGAGCTTCTTGGCAAACAGTGTTGAGATTCAAGCGAGAGATAGATTCTTTTACCTCTTCAAATCGTTCTCCTTGAGGAGCTCTCTGCCTCAACCACTCTGGCTTCTTCACATTGGGATCTCTCCCAGTGTATGGCCCCATCTTTCCACCACCTGGATAAGGGTATGGGCCCTTCTCCTTGTTCTTCAAATCCGCAGACACTGATGATGAGGAGCCATTATTGATAGTGGTAGAAATTTGTGGGCGTTTTGCATCATTTTTTGTCAAAGAGGGATAATCAACAGATTCACATCGAATTTTTGAATAGGAGCAAAAAAAGGAGGATTTGGATATAGGGGATTTGGGAATGGGAATTGACAACGAGAATGAAGGTTTTGAAAGAGATTGCTCTATCATTTTTATTTTTATTTTCTGAGTTATTCTTTGATTCAAATGAAGAAGAAAAGGGACTCTTTTCTCTTTTGATTTATTCGTCTGAGTAGCGGCAGCTGTAATATTTCTAAATGCTGTCAATCAATGGTGCCTGTGTCCACTCGGAAAACATTGTATGGATCAGAATTCCATCTAGTTGTTTTGCTACAGCAAATCTACAAAGTCCATTCAGCTTTCAGGAAAATTACCCACTATAACACCTTTAACTCAACCTGCCACCAAGCACATCATCTATCATGACAATGAAAGACACAATGCCCACTTGCAGACAGACAGAACATGAATTTAAGGAAATGAATAAGAAGACTCCATCCTAAATGCAAACATGAAAGCAATAAGAAAATGTACAGAAGATTAACATTTAGAAACAAACACATCACACAGCTCAACTCCATTAATCCACCACAACTCTGCATCGTAGAATTATGGAACAAGTGGTTCTAGCACAAGACCAGGAGGTTTTACTGGCTACTCTACTGGAAATTTGTGAAGGTTCTATGCTGTCTGTTGATTTTCTTTCATATTAATCCTTAGTATTACTTAAACATCCCACCACAGAAAGACCATAACTTTTTTTATATATAAAATGAAACAAGTGTCACTGATGCATTATCAAATCCAAAGATAGAGTATATCAAGCTCCAAACTTTGACATTTCCATGGATCTAACATTTTGATTACAAGAATTTCCAGGCATCACCAAAATGCTTAACTACATATCTAATGCAAAAAACGCAATGATTTTTAATCAAAACATCAAATTAATTACCAAATTATTCAAAACCCATCTCCACAGTCAAACTATATAGCACATTTTCCAAATATATACAAGCATCAAAGACTAAAACCCAAAACAGTTATCATATTGCAAGTTCACATAGGCATTTTCGACAAACAGCAAAAGCCCATATCATCATTCATTTCACACACATACGAACAACAAAATGCAAGCAAGATTAAAAGAAAGAAAGGCAAGCACAAACCCACCTGTGATAAGAGAAATCTGTGTACAGGCTTTATGTTTGATGAAATGATATGATGCTGGACATTGAAAGAGAGGGCTTTTGTTTTGGGTCTTTGAGTTCTACGTCCAAACAATAGAAAGATCTTTCTTGTTGTCGTTGGTAGTTGCAACTGTGATACAGCAGTTGGTAATGGCAGGCAGCGATCACACCAATGCCTATGGCAGACATGTCTTTCGAGAGAGAGAAAGACAATAATAAGAATAAGTGACTGTTTAATTGCATTATTTGTAAATTGTTTTTTATTTTAAAATATATTAAAATAATATTTTTTTTATTTTTAAAATTTTATTTTTAATATCAAAATATAAAAATATCTAAAAATATTAAAATAATTAATTTAAAGTAAAAAAAATCAATTTTTTTCAAAAAAAAAATGAAATGTAATATCAAATAAGATTTATATGAAGATAAAAGATGAATTACTCCCTATATATTAAATACTGGTTTAGTTTGGGAATATAGTTAAAATTGTTTTTTAAAATATTTTTATTTAAAAATATATTTATTTTATTTTTTATAAATTATTTTTAATATTATTTTATCAAAATAATTTAAAAATATTAAAATTAAAATAAAATATTTTTAAAAATACAGTGTCAACAATCATTAAATTAAATTAAGAGGATCAGAATAACATTTCTAATAATTATTAGAACAAGTACCCTTCATAGCTTATTGAAAGTAATTAATTACTTCTTGGAGTAAGAAATCCAACTAAATAAATTTTTGACGTGTATTAACCATCCTTAATTCAATTGTTTCTTTTTAAATAAGGCCTTATTTTCAAATCAATTTTTTATCCTACCCGTGTCTCTTATTTCAATTATTTTTTCAAAAAAAGAAGAAAATAAATAATAAATAATTTGGAGAAGAACATCAATTCACAAAAGGCTTGAGTAAAAACCATAGTTTAAAATATAAATACATACTTATCCAACTCGCTTGGCTCGGGGAGTCGACTTAACAGCTTGTTGACTTGAAATGTATTTAGTCGAAGAGATAATATTGATGTAAAATAAATTTATTTTTGAGATTTTTAATTAAAAATTTGGGCGATTGCTGCTTCTGTTTTTTAAGAGCTCGTATACTCTAAGAAAAAAGTTTTACTCATTTATAGATGGAACTTCAACTACAGCTCAGTTTAGAGGGAAATTATAAGTAGTGACATAAAATAAATAAAAATATTTATTTTTAAGTTGTTTTTGGAGACAATTTCTATATTTTTTAAAGAATAAATATAGAAAAAAATATATTTTCTTTATTTCTATTGGCTTTAAAAAAATCATTTCACTTGAAGAATAAATAAAAACAACA
Organism: Salix arbutifolia; assembly: GCA_025169955.1. Lineage (NCBI taxonomy): Eukaryota > Viridiplantae > Streptophyta > Magnoliopsida > Malpighiales > Salicaceae > Salix > Salix arbutifolia. Next base: position 15,066,763 of record CM045920.1, read on the forward strand.
AAGAAAAAAAATAAGAAAGGTCATTTTTCAAATGATCACAAACACAAAAGGACTAAATTAAAAAAAAACATAAAACCTCAACAAAATAGAAAATAATAAAAATTAAAAACAAAAACTAAGAGCATATACATATAAACATGGACAAAAATAAGAACTATTTCAGAAATATATATATATATATATATATATAAAATAAAGGAATTAAAATAAAATCAAAAATTCAAAATATAAGGACTGAAATGAAAAAAAATATATGATTAATTTAAATCAAAGGTCAAGATTGAAAAAAATCCAAACTTCTATACCAAAAATATTAAGAGATTTAAAACAAATCCCAAAATTAAAAGAATAAGAACTGAAATGCAACCAAAATATATAATCAATTTCAATTGAAGGACAAAATTGAAGAAAAAAAAATCAAACTTCTATATCGAAGATATTAAAGGATTTCAAATCAATCCAAAAATTAAAAGAATAAGGACTGAAATGAAACCGAAATATATAATCAATTTCAAATGAAGGACAAAATTGAAACAAATCAAAATTTATATAACAGAAATAAGGACCATACAAAATAATCAAAAGATCAGGGACTCATATGAAAACACCATAAACAAAGGGGATTGTTGTGTTATTTAGCATGCAGGAGAGAGAAAAGGGAAAAAAAGATCAATCGACCACCATCATGTCACTGGCCACCGTGTGATGCCACGCGTCACACCATGAGGAAGAGGACATGACAGCGCATCTGTAGGGACACCTGATGGATTTTTTTTACCATCAGAAGACGCCGCACTCGTTGCCTGAAAAGGGGATGAGGTAGAGTGTAAAACCTCCGGGCGAAAAATTATAAATTGACTAGTTTTATGTAAAACAAACAAATTCGTAACTCTTGATTGGGTTATCAAAAAATTCTGAAATTTTGCGTGAAGCCTTCTAATATGAAACCTTAGCTTGGGTTAAAATTTCAGAATTTTTAGAGAAATTCGAAAATTTGACGAAAATCACAATTCGACTAGTTTTAGGTTATTGAATGTAATTTTCAATCCGACCATCGGATTGAGCTGAAAATTTTTGAGGAACCTTAAAATATATTAGATAAAATCTGGTTAAAATTTTAAGCTGAATGGAGCTCGGTAGTGCTAGCAAAAAAATAAAATAAATAAATAAATAAATAAATAAAATCATTAAGGGTAAAATTGAAATTAGCCATTGAAAACACACATATAAGCTCTCCTTCTTTTCTAAGCACTGCCGAATGGGCAGAAACAAAAGAAAAGAGTGAAGAGAAACAGGGCAAACGTGAGAGACGTGAGAGAAAGAGAGAAAAGTTAGGGAAAAACACAAGAAATTGAGAAAATACCTTTATAAGCTTGCAAGTTCACCCTATAAAGCACTAAAGCAAGTGAAGGAAGGAGGATTTGAGAAGGGAAATTCAGCTAACCTTGGAAGAGAAGAGAAATTGGAAGAAAAACAATAGGTAAGCATGAGAAGTTTAGATTTCATGTTTGATTTAGATGTGTTCTTAAGCTTATTTGATTAAGTTGGGAAGTAATTTCATGGAGTTTACCTTAGTTTTCCTTAAACCCTAGATTTTTGAACTTAGGGTTCTTATGTGAATTTGGGGGAAATAGGAGGGGAAGGAAAAATGATGAAATTGAAGTGGAATAGAATGAAAATAAGTTGAAATAACAAGTAAATGAAGAAAAATTTGGAGGAGGAAAAAGAAACACCACATTTGGCCAAATGAAGGAAAAAGTGGGAGAATGAATTTTGATGTTAATGTTTAGAAACAAACCATGTTTAATCATGATAATTGAAAATGTAAGAAAGACTAAATGAAGAGATAGCATTTAAATTGAGAAAATAATAATAATAATAATAATAAGTAAATTCAAATTAAAAGAGAAATAAACTAGTTAAAAGAAAATATGAAGACAAGATGTCTAGATTTTGTTTGAATGTATTTAGATAAAATGAATAATATGATGTGAGGGTATAAAGAATAGAAGAATTATTTGATGGAGGAATTATGAACATAGAGTAAGCAAAGAAGTAACTTGAGTTAAATATGAGGTTGTATGTAAAATAATGATGTTATATTTGAGAATGAATTTTATTAGAACAAATTACAAATAAAAATATTATGTGCTTTGTGTTTCGGCACGTAAGAAAAATATTGATGGACTAATGATATAATGACACTTGATTGATTCAGGAGTTGTGTCTGGAGCAGGTTATCAGACAGGAGGAGCTGGGTCATCTCGAGCAGAAGGTAGGTGATTCATCACCTTATTTTATAATTTTTAGTTTCTCTAATAATCTATGTTGCTCATTTAATTGATATTACACGAATGGAGCAAATGAATAAATTGAGTTATGATTTTGTGGATTACCGGTAAATTTTGTGAAATTACCGGTTTTTTGTTGGTTAACAAAGAGGTTAACCGGATATGGGGTAATTCAAAATGGAATTACCGGATTGATTGGCTAATAAAAGAGGTTAGCCGGATGCTGGGTAATTCAAATGGAATTACCGGATTGATTGGCTAATAAAAGAGGTTAGCCGGATGCTGGGTAATTCAAAAGGAATTACCGGATTGATTGGCTAATAAAAGGGGTTAGCCGGATGCTGGGTAATTCGAATGGAATTACCGGATTGATTGGCTAATAAAAGGGATTAGCCGGATGCTGGGTAATTCAAATGGAATTACCGGATTGATTGACTAACAAAAGAGGTTAGCCGGATGATGGGTAATTCGAATGGAAGTACTGGATCTATTGGTGACTGAGGAAGGAAACCAAATTTCTGAGTAATTATATGAAAGTGCTAGATTTATTTGGTAATTAAGATGAGTTAGCTGGATTGGTAAATTTTGAAAAGATCATGTAAATTAAGGGATTAAGTTAGACTGAAGTAAAATTATTAAATTTCAAAGGTTAAGGGTAATCAATTAATATTAGAATAATATAGTGAATAAGTGACTTAATATTGTTATTGTTGAAACAGGTACATCGCGAGGTGATGCAGATCGTTAGATATAGGAATACTCATGTTTTTGGAATTACTATTTTGGAATGTAATAGTCATGTCGTTATTTTGAGTGTAAATCCTTTTGTGTTGTAAAAAAATTAAGTAGAAGGTGTAATATGTAGTGGAGGTATTATGTATATGTATAGTTGTTAGTATGACCAAATCATCTTCAAAATGATAAGATAAGATTTATTATAAATATATTATGACTCTTAATCTTAAAGTTGCATTTATGTGGTTTAAAGGCTTATATGTAGTTAATTAGCATTTATTACGTATAATGATGAATTTGTTTATCTTTTGAGTTGTTTTGGTAGTACATTTATGTTAATTTACTAATTGATATTATGAGACTTGCATATATTGAGTATGAATGTTGAGTTATTGTTTGATGAGATTGTGATCCAGGATGATTGGATCAAGATGGAAGTTGTAATGACATATAATAGAAGTGTTGGCAATAACTTGGTATCAACAAAAATAGAGGAAACTCTGCCGAAATTTCAAAAAAAAAAAAATCCCATAATTTAGACATATTATCCAACACTTGACATCGGTAATGAAATGTTGGGAGAATTTATGATATTATAATTTGAGGGCGTTACATTTTGGTATCAGAGCCTGGTCTAAAGTTCAGGAGATCATTATTAATGAAAAAGAATATTGTTTCAGGATGGTGCGTACACGGCAAGAAGCCACAGCTGACTCGTCACCCGTGAGGCACGAGCGTCTAGTTGAGACTGGAGATAGAGGACTAGAGAGAGATCCTCTGGTAGATACAGCATCTTTTGTGCCAGCCGGGTCGGTGCAATCTGGACAAGGAGAGTCATCAGGACTCCGAGATGAGCGAAGGATATTTAGTGGAGATGGGCAGGGGACTCAGTCCCCACCAACAGTAGCGCCTGCAGCAGCACCCCCTGGGGTAGCACCTCCACTATATCCAGATCCTACGTATTTTGCACAGTTGGTTCGTGCAGTGATGACAGAGATGGCGGGACCATTGAGTACGACCCTCAGGGATAATGTGGTCACCTTAGTCCGATGGGTAAAAAGTCTGAGAGAATTAGGTTGTGAGGCATTTATGGGAGAGGGGGATGCTGAGATAGCTGGGCGATGGTTACGAAAAATAGAGAGGTCTATGGATCAAATAGCAGTACCTGCAGAGCTCCGAGTGGATTGTGCTACTCAGCTATTATCGGATAGAGCCCAGACATGGTGGGATATTGTTAAAGAGAGGCGAGTTGCTGAGACGCTTAGATGGAGGGATTTCAGGACAGAGTTTGAGAACCAGTATTATTCCCGACAGCATCGAAAGATCAAAGAACAGGAGTTCTTGGCTCTTACACAGGGAGATATGACAGTATTGGAATACGAGAGGCGGTTTCAAGACCTCTCTATGTTTGCTTCTGTTTATTTACCGACTGAGCAGCATCGGATAGAGAGACTCCGAGATGGACTCCGACATGAGCTGAGGATGGGATTGGCTGCCTTGCAGTTTTCGACAGTGAGAGATTTTATAGTGGCCGCTCAATCTCTAGAGGCCGTGGCAGCCGCAGGGCAGCGGGAAGGTGATGGGCAGGGTACTATGGGAACAGAAAAGCGTAAAGAGCCTACATCATTTACAGGGAGACCTCCATTTCCAAAAAAGGGAAAAGGAGGACATTTTGGTCAGTTCAGAAAGAAGGGAGGAAATCTTGGATCAGGCGGTACATCGAGTAGACCTATGCAAAGCTCACAGGGAGGGTGGTCACGACCACAGACTAGTTTACCAGGAGGAGTCATAGAGGGCTCCAGGATGGCTACTTATCCCCTGTGTGTGAGATGCGAGCGTAGACATCCTGGAGATTGTTCGGTCACATCTGGCAGATGTTATATATGTAGACAGGAACACAGATGGAGGGATTGCCCCTATCTAGATGCTGCGTGTTATTATTGTGGAGAGTCAGGGCATCGTAAGAGAGAGTGTCCTCAGAGGACTATGGGGCAGATGCAGAGACAGGGTTTTTCAGGACAGAGTCAGCAGCAGTCTGTGACCGTGGACAGGCCGGGTAGACCTGCCCAGTCTGGGACTAGTGCCATTCGAGGCCGACCTCGAGTACAAGGAAGGGGAGCTCAGGGAAGAGTTTTCCGTATGACTCAGGAAGATATGCGAGCTGCCACTGATGTTGTTGCAGGTACTTTACTATTAGAATCTCAACCTGCATATACATTGATTGATCCTGGTGCTACCCATTCCTTTGTAGCTAGGAAATGGAAGGATAAATTAAAAGTGCAACCTATGAGAATGGAAGAAGGGGTAGCAATTGGTACACCTCTAGGGGAAACTATACTTATAGAGTATGTCTATAGGGGTTGTCGGGTAAAAATAGAAGATGTTGAAATGAGGGTAGATTTATTACCACTAGACTTGTATGATTTTGAGATGATTTTGGGAATGGATTGGCTAGTAACATACAGAGCTCAAATAGATTGTTTTACTAAAACGGTAACTCTCGAAGATGAGGGTGGTAGGAGAGTAGAGTTTAGAGGAGAGAGGAACGTCATACCAAATAGTATAATTTCGGTCATGACAGCTAGGAAACTATTAAGAAAGGGATGTACAGTTTATCTTGCCTATGTAGTAGATTTGGAAAAGAAAGGAATAGAGTTGGATAAAATACCTGTAGTAAGAGAGTTTCCAGATGTATTTCCAAAGGAATTACCCGGGCTACCACTTGAGAGAGAAGTAGAAGTTTCGATAGAAACACTGCCTGGGACTACACCAGTAGCTCAGGCACCGTATCGAATGGCGCCTACAGAATTGATGGAATTGAAAATACAATTACAAGAATTGTTGGATAAAGGGTTTATCCGCCCTAGTGTTTCCCCTTGGGGGGCTCCTGTGTTATTTGTTAAAAAGAAGGATGGAACATTACGGCTCTGTATAGATTACAGACAGCTAAATAAAGTGACTGTAAAAAATAAGTACCCCCTTCCACGAATTGATGATTTGTTTGATCAGTTAAAAGGGGCATGTGTATTTTCAAAAATAGACTTGAGGTCAGGGTATCATCAGGTGACGATAAAGGAGAAAGATATGCAGAAAACAGCTTTTAGAACTCGCTACGGGCATTATGAGTTTGTGGTGATGCCTTTTGGATTAACTAATGCCCCAGCGATATTTATGGATTTGATGAATCGGGTTTTTCGATCCTATCTGGATAAGTTTGTAGTAGTGTTTATTGATGATATACTAATATATTCTTCGTCACAAATGGAACATGCAAATCACTTGAGAGAAGTGTTAGAGACCTTGAGGAGAAATAAGTTGTATGCGAAGCTGAGTAAGTGTGAATTTTGGCTGAATGAAGTAGTATTTTTGGGTCATGTGATATCGGAGAAGGGTATCTGTGTAGATCCAAGGAAGATAGAAGCAGTATTGAGATGGGAAAGACCTACGAATGTGACTGAAATTCGTAGTTTTTTGGGCTTAGCTGGATATTATAGAAGATTTATAGAAGGATTTTCTACGATAGCCTCTCCAATGACTCGGCTAACTAGGAAGGAAGTTAAGTTTGAATGGTCAAAGGAGTGTGAAACAAGTTTTCAAGAGTTAAAATCCAGGTTAACTTCAGCCCCGGTATTGGCTTTACCAAAAGAACAAGAGGGATTTGTCGTGTATAGCGATGCTTCCAGTAAGGGTTTGGGTTGTGTACTTATGCAGCATGGAAGGGTAATCGCTTATGCATCCAGACAGTTAAAACCACATGAGGTGAACTATCCAGTACATGATTTGGAGCTAGCAGCTGTGGTGTTTGCTTTGCGGATATGGAGGCATTATCTGTACGGAGTACAAGTACAGATTTTTACAGATCATAAAAGTTTAAAATACTTGTTGTCACAAAAAGAATTGAATATGCGACAAAGGAGATGGATGGAGCTGATCAAAGATTATGATTGTATTATTGACTATCACCCGGGGAAAGCAAATGTGGTGGCAGATGCTCTGAGTCGAAAGAATAAAGCTTTTATTGGTGGCTTACTAGTGCGAGGTAATAAAGAACTCTTAGAACTTGGTGGGCTAAATGTGCATTTGGATATGACTCCAGGAGGAATGTTATTGGCAACGTTAGTGCTACAATCTGATATGAGAGAAAAGATACGAAAGGCTCAAGGGGAAGATCCCGAAGTAAAGAAAGAAATGAATAATGTAAAAGTCGGCCAAGACTCTTTATTTCGAGTGTCGAATGATGGGCTCGTAGTGATGGGAAAAAGAATATATTTACCTGACGACAAGGATTTAAAAGGAGAAGTTTTAAAAGAAGCTCATGAGTCTAAATTGGCGATCCATCCAGGGAGCACGAAAATGTATAGAGATTTAAAGGAAAGTTACTGGTGGCCAAACATGAAAAAGGAGATAGCAGAATATGTGGCCAAGTGTGCCATATGTCAGCAGGTGAAAGCAGAGCATCAACGACCGGCTGGAGAATTACAGCCTCTTCCGATTCCAGAATGGAAATGGGAGAATATCACTATGGATTTTGTATCTGGATTACCAAGAAGCAGGAAAGGATACGATGCTATATGGGTGATCGTGGATAGACTGACGAAGTCTTCTTTGTTTTTGCCTATGAAGATGGGGGATTCGGTTGAAAAATTAGCTCAATTATATATTAAGGAGGTGGTGAGATTGCATGGTGTACCAGTTTCTATAGTATCCGATAGGGATCCTCGGTTTACATCAAGGTTATGGTCGTGTATACAACGGGCTTTGGGTACCAGATTGAATCTAAGTACAGCTTTTCATCCACAGACTGATGGGCAATCTGAAAGGACAATACAGATTTTAGAAGATTTGTTGCGGTCTTGTATTCTAGAGTTTGGAGGTCAATGGGAGGATCATTTGCCATTAGTAGAATTTACTTATAACAATAGCTATCAATCTACTATTGGAATGGCACCATATGAAGCATTGTATGGAAGGAGATGTCGAACTGCAGTATGTTGGGATGAAGTTGGGGAAAGAAAATTATTGGGACCTGAACTGGTGCAGATCACGGTTGATAAGGTGAAGGTGATAAAGGAAAGGATGAAAGAAGCTCAAGACAGGCAAAAGAGCTATGCAGATAATCGACGGAGACCTCTAGAGTTTCAAATTGGAGATATGGTATTTTTAAAGGTTGCTCCATGGAAGCATGTGATTCGATTTGGAATGAAAGGAAAATTAGCACCCAGGTATATCGGGCCATATAAAATTATAGAAAGAATTGGGACGGTTGCCTATCGTGTACTGCTGCCACCACAATTAGATAGGATACATAATGTGTTTCATGTCTCGATGCTGCGGAAAGCAAATTTGGATCCTACACGAATTTTGCCACAAATTTCGATGGAGGTGCGGGAAGATTTAACTATGGAAGTACAGCCTGTGCGAATTATGGACCGAAGTATAAAGGAATTACGGAATAAAAGGGTGCCGTTAGTAAAAGTGTTGTGGCGAAACTCTCAAATAGAAGAAGAAACCTGGGAGAGAGAGTCAGAAATGATGAAGAAGTATCCTGGATTATTTTCTTATATAGGTATGAATTTAAATTTCGAGGACGAAATTTTTTTTTTTGGAGGGGAGAATGTAAAACCTCCGGGCGAAAAATTATAAATTGACTAGTTTTATGTAAAACAAACAAATTCGTAACTCTTGATTGGGTTATCAAAAAATTCTGAAATTTTGCGTGAAGCCTTCTAATATGAAACCTTAGCTTGGGTTAAAATTTCAGAATTTTTAGAGAAATTCGAAAATTTGACGAAAATCACAATTCGACTAGTTTTAGGTTATTGAATGTAATTTTCAATCCGACCATCGGATTGAGCTGAAAATTTTTGAGGAACCTTAAAATATATTAGATAAAATCTGGTTAAAATTTTAAGCTGAATGGAGCTCGGTAGTGCTAGCAAAAAAATAAAATAAATAAATAAATAAATAAATAAAATCATTAAGGGTAAAATTGAAATTAGCCATTGAAAACACACATATAAGCTCTCCTTCTTTTCTAAGCACTGCCGAATGGGCAGAAACAAAAGAAAAGAGTGAAGAGAAACAGGGCAAACGTGAGAGACGTGAGAGAAAGAGAGAAAAGTTAGGGAAAAACACAAGAAATTGAGAAAATACCTTTATAAGCTTGCAAGTTCACCCTATAAAGCACTAAAGCAAGTGAAGGAAGGAGGATTTGAGAAGGGAAATTCAGCTAACCTTGGAAGAGAAGAGAAATTGGAAGAAAAACAATAGGTAAGCATGAGAAGTTTAGATTTCATGTTTGATTTAGATGTGTTCTTAAGCTTATTTGATTAAGTTGGGAAGTAATTTCATGGAGTTTACCTTAGTTTTCCTTAAACCCTAGATTTTTGAACTTAGGGTTCTTATGTGAATTTGGGGGAAATAGGAGGGGAAGGAAAAATGATGAAATTGAAGTGGAATAGAATGAAAATAAGTTGAAATAACAAGTAAATGAAGAAAAATTTGGAGGAGGAAAAAGAAACACCACATTTGGCCAAATGAAGGAAAAAGTGGGAGAATGAATTTTGATGTTAATGTTTAGAAACAAACCATGTTTAATCATGATAATTGAAAATGTAAGAAAGACTAAATGAAGAGATAGCATTTAAATTGAGAAAATAATAATAATAATAATAATAAGTAAATTCAAATTAAAAGAGAAATAAACTAGTTAAAAGAAAATATGAAGACAAGATGTCTAGATTTTGTTTGAATGTATTTAGATAAAATGAATAATATGATGTGAGGGTATAAAGAATAGAAGAATTATTTGATGGAGGAATTATGAACATAGAGTAAGCAAAGAAGTAACTTGAGTTAAATATGAGGTTGTATGTAAAATAATGATGTTATATTTGAGAATGAATTTTATTAGAACAAATTACAAATAAAAATATTATGTGCTTTGTGTTTCGGCACGTAAGAAAAATATTGATGGACTAATGATATAATGACACTTGATTGATTCAGGAGTTGTGTCTGGAGCAGGTTATCAGACAGGAGGAGCTGGGTCATCTCGAGCAGAAGGTAGGTGATTCATCACCTTATTTTATAATTTTTAGTTTCTCTAATAATCTATGTTGCTCATTTAATTGATATTACACGAATGGAGCAAATGAATAAATTGAGTTATGATTTTGTGGATTACCGGTAAATTTTGTGAAATTACCGGTTTTTTGTTGGTTAACAAAGAGGTTAACCGGATATGGGGTAATTCAAAATGGAATTACCGGATTGATTGGCTAATAAAAGAGGTTAGCCGGATGCTGGGTAATTCAAATGGAATTACCGGATTGATTGGCTAATAAAAGAGGTTAGCCGGATGCTGGGTAATTCAAAAGGAATTACCGGATTGATTGGCTAATAAAAGGGGTTAGCCGGATGCTGGGTAATTCGAATGGAATTACCGGATTGATTGGCTAATAAAAGGGATTAGCCGGATGCTGGGTAATTCAAATGGAATTACCGGATTGATTGACTAACAAAAGAGGTTAGCCGGATGATGGGTAATTCGAATGGAAGTACTGGATCTATTGGTGACTGAGGAAGGAAACCAAATTTCTGAGTAATTATATGAAAGTGCTAGATTTATTTGGTAATTAAGATGAGTTAGCTGGATTGGTAAATTTTGAAAAGATCATGTAAATTAAGGGATTAAGTTAGACTGAAGTAAAATTATTAAATTTCAAAGGTTAAGGGTAATCAATTAATATTAGAATAATATAGTGAATAAGTGACTTAATATTGTTATTGTTGAAACAGGTACATCGCGAGGTGATGCAGATCGTTAGATATAGGAATACTCATGTTTTTGGAATTACTATTTTGGAATGTAATAGTCATGTCGTTATTTTGAGTGTAAATCCTTTTGTGTTGTAAAAAAATTAAGTAGAAGGTGTAATATGTAGTGGAGGTATTATGTATATGTATAGTTGTTAGTATGACCAAATCATCTTCAAAATGATAAGATAAGATTTATTATAAATATATTATGACTCTTAATCTTAAAGTTGCATTTATGTGGTTTAAAGGCTTATATGTAGTTAATTAGCATTTATTACGTATAATGATGAATTTGTTTATCTTTTGAGTTGTTTTGGTAGTACATTTATGTTAATTTACTAATTGATATTATGAGACTTGCATATATTGAGTATGAATGTTGAGTTATTGTTTGATGAGATTGTGATCCAGGATGATTGGATCAAGATGGAAGTTGTAATGACATATAATAGAAGTGTTGGCAATAACTTGGTATCAACAAAAATAGAGGAAACTCTGCCGAAATTTCAAAAAAAAAAAAATCCCATAATTTAGACATATTATCCAACACTTGACATCGGTAATGAAATGTTGGGAGAATTTATGATATTATAATTTGAGGGCGTTACATAGAGTACCGTTGGCGTGTCGATAGACGTGCCAACAGTATTCGACATAAAAGAATTAAATAAAAATGATAAATTACTAAAAACACCCCTACAATCAACTCTTGGATTTTATCTTATATGAGGGTATATTTGTATTTATACATTTTTAAAAATATGAAATGCCTCAAACACCCTCGCATGCAACTATTGTGTTTTGTCTTATTTGAGGGTAAAAAAGTTATTTTTCTGTGCAATGAAAATGTAAAATTACCGTGATACCCTCGACAAAAACTCTTGATTTTTGTATTATTTGAGGATATTATGGTTATTGTACTGTGCATATAAATGTAAAAAACTGAAAATACCCCTGAGTTCAAGGCTTAAATTATTGTTCATTGAAAGGTAAAATAATAATTTTACTATTACAATCCACAATAATCTGTGTCTATTGCTACAATAATTTTGCAACAGTGAAACAACGGTCTAAATGTAACCTGTGACTGAATATTTATGAAAAAATCAAATGTGTGCCAACATGTGGGGAAGCAAAAAAGCATTAATGGCAGTCACATAACATCTACAGATCTAATTTATTAGCTCCCACAATAACTTGAAGCTATGCAGAAATTCAATAAAATTTGAAAATCCCTCGAAACATTTATTGCTATGCAAGCAATGCCCTAAGTGCAGTAGTCAGAAAGTCACGTAAAAAAAGCAATTGAATTCAGACAATCCCTCCACAGGCTCCATTCTATATGTGTATATATATATATATATATCGTTTTTCTCCCATGGAACCAAACACATATGCTAAGGCTTGAGTCCTGTGACTACTGTTAGCAAGCCTGCCTTGTTCATCGCGACCCTCTCCTCTCCACTCACCCTACCTTGGCTCACACTCTTGCCTGTGATTTGCTTCCATACTTTCATTTTTCCCACCTCTTTACACACACACACACACACACACACCCCTGTACTTCCACTCTCACACCTTCGTCTCAAGTTTTCTTCCTGCACTCCATTAATTACCAGAGCCATGAAGGTTTTTGTTGCAGCATTAGTCACTGCTCTCATTTTTCTTCCTGCGGCCATTTCTGCGAGGCACATTGGCAGGCCACGAACACGTATGAACCTCTCGCTTACTCCATTTGCTTCATTTTTTCTGAGAAAAAAAACACAATTCAAACTTATATTCATGGATATTATCTTGTTAACTCTTGATACATTCTGGAACTGAGGCTTCGATTCTTCACCCTTTTTGCTAGGGTTTCTATATATGGATACTAATATTGTTCCTTTTAATTAATGCTAAACAGACCATGGGCACCGCCATTCGACACAGCCTCGAATTAATGACGGGACAGTGGAAAAACCCAGTTTCTACAGGGAAAGATGGCCGACAAAGAGAAGGGGCGATACTGTCCAGATTGCAGGGTCGAGGTTGCCTGATTGCTCTCGTGCATGCGGCTCATGCTCGCCATGTAGGCTAGTGATGGTCAGCTTTATCTGTGCTTCAATTGAAGAGGCTGAGACCTGTCCCATGGCTTATAAATGCATGTGTAATAACAAGTCTTACCCTGTCCCATGACCCTCTTTTTGTTTTTTCCTTCAAATGTTTAACTTTGTCTAACTACTAGATTTAGGTGCCCATGTTCATGTTCATGTTGCTGTTTATGCATGAATTTGTGTAATCAGAGAGTTAGTTAGTTGATTAGTTTCCTTTAGAATTAATTACGAGATCATTGATATTGTTATTTGCTAGCTTTTCAATCTATCATTTGTTAATTTAGTCCTTGTTTAGTGTTTTCGTCAATGTTTGGCTATGGTAGAAATCTAGTCGATGAAATTCACTTTCCAAGTCAGAGAAAATATAAATTGTAAATGAAAGAAGATATTTCTGAATTTAAAGAAGCGAAAAACATTTTCCATGAAGTTTCATATTAAAATATTTTAAGATAGATAATTACTAAAAATAATAAATTTTCACCCCCATGTTAAAAAATAAATGAAAAAGGAGCCATGGTTAACCTTTGCAAGCTCTACATTATGAGCAGTAAGGTGGTAATGGCCAATGGGCCACATCAGAACATGGGCGACTTGTCATTCAAAAAACAAAACCAAAAACAAAAGGATGCTTCCGACCTGCCGGATTCGAACCAGCGACCTAAGGATGGCTAATCGGATTTTACCCACTACAGTCCTCCGCTCTACCAACTGAGCTAAGGTCGGATGTCGATCGTACGGGTTGGAAATAAAATATAAATCATTACATTATTGTTGCTTTTGCTGAGTGCTACAAAAAATTCCTGGCTCTACTAGGCTTTGAATCAACATGCATGGTTTCTAAGTTAAACAACCAAAGCTAGGCTGAGTTTTACAATAAGTAAAAAGACTTACTCAGCACAATTGAAGTTCTTGGAGATGGGAATTTCCATTTGAATCTTGCACTCTGTGGGCAGAGAAGAGGCAGCGTAACCCTAAATACCTGAGATGGGAGCAGCGGCTGCTTTGACGTCGTGCTTATCTGCAATGGTTACAGCACCGACTTTCAATTTAATCACCCGGCCGGCGCAACATTGTGGTGGAGGGATATCGCCGGCTTTTCCAATAAGATAGGAAACACAAGCAGCCAAGTCTGAGCTCACGTCCCCGCAGCTGATGGCGGCCTCTCCTGTTTCAGCTACATAATTTTTACTTCTTTCTTCTTTAATTTCTTGAAATGTCACCTGCTTTCCCTGATTAGCAAAGACGAATTTCCGGTAGGGTTTTGGCTCGCATTTCTCTTCCCAAGAATCTTACCGGGCTCCATGGGGAATGATTTTTAGAAATGATCGATCGACTGTAATGTTCAACCAGTCACAAAGAAGGATGGTGATGGGCTGAGTAAAAGCTCAGTGTCCGCCATTACGGTCCAATTTGTAGAGTAGAAGGTATTATGTTTTTGAATCTACATTCTATAATAGCAGTGATTAAAATGCAATCCACCAAGGATGGAATACGGACCTTCTCATATTGATTTCACATATAGGAAATTACCCCACTGGAGCTTTAAAAATTCAACCCGTGACCTTGACTAAATTACGATCTATTTTCCATGCTCTTTCTCCCCAATCCCAATACTTGTTTCAAATTAAATTTTGGTTCCTTGACATTTAATTATTCTATGTCAAATGAATTTAGTTTTACTTTATTTATCGAGCATCAACTAAGCACTAGAATTTTTCATCGACATCAAAGAATCCCTATATGCAACCAATAAAAAAGTGTTAATTATAATTTCAAATAAATTAAATCTAGAGGGGTTAAATTGAAAAAAAAAAGTCAAGGTTTGGAAACAAAAACGTAGTATTTTCATATATTAATGTATGTACGTGTCATAGCAAAGAATTGGTGGTTGAGTTTTATATATCCAATTTATTTTTGTTTTCTGCATGGTTTTAATATAATGATACCAAACACACACAAAAAAGCAAGAATTCCACAACACAAGCACCATTCCCCCCCCCCCCCCCCCCCCCCCAGCAGGCCAACTCTCATTTGAGTTGCGTGCCCTAAAGGGTACAAAGGCTACACGACATGGCAGTCGTTCATATTTAGTGTAAGTGTCCAACTGTCCATGCCTTGACAAGAATGGCAAAGTCACAGCACATTTAAAATGGATCTCCATGTTTGGCCTTGGGAATTGGCATTTAGCAAATATCATTTTACATGACCATAAGAGTATGGTATGATATAAAAAAATGATTGCAATTTACATGGTAAGTCTCGGGTTTGAGTTAGGACTTCTATTCATTGTAAAAATCTAAGACAGTAGGGGTTTTACTCACTTACTTGAATTCACAAAATATATTTTTCAAAAGATGGATTCGTATCCAAAAAATATATCATTTTACCAAACACATCTACCTATTAAAGTAATAAAAAATTATATATATAGAGTTGCCAATACCCAACTAAATTCCAAGTGTTATTGATTATCCGATATGTTTTGCACAAGAAATTTAGACTTTTAACCATAAGTTAAACAAATTAGTGTAACTTTTGTTTTTTATTAATCAGAAATCATTTTTTTCATTATTCTAGTTTTTTTTTTTTATTCACTGAACTCGTATATAATCGTGTTTAAACATTGATTTTGTAAAAGTTAAAATAACATGTTTTTTTATTCATAAGGATTTTTCTTATTTTACAAGTAAAAATGAAGCTCAAAATAGTTTTATTAAATATATATTATACATATTAAAAAAAACAAAATTAAAATTATTTCTTGATCTTTTTTTAAATCATGCATAAGCGACTATGGGATCTTTGAGAATAAAGTACAGTTATGTTTTCAAAGCATTTTTTGTTTAAAAATATATTAAAATAAAATAAAATCTAATTTTAGTGGTTGTATCCACTCACATGAGCTTCAATGCAAGCACACACAAGCATGCACCCCAAGTCATTGGCACAAGCATGTGTTAATGGGCAATAAGTGTTTAGAAATTGCAACCGAAGAAGTCAACAACAAAATCATAGTGGGATTTATAGCAACACTATCAAGAACCCATTTTATAGACTAATCTTGAACCTTCAACATTTTTTGTAAATATTTTATTTTTATTTTTATGGATAGGTTGTATTTTACAAAAACTAAACTCTTCATTATGGCTATTAAACTCATGTTAGTCCAAATTGATCTGATCAATTATTTTTTAGAAAATCAAATTTTAATTAGGTTATTCTATCAAGTCTATTAAGTAAATCAGGGAAAAACTATATTTTAAAAAAAGAAAATATGGCATAAACCATATTCACTTGGTATCTCCAACTCCAAGGTGTTCATATGGCTATCATCAAATAGACGGTGTTAATGTTTTTGAAAAAAAGTAAATTATTATTATTATTTTAAATTAAATTTGATTTTTTAGATTATTTTGATATGCTGATGTTAAAATAATTTTTTAGAAATAAAAAATATTATTTTAATGTATTTCTGAACAAAAAACACTTTTAAAAACAACTTTAACAAAACTCTCAAGGCTCTCATACGCCACTATAAGGTGATTCATGATGCAAAAAAACAATAGATTTATAATAATGATCACGAGAGAGTGCTGACTGCTGTGCTGGAAAATCCAGAAGCACATTCACACGCCTGTAAGGTGCTGCAACTTTCGAGACATTCAGGGAGCTTTCAAAAGTAGCAGTAATTTCCTCATTTTCAACGATTTCATAACTCTCAAGAAAAAGTGTTGCACAATATTAGAAAGTTCAAGAGACACTAATCCTATATCTCACGAGGACCTCGTCCATCACTATGCACAGAAAGGCCCCATTTACCTCTTCAACAGCAGAAGAAGAGGATTCACTCAAACTCGCATACCCTATCTGCTAATCAAACCTCGTCGAAACTGGCTGGCTGAAAACTGAGCATGGTTATGAGAAAGAACTAACTAGAGTCCTCAGACACGACGTCCACGCTATCACGCTGGAGATCGAACAAAAAGAGGAGGATTTTAGTGATCAATCACCCCTATTAAGGGGAAGTAACAGAGGTGAAATCTTGAAGTTAAGGTCTTAGTCAAGCTTAATCCTCGTGAAGTAATTGAAGTCATGATGCTGGACCATTAGTTGCTTTAGCCATGAATCTGCCACGCTTAAAAGTGACATTAGCCTATCTTGGTCCCGGCCGCAATTGCCTGAGACCCACACGTTCCCTTGCATCTTGTAAGTGGCCAGACCAAATGGAGGGAGAGTGATGCTTTCCCCCTCCTTTCGCTTCTTTGCCGGACTCTTAATGTCATCTTCTACGTCCATATCTGAAGGCATAAACATCCATTAAACGCGTGCTAAATAAGCTAATCAATCAATTTATTCAAAGCCTTCTAAATAAAGATCAGAGAATTGGGCTAGAAAAGGTACCTTGAAAAGATGATGAAAGGGTGTGGTAAGTGAGGAAGCATGTGGACAAGTCCTTTATGGTTCTTCCCATTGGAATGTGATAGATAGGGTACCTGCAGATAATTGATCACAAATGCGTCAGTATTATTGATATCAACATGTTGATGGGTTGAGAAAGAATCATTCATTGAAGCTCATCAGGAAACTCCCATGAATTGTGAATAACAGGATAAACAATTAGGCACCATGTTAAATGTGGAAACCATGCCTTCGAGTATACTTTAGTTAACTTTATTACTTTGATTACTTGTCATGTGAGTTTCTGTGAGATAGAGATTGAGAAACCAACCAAGCAACTGCCATCCAACTAGCCGGTGAAAGATCTACATTTCTCAATGTCATTAAACCCGGAAATTGTCGAGCAAATCCATTAATCTGCAAGCAAAAGGCCAAAGAAGGTGTCACAGAATCCAAGCTTTTAAGCAAAGCGAAGGAATCAGTACATTTAACAGTCAAAATCAACCCCGATTTTAAGAACTCATTTTGCTGATGGTCTCATGGGTTCTTCTTCCAAACAACAGTATAAAGTAAAAGCCACAATACCGATTGAATTTGAGAATATATGCTCAGGAAACACTATGATGAACTCAACAACGAAGATATGAATCTATTAGCTTAAGACATTGTATTTCTTTCTTTTCTTGTACAAAAGTCAAAAGTTGCAATTCCTCTTTACAAGATTCCTATCATGAAAAGGATGTGGAATGATTCTCAACAAATCAAATGTAGTTTTGCTTTGTCTAGATCATTCATAATCTTTGACAAATAAAGCTGAAACATGCTAATCAAAGTAGATTGAAAAGGCTACAAGGTGTAAGATTTGCGCAAGAGCAGGAGCCAAAAATAAACACCAACCTTATCCATCAAAGGAACTCTTCCATAAGGAGTTGAGCTCTCAAAGTACTGAAAATATCGCCGCCCCAATTTATCACTTCTAAGCCAAGGGCTGTCTTGCTCTGACCCTCCTCCTTCTGATGAGCATCCATCACACCTGTCACTCTCACTATCATCACTCAACAAAACTTAGACATAGTAAAAGCTAAATGAACAAAATTATCAACGTTTTTATTTATATAATACTGATTTTGGCAATATCCTAGAAAATGAATTTGATTCAATAATCAATGAATAAAAAAATGATTAATAGATGACATATTACCATAAAAGTTATTGATCATGTAGCCTCAAATTGATATGCAACAAAGTTCGAGATAAAAAACAATATTCACAAAAATGTGATTCTTTGTCACCCAATTGCATTATCACAAATATTTTATTATTCAAAAAACATTGCGATGAGTTTTCAAATGCTAGTTTAGAATTGTTTTGAAATCATATAATAATATATATAGGTCACATATTTGTTGAAAATAAAGATAAAATCTTTATTTAACATGATTTGCTATCAAATAAAATTTAGTTAAATGCTTTTAAAATAATCATTGTTTTGAAAGATTTTCTTGTCACAAATAAAAACAAAAAATGTTTCTAAAATAAATGATCAAATGTTTTAGTTTTATTCTCTAAATAATGTTTTATGAATGTATATCATATATCTATAGTGAGATATTAAGTTTATATGTATTTGAGAGTGCATATACTTGCATGGACATAAGTGTTTGATTTATTTTTTAAGTCAATAAATATCGATGTAGCGAGATACTTTGATATATAAGAGTGTCTAAGTATTAGAAAAATGATAAAAAAAAAATGCTACCATTGCCATCTTTTCTATTTCACTTTTATGTTGCGAAATACTTTACCTTGATTGGAAGTTATTCTTAATATGAAGGAAATAACAATGAAAGATTTTAAGATTTTTATTGTCCTACAAAATAATTAGGAAGACAACATAAAAACAACAACAAATAATATCATATTATGATAGAAACATTCGATACTAGATTTGTTATCAAATAAAATTGATTTATATATATATATATATATATATATAAAGTACTTGATTGTTTTGTAATGATTTGTTGGCCACAAATGAAAAACAAAGAATGTTTAAAAAATGTGATCAAATGCTTTAGTTTAATTTATTAAATAATGGTTTATAAAGATATATATCCAATATTTAGAATGAAAGGTTGTTTAAGTTAATATATATATATATATATAATATATATATATATATATATATATATATATGAGGGTGCATGTGTGCGTGTTTGATTCACTTTTTAAGTCGATAAATATTGATATAACGAGATAATTGTTTTATACAAGTGTCTAAAATACTAGTATGTACTATTAGATAGAAACATTTCATCTCTAAGTATCTTTTATAATAAGCAAGAAAAAGTTAAACATTATAAATAAATCAACATTTACACTTATATAATCTTGACATGATTGTATTCTAGTTTAATGAATTTGATTAATAAATCAGTTAATAAATATTTATTAATCCAACATATACTACAACAAATTTTCAAAAAAAATAAAATACAAATTTAGAATTTGTTTGAAAATATTTATTGTTTCAAAAATATTATTGATTATGATTACTATGATATTAATTATTGATAACTATCTTAGAAGAATTGATTATTCCATACTAAATAAAAATTTATAAAAAATCCAAATTTGATTTGGAGAATTGGTCTTGATCTTTTTCTTCATACAATAACAATAACAATAATAAATGTTGTTTAAATAATGAGACAAAAAACTTAAATCTGTAGCTAAAATTTGTGAACAACATATTAAAACATCCAATCCTAAATTTTCTATCAAATAAAATTCAGTTATATATATATATATATATATATATTGTTTTTTAAAAAACTCATTGTTTTGAAATAATTTGTTGGTCACAAATAGAAAAAAAATTACATAATCTATTATTTTTTATTTTTTAGTGTTGCAAAATCCTTCGCCTTACAAAGAAGTAATGCTTTACATATGGGAATTAACATTAAAGTGTTTTTTTTAGAATTGTCAAGTTCACGATCATAAAACATAAAAAAGCAAGAAGATAAAATTCTATTATGACAAAAACGTTACTTCTGCAATATCTTTTATGACAAGTTAAAAAATATTTACATGTATTTTTAAACCTAAAAATATTTTAAAAATTAATTATTTCTACACTTTTAAATACCTTCTTAATTTAAAGAAAATGAATTTGTTTGGCATAGTAATCATTTTCCTTTCAGTTTTGTGTTTCAAAATCCTTTGCCTCGTGAGGAAGTTATTCAAAATCGACATTAAATTCTTTTTGAAAACTTTTTATTGTCCTGAAAAACAGTTAGGCAGGCAACTGATTTATTCACATTTGAGCATTTGTCAAGCTCAAGAGCAAAGACAACATTATTATAGAAGCATTCATCTCCAGTATCTTTAATGATAAGAAAAAAAAAAGTTAGGCATTATGAATTAATCAACAATTACATTTATGTAATCTTTGCATGACAGTATTCCAGATAGTTAATCACTAAAATACTGATTAATCCAGCACATTCTACAAACAAATATTCACAAAAATCTGATTTCTTTTACAACAATGCAAATTTGAAAACAATAATATATATATATATATGTGTGTGTGTGTGTGTGTAACATAATGGTCATAAAAATTGATAATTTTCTATTTAGTATGGAATAATTAATTAATTAGATAGTTATTAATAAGTAATATCATAGAGGTCATAAAAAAATAATGAATTTTCATATAACAAGAAAAACTTCTTTGCAATAATTAAACAAACAAAATGAAAATTTAAGCTAAAATTTATGAGCATGATTTACTACTAAAATAATCAGTCCTAGATTTGATATCAAGTAAAATTCAGTTGTATTTTTAAAAAATATTCATTATTTGTAATAAATTGTTAGTTACAAATAGAAAATAAAGAATTTTAAAACAAATTGTACTGGCTTTGGGTAAAATTATAAAGCCAGTTCTTTTGGAAACAAAGTATTAAATTGATCAAATTGTTTGCTTTAAACCGAACTTACTAGCTACAACGATGAGTGGAATTTAGTGGTTATATTAATTTTCTCTTTTTATAGAAATTTACTAGTTATTTTGATTATATTTTCCCTTCTTATTTTTTTTAAAGCAAAACTTTCAAGCAGGGCAAAAGAAAAGATATTGCAACAAAAAATAAAAAAGGAAAAGAAATGTAATAATGCTAACCCTGTCTGTTATCTAGCCTTTTCTTTCTATAAAAACCAAAGAAATCAGCAGCTTGTGATAAGTTGAGTGAGAGGAACCTCTTACCTTTGTGTCATTGTGGTTTCTCCTCCCCTTGTTTTGCTTACATTTCATTTAGTGAGTTTCTCTACACTACAAAATGAGTAGCATCATCTATATGGATCATGTCTTGTACGAAGCTGCAGGAGCCGGCAATCTCAATCCCTTCGAGGATTATCAAACCTGCCTTGATCTGTTATTGACTCCGGACGAGAGCACCATTCTCCATGTCTACTTGAGAAACCAACGGAGGGAACCAGAATCCACTGATTTTGTTGATATAATTCTTGAAAGGTGTCCACCACTGTTATTGCAAGCCAATAAAAAAGGAGAAACCCCCCTCCATTTGGCAGCAAAATATGGCTATTCCAATGTGGTGAAAGTCCTCATTGACCTAGCAAAAGCTCCACATGCAGATCCGGAGAGCGGAGTAACAGCAGCTAAAATGATGTTGAGGATGACCAATGGAGAGCGAGATACAGCGTTGCACGAGGCAGCTCGATATGCGCGGAGCCATGTGGTGGAAATATTGACTAAAGAGGACCCTGACTTTTCATATTCCGCCAATGTTCGCGGAGAAACTCCACTTTATATTGCTGCTTCCGTTGGTCGGAGACCAGAACAAGATAAGGTGATCGATTCAATCCTAGGAAATTGCATGTCAGTGGACTATGGCGGCCCTAATGGTAGAACTGCTCTACACGCGGCAATCACCGCGGGAGATCATGGTATGATTAATTTGTGCTGAAGTCCAGAGAATAAATTAATTTATATATAATCGCGTAAACTATAATTTAAAAGCCATATATATTTGATTTTATATATGTGTGTTTGCTTGATCACAATTAGCCTCTTTTTTTTTAAGAAAAAACAGAAACCGCTAAAATTCTTTGTGAGTTGAAGTAATGGATATATAGTAATTCATATAGACCATGTGAAATCTCTCTTGCTCAAGAAGGGAAACTTTTACTCATTGGTTTATTGGTTTCAGTGATGACAAGATAGATATTAAAAAAAGAAGAGAGATTGACAAAACTAACCGATGAGAACGGCTGGTCACCACTTCACTACGCTGCCTATTTCTCTCGTTGGAATGATATTTTAGTAGTGAAACTATTACTAAAATGTGATGAGTCCGCAGCCTACATTGGTGAAATAGAGAAGAAGAGAACACCTCTTCACATTGCTGCCATTCAAGGACGTGTAAACGTAATGAAAGAGATTGTTTCTCGTTGTCCAACTTGTTGTGATGTAGTTGATAACAGAGGTTGGAATGCCCTTCACTATGCTGTGGCCAGTCAAAGGTTCAACAAATTCCAGGAATGTCTGACGATTCCAGAACTTGACAGACTTAAAACCGAGAAGGATGACAAAGGAAATACGCCTTTCCATCTAATTGCTGCTTTAACGCACAAGCAAGACCAATGGAGAAGAGTTTATCGTCATGAAGAGAGTGGGATATATGGTCTTAATAAGGAAAAGCTAAGCATCGCGAACATACATAGTGGAGATTTTGGTGAGATACAGGTAATCAATCCTCTATGAATTAACTGTTGTGATAATTAATGCATCTATTAAAACCATCTATATATATTTAAATGGAAAAGAATAAAAAACAAATAAAATCAATTGAAATAATTAAACAGTTTATTTAAGGGTATAACAATTACTTTTTTAAATGTTTTTTATTTAAAAATGCATCAATATAATATATTTTTAAGCAATTATTTTTGACATCACCACATCAAAATAATATAAAAATATTTAAAAAATGTTGAAGTTGAAAAATCAAATAGACAATAAACAATAATCTATTATTGGGTTACTCATCCTAGAATGATATCATCTATTATATTTTGCAGAAAAAGATCGTAGAATCCATTGAACATGTTGGTAAACAAAGACAAAGGCTCAGCAGTTGATATTTGATAATTAGCTAAAAATGATATCATTTATTATATTTTGCAGAAAGAGATCGTAGAATCCCTTGAAGATGTTGGCAATGGACCGTTTGGCTACGGTCCCTATCTTCTTAGAAGAGAGAAAGCAAAAAATAGAGAGGAAGCTTTGAAAAGAGCAAGAGAGTCTCAACAAGTAGTTGCGGGGCTGATAGCAACGGTAACATTTGCAGCAGCATTCACCCTACCTGGCGGTTACAAGAGCGACCAAGGCACTGCAATTCTTGCTAAACATGCTGCTTTCATATCATTTGTTATATCAGATGCAATATCATTCGTGCTCTCAATTTCGTCCATCTTTATCCACTTTTTTTTGGCTTTAATTGAAGGTTTTCTTAGTCAAACCACTGAGAAGTTATTTAGGTTTGCAACGTTGTTTACCATGATTGCCATGGTTCAAATGATTGTCGCATTTATCAGCGGCACATTTGCAGTTCTAGAACCTGTCACGGGGCTTGCCATCAGCTTTTATGTCGTTGGTCTGAGCCTTTTTTTCCTTTGGTATTACGTGTTTTGGATCATTTACAAGGATGTAAAACATTGGATTTACTAGTGAAACAACTAATTCTAAATTTTCAATCAAATAAAACTCAGATATATTCTTTTTAAAAAAACTTTTGGATGGTCGCAATATCAGTTGTCAACTATAATTTTTTATCTTTATTTTTTTGTAATTGATGCGCATCACAAGTCAAGTGGTCACAAACTCTAGTAATATTTAGACTTGTAATGAAGGTATGTGTTAGGAGAAAGAAAGATGGATGAAAAGTGTTAAACAATTCAAAATACATAAAGAGAGAATTAAGAAAAGAAGGAAAAAAGTTTCATAATAATATCAAATACATGCTTAATTTAATGTAAATACAAAAGGATTATGTATAGGCTAAAGAAAAGAGACTATTTTACCCTTAATAAATAGTAAACAACCTATAATACATATTATCGCACATTGCCATGCGGCGTACCAGGAGGGGTCTCGTCGATGTTGAGGAGTCACCATCTAGTCGTTAAGGGTCACTAGGAAAACCCAGTTATACTAGTCTGATAAGAGATTCAAAGGTAGGGGTTTGGTTGCGTAAATAGAATGTATTAGTACCCCTAGTACGCCTTACCTAAACTAAATTGCATTGTGTATTTTGATGTGATTTAGACGTTTTGATGGGTAGTATTTATTCATGTGAATAAATCTAGCTTTTGAAATTTTATTATGGGTTCCTGTACCAAAATAAAATATCAGGAAAAAAATCCATGTGGATGCCTTAAAAGGATCATCTATCCTGGAGAGCAGATGGGTTTTCTGCAATTTATGCGTCTTAAAAAATATTCCGATTAAAAATCGATCATCGCTCAGAATAACTTCGAGAATTTTTTGGTTGTTTTAAGATATTTAAATATTAGCCTACTTGTAGGTCCAATATTTATTATCTAATTTTACACCATTAATTCTCATGAATGAAGTTCATGATTTATGTCATAACCCAATTCTGGGTTATTCCCCTAAATTTACCCAAAATAAAACAATAATAACAAAAATAAAATAAAAAAGGCTGACATCGGTAGAAAAATCAAGGTGAAAATTTTGAACAGTTTCGAGAGCCAAATCGTACCTCTTTTGTACCAAAAAACGAAGAAAAATATAGATTCAAGGCTAAAGTAATTTATTATTGGATAAATCTGTGTAAAAGTTAAGTCAAAAAGCATAATTATATTTTTATAGGTCAATTTGATTTAATCATGGGTCAATTTAAAGTATAATTATGTTTAGAAATTAATTTAGGGTTCAATTGAATGATTTAATTAAGTGCAAGGACTTAATTATACTTTAAATTGATTAAATTAATTTTATTAAGGGCTTAATCGATGAAAAATCAGGTTCTTGAGTAATTTAGGTTCAATTAAGAAGATTGGAATTTTTGGAGACGAAATTGATTTTTCCAAGCCAATTGTGCGAAGTCAGGGGCAAAATTGAAGGAAATTCAGATGATCAATTGAGGATCAAATTGTATGAATTCAAAACCAAGAACCAAAGTGAAATGAACGCGTAAATTCAAGGCTGCTATTTAGAGGAGAAGTTGAATAGTAATTTTCAACTCTATAAATAGAGTTGATCAATAAAAAGAGGGGGACAAAAAAGGAAAACCCGCCATCTCCTTTACTGGGGATGGCGGGTCGCAAAGCGAGAAAAAAAAAATATTGTCGCGACAGATGGCGACTTCGCTGGGGACATTGCTAGACTGAGCTTTGTTTGTTTGATTGTTAATCTTTAGTTCATTTTTTACATGTATTTAGCGTGCATTTTTACTTCCAGTTCACGCATGATGTCATAACCCAATTTCTGGGTCATTCCCAAAATCTACCCAAAATAACAAAAATAAAATAAAAGGGGTTGGTGTCGGCAGAAAAAATCAAGGTAGAAATTTTAGACATTTTCGAGCCTAGTCGTACCTCTTTTTTGCCCAGAAATGAAAGAAAATGCAAATTCAAGGCTAAAGTAATTTATTATTGGATAAATCTATGTAAAAATTAAGTTGAAATTTGCGTCAATTTGATTTAATCGTTGACCAATTTAAAGTGTAATTATGTTTAAGGATTAATTGAGAGCCCAATTGAAGGATTTAATTAAGCGCAAGGACTTAATTATACTTTAAATGGGCCAAATTAATGTTATTAATGACTTAATTGGTGAGAAATTAAGTTTGGAAGCCTAATCTAGGTTTAATTGAGAAGATCGGAATTTTCGGAGACGAAACATTTTTGGGTGAAATCGGAAGCCAAAATTGAAGAGAAAAATGTCATTCTTTTTGGTTTTCCCGTTGAAAAACTCTTTTTATAATAACCTTTTTTGTTATTTTATTTTATATTAAAAAACCCTTTATTACTGTGGCATTATCGGCAGCCATGTTGTAACCCACTTCCACTCCTGCAACACACCATTCTTGGACATCTACCCCATACCTGCACATTACCTCTTTCACCTATAAATAGCTGGAGGAAACACAGAGCCAGGTGGGAGCATGAAGGACACCTCAAAAAACTGGGAGAGACCATCATTAGTTCTAAAAAAAACTAGGGCGAAACACTGAAAAAATAAACACAGCACAACAAAGACAGTGGGGAAAATTGCGGAGATGCTGTGACTAAAAACTTGCACGTGACAGCCACCCCTCCGTCTCCCTCGGCTCTTCTTCCCCATCTCTGGCAGGACACCAGCACCGACGTCCCTTTCTGTCGCTTGCAGCGTCAGCTCTCTCTCTCTCTCAAACCAGTTGCAGTCGACTCTCTCCCTTCCCTAGCTAGCTCCCAGCGAACACCAGCTTCCCCTGGGCATTGTTAGTTCTCCCCCACATTGGCAGCTCCCCGACAGGCTTAGCCTTCTTCTCCAGCGCCGACAACGTACCAGCAGGGATGAACTCCAACACAGACTAGCAGCTTCCGGCACCTCTCCTAGCAACCACATGCCACCATTTTCGACTCCACCAACACTGGAAGAACCACCTCAACCTTCTCTACTTGGTGGCAGTAGCTGGTAAGCCTCTCGTCACCGTCGGTCCTGTTACTGTTCATGTACATGAACACTGTTAATTCATTGTATTGTTCACGCAACGGAATAGGCCAATTTTCTTTTTTTTTTCTTTTCTATTTTATCTTTTGGGCTAAACTAATCTCAATCGAGCCCAGCAGAGATGGGCCTTTGGACCAACTCGGCTGGGCTGACCTATTTAGTTGGGCCAGACACAACCCAATTTTTTTTTTAAATACAAAAATTTTCACTTTAACAAAAACAAAAAAATGTGTTGCTTTTGTGTATACGGCTAAATTCCAAGGTTTTCCAAGCATATTTTTCGTAAAAAATATATATGTTGCATCTTTCATATATTTTAAACGAAAATTGGATATTGTAATCAGTTTATGATTATCTGTTGGAATTTGGCCAAAATATCAAAAAATATTTAACAATTATTTTGTTTTAGCAATCGCAGTGTAAAATTACATTGTAAAGTACACTCGCAAATAAAAAAGATTTTTTTAAAAAAATGTGGCGTAAAATTTTTTAAACTTTAGAATGGTGAGGTTTTTTTACTCCAGTGAGGAAGAGACTTTCTCATGAAGATAGATTTACTTCAAACCTTAGAAAAGACTAACGAATAAAAAATTTGACTTAGAGATAAAAACAATCAAACAACAATGCAACTTGTTTTAGGTAGGGTGCAGTAGGGGTGATGCGTCTTCCCTTTGATGTATTTTTTTAAAATCTTTTGGTTGGTTTGTCGATTATATTTTTTATCTTTATTTTTCTATAATTGATGTGCATCACAAGTCAAGTGGTCACAAACTCTAGTAATATTTAGAATATAGAGAATAGAGAATTTAAAACAAATTGTGATCAAGTTTTTTAGTTTGATTATCTGAATAGTGTTTTATGTATGTATGTACAATCTTAGTGAAATATTGTTTTAGTTTAGTATGTGTGTTTGAGTATTATTTTTTAAATCTAGAAAATATTGATAGAACGAGATTCTTTGATGTATCTGAGTGTCAAATTATCAATATTCTTTGCTTATGAAAGAGGGGGAAAAGATTAAAAAAAAAAATGCTAACATAATCACATTTCTTTTTCTTTTTACTTTTGTGTTGCAAAATCTTTGACTTGCTAAGAAGTTATGCTTTCCACAAGAAATTAACATTTTTTTCAAAATTGAAAAAACAAAAGGTTGGCAGCATTGTTGTCAAAATCGCGAGTTGACTCGCAAAATCGTACGATTTTGCGAGTCAACTCACCAAACCTTGTCAACTCGGAGAGCAAAATCGTTTTTGGTCAAACTCGGAAAAAATCGGTCAAACTCGGTTTAAAATCGTAAAATCGAAACGATTTTATGATCTGCAAATTTTCGAACGAAGCCAAAAAAAAAAATGAAGAGGATGAGGAGATGAGGAGGAAGAGAGTAGCCGGAGAGGGAGGAAGGGAGATGGGTGGGTGGGCAGGTGGCAAAGGGATTAAAGGAGGCTGGGAGGGAGATAGGCAGGCGGCTGGGAGAACTGGAGAGTGGAGAAGAGAATAGATTTAGGGTTACTGGGGGGGCTTTTATAGTTTATAATAATAATAATAATAATAATAATAATAAAGGTAGGTTTCTACGTGTGTGTGTGGGGGGGGGGGGGGGGGGTGTTATAAAATGTGGGGATTATAAAATGGGGGGGATTATAAATTTATAATAATAATAATAATAATAATAATAATAATAATAATAATAATAATAAAAAAGAAGTAGGTTTCTACGGGAGGGGGGTTTAATAATAATAATAATAATAATTATTATTATTATTATTAATTAGCATAAAAAAATAATTTTAAAAAAATCCTATTAATTTTAGACAATAAATAACATTAATTAACTTCAAATACAGCAACCATAAAAAAACATACAATTACTTGAAAAACATACAATAAGTAGCTTAAATTTTAAATCTCAAATTTTGTGGATTTTTTAATTATATTTAAATTCATTTTTTTAATTTAAATATAGTTAAAAATAATAATTTTATTGTTGGAGGGTTTTTCAAAAGAAATTATTTAATTATATAACTTACTCCTATTAATTATATAATTAATTGCATAATTAAACTATATATAAAATAATTGAACTTTATTTAAAATAATTAATTATATAACTAATTGTTTTGTAATGTATTTTTAAGTTATTTTGAATCATGTATGAACCTTAACCAATGAAGTTTTATGGCCATGATTATGTTATATTGTATTCGAAAATATTTTACATACGATTTTACGATTTTTCTTCTCACACGATTTTAGCTGTGATTTTACGATTTTTGTACGGACAAATTCAGGTACGATCTTACGATTTTACGATCCGATTTTTCGAAGCCCCTTCCGTTTCGTGTCAAAATCGCGATTTTGACAACCTTGGCTGGCAGGTAACATCAAAATGACAGGGTGGTCTAGGAATTGGCTCCATTTTAGCCTAAAACAAAGCTTTGATCTTTGAATGGTTATGGAGATATGTCAACTGAGGTACTGGTCTACGGAAAATTTTGGTTTCTAGTATTTATAAGCAGAAATCATCTTTTAATATACCTTTTAAGATTGTCGATGCTTGTACCAAGGATGAGGGGCATTCAGAATATGGTTAAGAGTGAAATTTGTGCTGTAGTGGGCAATGAATGTGATTACCAGCTACTGGAATGATCTAAGGCTTGGTAATTCTAGGTTGGCAGAGCAATTCCCAAGACTTTTTAATCTTTCACACGATAAAGCTTCTTCTATAGCTAATATGGGAATATGGGATGGTTTGAATCGGATATGGAAATTCAACGGGAGAGGATCTCTTAGACTCAGGGAGATCAATGTGTTCAACTCCTTGGTAGGCCTGTTGTCCAAGGTTGTACTGTCCAAGGAAACCTAATTCTAATGGGGTGTACTCTGTCAAGTCTATGTGTTGTCTGCTCTCTCCAACCTGTCGATCTAGCAATTTCATTTCCTTCAATGGTATATGGAAAGGTTTAGTCCCCGCCAAGACGGAAGTATTTTGTTGACCTTCCATTTGGGTAGAATCAATACGAGAGGAGTCTTGATAATTAGAAGAGATAATATTGGAGTTGAGAAACGTTCCTGCCTTGTTACTTCATTGGAAACATGATCTGTGGAGCATCTTCTCATCCACTATCAAAATCACTAGAAATCTGATCAAAATTCTGTGAATTGTAGGGCCTCTCGATGATGTATCTAATTCTCATTGGGTTGGAATGAATACTAGATCCATCGTCGAACATTAGATACATCGTCGAGGCTATAGGATGCAGAAAGCCAGTGGCATAAAGACCAAGCATAAATGAAGCAGACTGCTACTGGTTTCACGGGAAAGGAATTGGCGAGGGATGGAGATCTGGGTTTTGATTGCTTTGGCACTATTTTCTTTTAATGTTTTCGTTTTCTGGATCTGCTTCATATGGATTTTCAATGATTACAAAAATGAAAATTGGAATAAATTTGAAAAGAAAGGAGGGAAACTGAAATTTATATATTTTCAAGTGTTTGTGATGGTAAAGTTTGTTCATGAGTTTGATTTTATAAGCATATTCTACATGCATGGTTCTATAATGAGTTAACTTTGATGTAACCATTAAATGCCATTTCATGTCCAAATTACTATTATTTTAGATTTTTCTTTGTTTTTCTAGCTATTTTTGGACTCTTTTCTTTTACTATTAACGTTTTCTTTACAGTTTAGAATTTAGGGCGTAATTTAGAAGCTGGGAAATACTTGTATCATTCATATACACTGTCTAAAAAAGATAGGAAACCAAAGGTTTATTTACAGAAAGGATTGGATAAAGAAGCTCATATTTGATACACTGCAATAACCTCCACCGCCATTCAGGCTTCTCAGCATCTATTGGGTCGCGGAAAGTGGAAGCATTTTCTGGACATGTGCACAACTTCTCTCCTAGCCAAAGGCAGGGTCATTGCGTTAATTCTTGCAGCAGATATCTGATTTAGTGGACTGGATCCGAAGTTCAACAGATACTGGCTTTGGGTCTAATTATAAAGCATTTCTGAAAACAAAGTATTAAATTGATCAATTTGTTTGCTTTAAACCAAACTTACTAGTTACAACGATGAGTGGAATTTAGTGGTATATTAATAGAATTCAGAATGAATATAGGGATAAATTTTTGAAATTGATTCTTTTGTTCTCTTGCAGCCATGAATGATGAGCAAATGAGGAAGGAATCATTTTACCATTGAAGTGAATAATAATATAACTCTATAGTCACAGGGGGTGACGAGTTTACCTTTCCCTATAATTCCTTTTTCAGCTAGAGAATATACAGGTTATAAGAACAGGGGTATGCTACTAGTATGCAGATAGACAGTTGATGTAAGTGGGAAAATTCCCTGCCCCACATGATCTTTCACCGAAGGCTACAAGACTAGAGTGCAAGACCAAACATTCAGAACAGAAGCCATGGTTAAGAGCACGAGTATCTGCATCGTATCTTATCCGGATAATTCAAGCCTCACATCTTTTATCTCTTGGAGCTTGTGGCTTACGAGCTATTTCACATAATCAAAAGTCTACCATGTAGGTATCTACTCCTTATTAGAGAATAATTTAAATTATATTTTAGAGTTTTATCTAACAGATTATATTTTAGATGAGATGGTTTTTTGAAATGATATCATAGCCTTGTTGATCCAGCGGTCACGAGTTTGAATCTCACTATCTCCATTCTATTTGATAAAAATCAATCACAAGGTAATATAAATCTGTGTAACTTTCAAACCCAAATTTTTTTCACTTGAGATGATGTGTTAGAGAATAATATAAATCATATTTTGAGACTTTACTTAATAGTTTAAGAAATTGAGCTCTAATATTTGCAATCTGGTGATTAACACAACCATTGTATTAAAACTCATATCACTAATAATAGGGACAACAATATAACTATTCAGATGGCCTCACCCAACATCCACCCAATTCCTTGACACTAAATTTTTGAATTCATCAAATGAATTGTCTAATCTCAAGCCATATAAGTTGGTACTTCCATACCATTATCACTATCATTGATTTTACCACTATAATAATATAAAATCCCCACAATATAAGACAAGTTCTATGCTGAATTGTCAATATAGAAAATTATTTAAGTTGCATTAAATAAATTCAAAATTAACAAAAATCATAAACTAAACCCTAATACTAACATAATTAACACAACATAATTCATTGCTTTTCTCTTACTAAATAAGACAATGTACACACTTACTTAACTAGTTTTATATCTAATTAATCTTCAATTAGGCAAAATCAACAAAAACCCTAACCAAAAACCATAAAATTCTTTATCATAAAAAAAATCACAAATTACCAAAGTAAAATAAGAAAAATAATAGAGAAGAAAATGAATATAGCTTAAATTGGTTAAATGGACACTTATGGGTGGTGTTAGTGGCGATGATAATGATAGTGGGAGAAATTGTTGGTTTCTGTGGTTGGATGGCTAGAGAGAAATTGGTAAGAGAGAGGTGTGAGGCCTATCATGGGGATGAGAGAAATGTAGTTTTTTTTATGATGGAGAGAAAGATCAGTTTGCCCGAGTTGAGAGCAGCGCAGAGGATGAAGAAGCAGTGGAAGAAAAATATATATTTTTTTAGATACTAATTGATCTCTTTCAAAGATTCTATAGAAAAGTTGTTTGCACTTCGCATGCTTATGCTAGCTACGAGACGCAATTAGGACCAGGTAAAGCAACGAATTTCGCAATCCTGATGGGTTGAAATTCTCTTGATTTACTACCCATAAGCAAGAGCCCCAGGCAATGACATATTCTCTGAAGGTTCCGTCTGACCATGTTGACGTCTTTCATTCACAAAATCCTTATCGCCACCTTATTAACAGCTTTCGAAATGAGAGGCTCAAATCTGGAAATAAAACGTACTCCACAGGACTTGGAAAGGGTATTTAGCATTTCGTTTCAAAATCACAACTACACTCCAAACAGGCTTGAAAGAAAAGATTCCGTGGGATCTACCCACCCACCCTCCCTCTCTATTTATTTTTTTCAGTCCAGAAACTGAACAAGTCATTCAACAGTCACCTTACGTTAATTATAATTAAGTTTTCTTTCCTTTTCTTTTTTCAGTCTCCCCAATCTAATCATAACTGAAGTCATTGTAGAAACTCATGGCAAGCATGTAACGATATATATATATATATATATATATATATATATATATATTAAACCTGCTGGACATTTGAAAGACCCTTCAACGCTCGTAAAAGGCATGGAGTTCAAACATCATGTTCAATGCCATTTGTTTTCAATTCCTTTTCAATGCCTTGTAAGAGATATGGAAGAATTTATCCATCCTGAATAGCGCTGTGGTCTTCAGAAAATATAAAACATGGCTATCAACTAAAACGAATCAGCCTAATAAAACAAAGCATGGGGAAGTAGCTAGAAATCTAATCTCCTCAATCTTTGGTTCCAGATTTCTTTTCTTCTGGATTATAGCTGTGAAACAGAAAGGACAGCCCCACTTGCAGAAGGTTAGTCTTTGGGAGGCAACTTGCTTGGTAGGCAAATGAGGTTCTCAGTATCTGCCACTGTATTATGTCAAGCTGAGCATATACCCCACATAACTATGGGCTTTTTTTCTTCTTACTTTCTACTTTCCTGTAATTTTTCATTTAATCTTGGTGCAAGTGGAATCATCGAGTTTTAAATAGACTACTGTGGTAAAAAAGAAAAAGAAAAAGAAAACATGAACTAAGTGTCATAACCTAATTTATTTCAGTGTTATTTTCCAAAATATAATAAAAAATAAAAAAAATAAAATAAAAGGGGCTCATGTCGGCACAAAATTAATGCGGAAATTTTGGTTATTTTTTGAAGCACGGTTATACCTCTTTTTTGGCCCGGAAATGAATGAAAATACAGATTTAAAGCTAAAATAATTTATTATTGGATAAATTTGTGTAAAAATTAAAAAAAAATTAGTATATTATAACAAATCAAGTCAACATAATAGTACTAAAAACCCGTGATAAAAAAAAGGAGTTTCAGGTCCCTTGTTACGGAAAAGAGTGAAAATTAAATAAAATTATCTCAGAAAAGTATGTGTGTGTATGCTGAACTCTCCAATATATTATCTCAGAAAAGCCACATATTATGATTATGAGAGAAGTGTATCGTCTCCTCCTGTAATGAGCTGGAATGGATACTTTATTTACAGATAAAACAAATATAAACATACTCTAATGTAGAAGCCACCGACAGAAAGCTCAGAGCCGTGTTTGAGTGGAACGTTGAAAAGCGGAGCGACAGAGACTCTCTCTCCTATTAAGAGCAGCTTTTCATTAGTAAAATGATGAGAGACGATGGTAGGGTTAATTTGTGCTGAAGTCTGGAATATAAATTAATTTATATATAATCATGAAAATTATAATTTAAAAGTCATATATATATTTGATTTTATATATCTATGTGTTTGCTTCACAATTACTTTTTTTAAAATTCTTTGTGAGTTTAAGTAATTCATATAGACAAAGTGAAATCTCTGTTATTCATGAAGGAAACCTTTTACTCATTGTTTGGTTGGTTTCAGTGACAACAAGAAAAATATTAAAAAAGGAAAAGAAATTGACAAAAACAACCAATGATAAGTTGATAACAGCTGGTCGCCACTTCACTATTATAAAATTCTTGAGGTTATTTAAAAATATATCAAATTAATATATTTTTTATTGTTTAAAATTAATTTTTAATATTGTTATATTAAACTATCTAAAAACACTAGTGGAACTCTTAACTTTGTACCACAGTGGTTTCTCCTCCCCTTGTTTTGATTCCATTTCATTTTGTGAGTTTCTCTACACTTCAAAATGGATTCTGGTGAGGAAATGGATCCTGTCTTGTACGAAGCTGCAGCAGCAGGCTACATCGATCCTTTAAAGTATAATCAAACCCGCCTTGATCTGTTATTGACTCCAGACGAGAACACCATTCTTCATGTCTACTTGAGAAACCAACGGAGGGAGCCGAGATCCGCTTATTTTGTTGTTAAAATTCTTGAAATGTGTCCACCACTGTTATTGCAAGCCAATAAAAAAGGAGAAACCCCCCTCCATTTGGCAGCAAAATATGGCCATTCCACTGTGGTGAAAGTCCTCATTGGCCGAGCAAAAGCTCCACATGCAGATCCGGAGAGCGGAGTAACAGCAGCTAAAATGATGTTGAGGGTGACCAATGGAGAGGGAGACACAGCGTTGCACGAGGCAGCTCGAAATAGGCGGAGCCATGTGGTGGAAATATTGACTAAAGAGGACCCTGACTTTTCATATTCCGCCAATGTTCACGGAGAAACTCCACTTTATATTGCTGCTTCCGTTGGTTCGGGGCCAGAGCAAGGTAAGGTGATCGATGCAATCCTAGGAAATTGCATTTCAGTGGACTATGGCGGCCCTAATGGTAAAACTGCTCTACACGCGGCAATCACCACGGAAGATGATGGTAGGATTAATTCGTACTGAAGTCTGGAGAATAAATTAATTTATATATAATCGTGTAAACTATAATTAAAAAGCCACATATATTTGATTTTATATATCTCTGTTGTTTACTTCACAATTAGCATTTAAAAAAAAAAA
Organism: Salix arbutifolia; assembly: GCA_025169955.1. Taxonomy (NCBI): domain Eukaryota; kingdom Viridiplantae; phylum Streptophyta; class Magnoliopsida; order Malpighiales; family Salicaceae; genus Salix; species Salix arbutifolia. The sequence goes on from CM045920.1 coordinate 15,102,484, forward strand.
ACAGAAACCACTAAAAATCTGTGAGTTTATGCAATGGATATTTATATATATAGTAATTCATATAGACTATGTGAAATCTCTGTTGTTCATGAAGGGAAACTTTTACTCATTGTTTTGTTGGTTTCAGTGACAATAAGAAAGATATTAGAAAAAGAGAATAAATTGACAAGAACAACCGATGAGAATGGCTGGACACCACTTCACTACGCTGCCTATTTCTTATGTGGGTTTGCTGTGGACGTATTACTAAAATGTGATGCGTCTGCAGCCTACATTGCCGAAAAAGAGAAGAAGAGAACAGCTCTTCACATTGCTGCCATTCAAGGATGTGTAGTCATAATGAAAGAGATTGTTTCTCGTTGTCCAGCTTGTTGTGAGCAAGTTGATAACAGAGGGTGGAATGCCCTTCACTATGTTGTGGCTAGTCAAAGCAGCAAAGTATTCAAGGAATGTCTGAAGATGATTCCAGAACTTGAAATACTTAAAACGGAGAAGGATGTTTATGGAAACACGCCTTTCCATCTAATTGCTGCTTTAACGCACAAGCAGGTGTTATGGAATGAAGTTTATCCTCATCGTTTTGGAAAGAGTGTTGGAATATATGGTCTTAATAAGCAAGAGCTAAGCATCGCGAACATACGAAGTGGAGATTTTGGTGAGATACAGGTAATCAATCTTCTATGAATTAACTGTTGTGATAATTATTGCATTCAATAAAACCATATATATATGTATATGTATATGTATATAAATGGAAAAAAATAAAAATTAAATAAAATTAATTGAATAATTAACCAGTTTATTTAAGGAGTATAATAGTTACTTTTTAAAATATTTTTTATTTAAAAATACATCAAAATAATATTTTTTTTAAATAATTATTTTTGACATCACCCTATCAAAATAATATAAAAATATTTTAAAAAATAATTTGAAGCAAAAAAATATAAACAAAAATTAAAGTTATTTAATAACACGTTTAAAACACAAAAATAAACAAGTTTACAACAAAAACAGAAAAATAAATACTTCAGCCCCCAATTCTTTTTGAAGAGAGAGAGTTAAAGTTGAAAAATCAAATAGACAATAAACAATAGTTATTATTGGGTTACCCCTCCTAGGAAATTAGTATTTTGTTACATGCTAATATTGACAGCAAGAAAAAAGACTTGATTGCAAACAAAAACAAAGGCTCAAGAGTTTTAATAATTAGCTAAAAATGATATCATCTATTATATTTTGCAGAAAGAGATTGTAAAATCCTTTGAAGATGTTGGCAGTGGACCGTTTGGCTACGGTCCTTTTCTTTTTCCTCATAGAAGAGACATAATCGAAGAGAGAATCGAATGGAGAAAGAGGAGGGAAGCTTTGGATAAAGCAAGAGAGTCTCATCTAGTAGTTGCGGCGCTGATAGCAACAGTAACATTTGCAGCAGCATTCACCCTACCTGGTGGTTACAAGAGCGACCAAGGCACTGCAATTCTAGCTAAAAAAGCTTCTTTCAAAGTATTTCTTATATCAGATGCAATTTCAATGGTGCTCTCAATTTCGGCCGTCTTTATTCACTTTTTGTTGGCTTTCCTTCAAGCCTTGTATAATCGAGCCATTCGAACAGATGAAACCCCTATGAAGTTATTTGCCCTGGCCACGTTGTTTACCATGATTGGCATGGGTACAATGATTATCGCATTCATCACCGGCACATATGCAGTTCTAGAACATGTCTCGGGGCTTGCTGTTAGCATTTGTCTCATTGGTTTAAGCTTCTTCTTCCTTGTATATTTAGTGTTTAGGATCATTTGCAAGGATGAATGACATTAGATTTACTAGTGAAACAACCAATTCCAAATTTTCTATCAAATAAAACACAGATGTATTTTTTTAAGATCTTTTGGTTGGTTGTAAAATCAATTGTCAATTATATTATTTTTATTTTTACGTTTTTGTAATTGATGCGCATCACAAGTCAAATGGTCATAAACTCTAGTAATATTTAGAGATGTAATGAAAGTAAGTGCTAGGAGAAAGGAATATGGATAAAAAGGACAAAGTGTGAAAAGGATAAACATATGTTTGACAATATATTTTAAAAATGTTTTTTAAAAAAATTAAATTATTTTGGTGTTCTTAGATATTTCATGTGTTAATATCAAAATAATTTTAAAATAATAACAAAACATCATTTTAATATATTTTTAAATAAAAAAAACTTTCAAAAATAATCTTTTAAGTATACTCCTAAACTTACACTAAGAATGGGAAAACTCTAGAGATCCGACCAAATCCCCCCGAAACCATGGAACTACCCAGGGCAACATCCTCTAATTCCCATCCAAATTCTCTTAAAAAAGTTTCGTGTTTCTTCTTCTACTACTACCTCAAGACCTAGTACTGATCCCAGCTCTAGACATCCCAGTAATGACTTTGAGCCGTCCTTGAACACGGCGAGTCCACTTCCAGCGTTTCCACAATTAACAGACCTGGTGACAGCGTTTTGCAAACAACGTCATCATCTCTTGTCTCTTCAAAGCCTGCAACGGACATCTTACATGGTGAGTGTCTAGCAGCTCCTCCATACATGCCCAAAATTTCATTGCTGTGTCAACATGTCTGCACTTACCTACTCTTGAGCAAATCTTTTGAATGGAAGGAGGGGAATGGAACACATGTTGTTCTTGTTTTTATTTTTTAAACCTGTCTCTACTTTTTTCCCGATAAATTAATGGTATATAAATGCAATGCTGCTTTTTTGGCTAAATCATAATTAAACAAACAGCTGATGAAGAACACACGGTTGCTGCCTCTACAAAGATTCAGCGGCAAAGCATGATCACTGAAGCAAAACCGCATTTTGAGGCCAAACTTGAACGTTTAAAGAAATTGTCGGAAATGGAAGCAGAAAGTAATGTTGCTGTAGAAATTGCTTATATTGTTAATTCCTTGAATGTTAGCTTTTTGTGTTTATGTCATTTGCAGGTTTTGAATCAATGATAAGGAAGGAAGAACAATGGAGAGAGAGAGAGAGAGAGAGAGAGAGAGATGAGGGGATTTCTCACAGAAGAGGTAAGTAATTTCTTCTTCAAATTAATTGTCTTACAGTTGTTTGATGAAATGCCCCTTTTATACTGTTGAGGCTGAAATACATTTAATGAATGTTCTAACTGATTATAACTGCCATAACTACTAATCTAGAGAATTCAATTACATTTTCTCTTCTTAGTTCTAGAGTTTGTTACATGTAACAGAATTACAACAGTAAGTTGTACATGCTTAAGTAACAGCAGTTGACTTCCACTTCTCCTTCTCCTCTTCGATTGTCCTTTCTCCTCTGTATATGCTTGTTAATGAAGAGAGCAGCTTAATCTCCAATATCGAAAGCCTCATCTTCTTCAAAAAATATTCCAGAAGAGATAATTAAAAAGTGCCAAGAAGCAGAAATGAGTCTGCGACAAGGTTTGATGCTAGCCAAACAGGCGCCACAGTTGCTGCGATCTGCTCCTGATGAAGGGTTTATTGATGTTGTAGGGACAATAAAGTTACAACATCTTTGTGATAGTTGTCAACTAGGAAAACTTAATTGTTTACCGTTTTTTAAATCAGAACATTCAAGTACTAGTATTTTTGAAAAAATTCATTGTGATTTATGGGGACTTGCATCTGTTTTATCAATAGCACAATTTAAATACAATGCTTGTTTAGTAGATGATTTTTCTAAATATACTTGGATTATCCCTCTACATAACAAATCTGATTTTTTTGCTGCATATCTAGCTTTTGAAAAATATGTTAAGAGACAATATAACAAACAAATTAAAAATTTTCACTCAGATGGAGGTGGCGAGTTCATTAACTCAAAACTAATAACTCATTTTCTCTCTACAGGGATTGTTCATCAAGTATTATCACCATATACTCCTGAGCAAACCGGTATAGTTGGGAGGCGCCATAGGAAAATACGAGAATTAGGAATAACTATATTATTTCACAGCGGAGTGCCCTTATTCTTATGGATAAAGGCCTTCACCACAACAATACACCTCATGAATTGTTTACCTTCCTCTACTATCAACTTTGAAACACCATATTTTGCACTTCATGGAACACACCACAATTACTCCTCACTTAGAGCATTTGGATCTAAATGCTTTCCCTACACTTGGGATACGCCAAAAAACAAATTTGATCCAAAAACATTTCCATGCATTTTCGTAGGTTATAGTGAAAAACATAAGACTTATAAGTGCTTTCATCCAAAAAGTAGGAAAACTTTTATCTCTTGTCATGTTGTTTTTGATGAATTAGTTTTTTAATATAAAAACAAATCATGCGAAGCAACCAAACAACCACAGGTAATGAGTATTTTTGAATCTTAGTTACCACATACTAATGTTACCTCCCCTGCAGGAACAGATATGAATCATGCCTCAAACTCATGCCAGCATTTGTTACTACCACAAGACATTAGCATACTCATTTTTTTCTTTACTTTCTTTTCCCTTTTCTTTCTCTGTCTTACTTGTTCCCCAATATTATAATTAATTTCAAGGATAGTATCACTTCTGATTTATTATTATTTTTTTTTTTTGTTATGATTATCCTTTTATAGTTGAGGACAAGGACACGCAGAGTGATTGTTGCTTCACATTTTGGAGAGAAAAAAAAAGAGTTAAATAAAAAAACTAGGTTATAAAGAGTTCCTGGTGGGCAGGCAACTATAGTGGTAGTATATATTAAAGGCTAATTTGAAATATCAAGGAAATGTTTACTTCAAGTAATTAAATAATGACTCCACGAAGTTCGCTAGGAGAAAGCCTGGGACTTGGCAGTGTCGAAGATATACATATAACTTCATGGGGCATTCGAACTTGGTAAAACCCATGAATTAACTATGGTGCATTTACAAGAAACTCCAGGACTAATCAAGCCTGACCCGGCCACTTAGTTCTAATCTAAAAAAAATAATTAATAATTATCTTTTAAAATTAATTAATGGTAATTCTAAAATGAGCTAGTAGTAATACCGATAGCAGCTCAACTGCTTACATCTTGAGGTTGCTTTCAAATCGTTATGGGTTTGAATTCTCGCAGTATCACTTAAAATTTAAACGATTGGTAATTTTAAAATTCATGGGACCAGTCTAATTACGCACCAGTTAAATCAAATACCATGTTAATTAAAAAAACAAGTGCTAGATGCACAGAGAACATGCAGTTTCATATTAATTTGGTTTAATGAGAAATTAAAAAACCAAGAAAATGTGTTAAAAAATCGTACAATTCTTTTGTGCCACTGCAGTTGGGCCATAAATCAACCGGTGTCATCCAGAACGGGTCGCAGTAATATTTTGCTATAGAGCTTAGAGTGTAATGGCCTTGCAAAGTAATGATGCTTCAATAGAGGATAAGGGCCTATTGCCTTCAATAAACAAAAGAGCTAATTGTCATGTATTCATATTGATAGAAATTATATTTTTATAATCAGTTTAATTTGTGTCTATTTTTATTATCTTTTAATTAAATAAAAAATAATTTTAATAAGAAAATCTAGCTAGCACAATTGAGTAAATGGTCCGTCCTGCTAAAATATTAATTCATACTTGTCTTTTGATTTTTTTAATATTATTTTTAGTTATTATTATTGATTTTTTTCTTGTTTATTAGTCCATATAGTTCTCAATTTATTTAATTATATAAATGCATAAGATTTTTAGTTTACATAATTTCTTAAATGTAAAAAAACATATTAACAAAGTCAATATATATAAAAACAATTTAGAAAAAAACATATAACTCGTGACTCTAGACAGAGAGTGCACGCCAGCTAATTAAGGCACGTTTATTATAATTTAAGTCAATAAAAATAACCCCACATTGACTTCTCTCCAAATGGCACGTTTAATTCAAAGTTGTAAATGATTGAGTCCCTCATCGATTATAAGACAATCCTCTTTAACCGTACGATCCATGTGATTCCCACGTCAAACGGGACCACCCTCAAGTACTACGTTGTCCTCTGGCGCCATGCAATCATGTTGCGTTCAATCATTTATGTTCTCTGTTACATGGCTAGAGTTTCAGGTCCCATGTTACGGAAAAGTGAAAAAATTAAATAAAATCAATTGAAATAATCAAAATAATATTTTATTCTTTTAAAAAAAATATTTTAATATCACCACATCAAAATTGTTTTTATGAGTGGCGGGAACATGTAAAAGCTTCAAGAGTGCATGAGGATGTCTAATAAAGGGGATTTTAATTTGATGATCAATGGCCGAGAATGATTTAAAAAAAAACACATTTTGGGGTTCGAAAAAACATCTTCCCAGCTTTTCCCGGACGCTCAGCAAAGGATGCATGGGGCGCATCTTTTTAAAAGATTGCGGTTAAAAACTGTCTTGGCGGGGATGATCAGGTTTTATTTTTGCGACGGAGTGGTCAAGTAGACGTTCTCTCGGCCAGCAACTAGAGGTTTTGCCCAAAATTCTTAAACTTCATTATGGTAAACTATGAAAGTTTTTTTCCCTCGTTTAACGGAAAAAGAAAATATTTATTATGGTTGTATCTGTTATATGATGATGCCAGCAACCAGCAGGCTCGTTTTCCTGAGGAAATTTGAACGACGAAAGACTAGCATGAAAAAGTTCTCTCTCTCTCATAACGAAGCCTCTCAGAGCCCGTGACACCGAATCCCCTGCTTTCGCGAAATCCGGAGGGGAGCACGCTTCTAACGTAGCGGAAGTCTTTATTATTTTTCAGCAATTAGCATAATCTTTGACGATATACAACATAGTTTTATTAGCGGAATGGCCTACAGCTGGATTTATTAGCCCTGCCCCTCGTGAAACGGCAACATAGGTTTCAGACCTTGTTACCCTCAACTACTGTGTATGTCCTCTGGCGCTATGCAATCATGTTGCGTTCAATAATTTATGTTCGATGTTACATGGCTAGAGAGTAAAAATTAAATAAAATCAATTGAAATAATCAAAATAATATTTTTTTTTAAATAATTATTTTTGATATTACCACATCAAAATAATATAAAAATATATATAAATTGAAATTAAATTTTTTTAATAACACTTTTAAAACACAAAAATAAACAAGTTTACAAGAAAAACACAATAATCAATACTTTATACCCCAATTCTTTTTGCAGAGAGAGAAAGTTAAAGTTGAAAAATCAAAGAGACAATAAAATCCCTTCAAGATGTTGGCAGAGATCGTAGAATCCCTTCAAGATGTTAGCAGTGGATCATTTGGCCCTATTAAATTACCTTACCTAAGCTTTGTCAAAAGGTTGGGGGACCCATTTGACTCTTAAAGATGCCTTTTAAAATAATACAAATCAAAAGAACAATATAGAGAGAGAGAAATGGCCTAAGGTAATTTATAATTTACCATTCAAAGATACGAAATGTATATTTACTAGCTTTAATTATATATTTTTTGTTGAAATTTTTTGTTTAAAAATAATTTCAAAAAAAATACTTTGAATTAACTGTTTTACTATGTTGGTATCAAAAATAAATTTTGAAAAATAAAAAAATTTGTTTCAATGCATTTTAAATAAAAAAATGAAAAGAATAGGAAGGAAAAAAAACAGAGCTTGAGTTCTTTTATAGAATAATAAATTCGTGGCAAGTTTATAAATATGAATGAATAGTGTGACATGACGTACAAGTTTATTCATATATTTTATATTTATTTTATCTAATATGAAATCCATTGATGACATAGGTATTAATTTAATATGACTCAATCAATCAATCCAAGAAATTCCAAAGTTGTCCGTTTCGTTTCGGTCGGCGTTTCGTTTTTTCTACTGGTACGGGGCGTTTCGGTTTCGGAGCATTTCGGCGCGCCGTTTCGGGGTTGTACTGTTCATATATAATTCTCCAAGAGGGACCATATTCAAGAAAATTTAACTTCAAATTATGTAATACAAAGTACAAACACAAAATCAAACAAACATAATCTAAAAATTAGAAACATCTCTAAAAATCCAAAATATTATGAAAGTAAAATGTCTTAAAATAAAAGAAATGTAAATCAAACATCTTCTACATCATTAATATAAAAATAAGGATCTTGATCTTGTGGTGGTATGTAAGGAAAGTCATCAACTAGACATTCCAATAGTTGATCATTTCCACCAAGCTCATTCTCCTCATCAAAACATGTCTCTTCATCTTCTAAATTTGATGTAGGCAAAGGTGCTTCAATAGTCTCCCAACTGATATCATCTCCATCAAGAAGGTTAGGTTCTTCACAAATCCATTCATTTAATAGGTCAATGTTATCAAGGCTAATGGGATCTAAAGCATCTCTTGTTTTGCTCAAATTCCTACAAAGAATAAACATGAAAGAAATTAAAAATTCAATATCAACTTAATAAAAATTAATTATTAATATAATAGTATTGATATTTTACCTCTGTTGAATCCTTAGATTATAACGAACAAATACTAAATCATTTAATCTCTTGTGCTCAAGCCTATTTCGTCTTTTGGAATGGATAAATTCAAATACACTCCAATTTCTTTCGCACCCAGTTGCACTACAGCATTGACTAAGAACTCGAATTGCAAAATTTTGAAGTTCTTGAGTATCATTGCCGAATTGCTCCCACCATGCAACTAGATAAGAAAAAAATTCAATAAATCAGATATTATGAATTCAAAAAAACATTATATTTTAAAAAACTAAAAGTTATTACCTGGATTTAACTTTTCTCTTTGACGAATAGCTAGGGTCATGCCAAAATCACCAGTTGCTTTCTTATACTCCTCAAGTTGGCCACTAATTCTATCTTGAATGTCACAATCAGGAACCAATCTAGTAATTGCGCTAAGCAAACCTCGAGTAACCTCCTTTTGTTTTGAGAAAGAAGGCCTAAAATATATTCCGGGATTAAGAAAACAACCAGCTGCATGTAATGGACTATAAAGTTGCTTATCCCATCTAGCATCAATTACCCGAATATATGGCCCATATTGAGATACTCTATTTTTCAACCTTGTCTTGATGGCTTCTTTTGCTTTATCCATTGCCTCATATAAATAACCCATTGATGGTTTTTCTTCACTGTCTGCTAACCTAAGAACTCGTACTAAAGGCTCGCTAACTTTGACAATATGTTCACATCTCGGCCAAAAGTCTTTGTCTTGTAAAATTATAGCAGCAATTTCCTTCCCAACTTGACTTTTACCATGACTTGATTCTACCCATTTTGTGCAAGTAAACATCTGTCGAAGCTCATTCTTAAATTTAAGTAAACATTGGATGCTTAAAAAATGAGTAGCAAACCTTGTTATTCCAGGACGACATAAATCATTTCCATTGGTAAATTCTTTCCTCATCAAAGCTAACACCCATGCATGATTATATATAAACTTGCTTATATTTCTTGCATTTTTAATGGTTTCGTCAATCATCGGAAAATATCTTGGATCACAAATATTTTCTAACATTAAATCAATGCAATGGGCAGCACAAGGAGACCAATAAAAGGTGCCATACCTTTGCTGCAATGCTTTCCCAGCAGCCTTGAATGCAGACTCATTATCACTAATAAATTGGACAATATTTTCTTGTCCAACTTCTTTGACAACTTTATCAAACATCTCAAGTAATGTCTCTTTATCTTTCCGCATACCTGAAGTGTCAACAGACTTCAAGAATATGGTCCCTCTTGGAGAATAAGCAAGAAAATTTATAATTGGCACATTCTTCCTATTTGACCACCCATCTGCCATAATAGAGCATCCATAAAGTTTCCAATCAGCCTTGATTCCTAAAAGATATTCATTGACATCATGAGCTACATCTTTTAACAGTGGTCCCCTCAAATCATGATATGCAGGTCCTTTAAAACCAGGTCCCATTGATGCTATGGCATCTATCATTGGCTGATAATAATATGATTTAGCACCATTAAATGGTACATTAACATCAAACCACCAAGTTGCTATGGCCTTTCTTGCATTATGTTCCTTCTCTTTAGAAGCCATTGCACTTTTAATGCTAGGTTGTGAACCTGGGGTAGTTCGTGGAGCAAATAAAATCATTTTTCTTCTACTTGCACTTGTGCCTTGCATTGTCGATCTTTTATTTATCTGTGAACTCATTTCACTAAAATTAGGACCGACGTCATCACCCTCTTCAACTTCATCATTGGAAAATGTTTGAGAATTTCCAATATCAGTTCTAAGTCTCTTTCTTTTCTCTTTCTCCATTGTTAAGTCCTCTATCAATTGCTTCATTTGCCATTTCACATCTGGGGGAACCTTTTTACAAGGTTCAACTTGGCCTTTGATACCAGCAAGGTGATACTTCAGACGAGTAATACCACCACCATTGATTCGTTTGTTACAATGAACACATACAACTGCGTTTCTTGCACCAAGAACCACCTGTCCATGAGCCCATGCCGGATCATCCGATCGTGCTGGAGCTGAAGCTATGGAAGTCCCACCACTAGATGAGTTTTCAGCCATGTAATTTAATCTTAAGAAAAAAAATAACATATGTCAGCAAAGAAAAGGTGGCAGTCAATTGGATCTCTAAAGGAAGAGTTTCGAGAAACAACAAGCAATAGTTTCGAGAAATAACAAGGCAGCTAATTCTAATCTCTAACAGAATTTATATCCTAAATTCTGAACATCCACATATCAATTAAACATCAATATAAGTAATAAATTATTGTTTCTCAAATCATTCTAATTATAACAGTAATCTATTGGAAATTGTCATGGAACTCATCTAATTCCCAAAAACAACCTAAGTACCTAACCCCTCAAATCCTCTCATCTTTACAAACAAGGCAGCTTCAAAACTTCATTACAAACCCATTATAAGGAATAAGAACTGTTATTGAATTACATTTCTAATTCCATGCAAATCAACTTGGAAATTCTGAATAAAAACTTTTTCATATAAACATGATAGTTGATACTCGAGTGGCAGCAACAATCCAGTACTCGGACAAATAAAATCAAACAAATGCATTGCAATCCAAAAAAAAAGTGGCAGCAACAATCCTCACGGGTTAAATAAAAAAAAAACAGTCAACACTCAAGTACTCAACAGCCATACAAAAATTGTTCACCCAATTGAGTATACCCATAAATCATCCCACTCCAGTGACTCCACGAAACCACATTTCTCTGCGGCATTTCATCAAACACCTTGGCATACATATCAACCAAAGAACTCCCAACAAACACATCAACATCATATGATCATACCCAGTTTTAATAACCAAACAATGCACAGATTAATGTACAATTTCATTTTTATTTCGTATTTTATCTGCCATGTTCTACTGAATCTACAAAGGGATGACGGGATGTATAGTTATGTACCTGAGATGTCTTCAATCAGTGTCGTGGAAGAAGAAACGGTGGGTGTGCCGCCGTGGGAAGAACTGTGGAGAGGAAGAAATGATGGCGTTGCTGGCTTGCCGCCGTGAAAACTGAAAAGAACTTTGGAGACGAAACTGATGAAGGTGGCGGTGGCGCTATCACGGGAAGACTGAAGAGCTTTGGAGAAGAAGAAGAGAAGAATTGAAGATTGACGAAGTGACGATGGTGGTGTGGTTGTGGGTTAGGGATTTGAAGTTTGGGGGGGAAAACGACGAAGTGGGATTTGGCAGATTTTGGGAATTGAAGTTTGGGCTGGGGAAAAAACGACATGTTGGGGGATTTGGCAGATTTCATTTCATTTGATTGAAATTTAATTTTTGTACAAATAACGAAACGAGACAACCGAAATGTTCCCGGTTCATTTGGCCGAAATATCCGGTATAGGCCGGAATAAAAACCGGGGTAAATATTGCGCCAGTTTGTATCGGTTTTTTAACCGGTACGGGGCGTTCTGGCCGTTTCGGCCGGAACGAAACGAAATATAAAACTTTGAGAAATTCATGATTTAGACCTTTACCTTCAAGATATTTATATTACTCTTCTGGGGTTTTACTTCTCTAAATATCCCACCCTCTCCTGCTTTCCGGCCCATTTACCTCTCTCTCTCTTGAAGGTAAAAATCTTACATCACACATTCACACCGATATCATCTTGACCCTTGCATTTTGTCCACGGCTGGAAAATGCAATTCGAGCTTTCATTACAAAAAAAAGGTGATCTAAAGTCATTGTTGCCCCGCACGTATTGAATAGGACAAGCAATCACTAGGAGGCAATCCATTTGCCCCACTGTCATTTCACAAACTGTCAGTCAAATTCACAGTCTAACACAATTATATATATATAAAATATTTTTATTTGAGATTTTGAGAAAGATGGCAACGATGATGTTTCAGACAATATTAAATGATGGTTGGAAAGTGTAATTTATGTTATTTTTAAAGTTTTTTTTGTTTAAAAATATATTGAAATAAAAAATAATGCAACTCAAAAGAACAAGAGAGAGAGAACTGGCCCAAGATAATTTATAATTTACCATTCAAAGGTATGAAATGTATATTTACTAGCTTTAATTATAGTAGTTGAGTAGTTGAGGCTCTTTAAATACATATTAAATTAATTATTTTTTTATTGTTTAAAAAACACAAAAATAAATAAGTTTAGAGGAAAACACAAAAATCAATGCTTTAGACCCCTATTCTTTTTGCGGAGAGAGAAAGTTAGAGTTGAAAAATCAAATAGACAATAAACAATAATATATTATTGGGTTACATCTCAGTTTTTTTTTTTTTTGGGTGGATAATTGAACTATTGTAAAGCACGAGGTTTTCAATCAATTTAGTTCTCTGTTACATGGCTAGAGTTTCAGGTCCTTGTTACGGAAAAGACTAACATACCTTTTTCTTAAAAAAAAGAAAAAAAAAGAAAGAATAAAGCCATGAGGTTGAAGATGATAAAATTTTATTTTGGTCTCTGGACTTTGAAAAATTACAGTTTAGTCCCTAAATTTTGGAAAATTATAATTTGGTCCCTGAAGTGAAATATTAGTTAATTTTCCGTAAAATCAATTGAAATAATCAAAATAATATTTTCTTTTTTTAAAAAAATTATTTTTGATATCGTCAAAATAAAATAATTAAAAATAATCAAAAATAAAAATAAAAGTTAATTTTTTTTAAGAATACTTTTAAAACATAAAAATAAACAAATTTACAAAAAAACACACAAAAGTCAATACTTTATACCCCAATTCTTTTTGAAGAGAGAGAAAGTTAAAGTTAAAGATAAAGATGCCTTTTAAAATCATGCAAATCAAAAGAACAAGAGAGAGAGAGAGAGAGAGAGAGAGAGAGAGAGAGGTGAAAAATAATAGGAAGAGTGATAGTGGTTTCCTCCCTGCTAAGTTCGTCGCACACTAGCCTAAGATAATTTATAATTTACCATTCAGAGGTAAGAAATGTCTATTTACTAGCTTTAATTATATGTTTCTTGTTGAAATTTTGTGCTTAAAAATAATTTAAAAAAAATACTTGGAATTAATTTTTTTGATATCTTTATATTGTTTTGATGTGGTGGTATCAAAAATAAATTTTAAAAATATAAAATTATTTTTAAGAAAAAAACACTTAAAACAATTGATACTATAATATTAAACAAGTATAAGTACTAATAGTTTTTTTTTTTAAATGAAAAGAATAGGAAGGAAAAAACTATTGGTAATTTGAATTTTATTGATGATTTATTAAATAGCTTCTTTACTTTGTGAAAGCTTGCATCTCACTAACAAGGACAAACACATGGAGAGCAGGTCAATATCATAGTAGTATGCTCTGGCGCTATGCAATCATGTTGCGTTCAATAATTTATGTTCTATGTTATTCCTGTTAGAGTATACGTAGAGTATACACATATTAGTATAATGTAACAGTGCCTATAAATATGCACTAGTAGTCACGAGATGTGCGTGAGAAAATATTGACTGAATACAAACTTTCAAAATTTCCTTTCCCTCTCTTTTCTCTCTTTTCTCCCTCTCTTTCGCACACTTCAATCAGTGATGCTTAGCTTGATTATCAAACCCAATCTGTTTGATCTTATTTCTCAGTAAGGATTCATCATCCTAACATGGTATCAGAGCACAAATGATCCAATCTTCACTCAGTTTATCAAAATCGGTGTATTCAAAAACACTGTTCATTTTCAATTGAATTTCAATTTGTTCTGAAATTCATTTTTTCTGGTTGACTATTAAAGCACCCAGTATTTCAATTGATTTTGCATACATTCCACCACAAATATGGTGACGGCTGCACAGTTGCAGATTCTTCAATCTCCTATTACTTCTCTTATTTCCTCAATTTCTTCGTCTGTCAATGTTAAACTTGATGATTCAAACTATTTGAATTGGAACTTTCAAATTCAACTTCTACTGGAGAGCAATGGCATTTTTGGTTTTGCTGATGGTTCGCACCCTTGTCCTGCCTCTACTGCTGATACTGGTACAAATTCCTCACTCTCTTCCTCAGCTATTGTTGAATGTGATGAACTGAGAATCTGGAAAATGCATGATCGAGCTGTCATGCAGCTCATTTCTGCTACGCTATCCCCTGTGGCTTTGTCTTGTGCGATTGGAAGTACTAGTTCCAAAGATCTTTGGCAACGATTGAAAGAGCAGTTCTCTACTGTCTCGAAAACTAGCATTTTCCAGTTAAAATCAAACCTCCAGACTATTAAAAAAGGGTCGAATAGTATAGGTCAATATCTGTTGAGGATTAAAGAGGCAAGAGATTATTTGGCTGCTGCGGGTGTTCATTTTGCTGATGAGGATATAGTGATTTTGGCACTTAATGGTTTGCCTGCTGAATTCAATACTTTTAGGTGTGTTATTAGAGGTAGAGAGAGTGTTATTACATTGAAGGAATTTCGTTCTCAATTGTTGGCTGAAGAGCTTATTGTTGAACATAACACCTCTGTTAATTCTTCTTTTCTTACTGCTATGCATACAATTGCAAAACCTCAGCACACTGCTCCACCTTCCTTTCAGCCATCTCGAGGTCAGAATGGGTTTAATTTGTATGATAATAGTGGATATAGATCATACAATAGAAATAGGGGTCAGGTCAGGCCTAATTCTAATCAAAGGTCATACCCACAGAGATCATCATTTCAGTCTAAACCTCCTGAGTTTTCACCCATGAATTCTGGAATGTAACGATCATTTTCCCCTGGTTCATTTCCATCACCAGTTTCTTCTGGTGTCATTGTGTGTCAATTGTGCAATATGGAAGGACACACCGCACCTTCATGTGGCATTAGGGGCTATGAAAGGATTAAATGCTCAATTTGTGGCAAGCCTAATCATACTAATTGGTACTGCTACTACAATGAAGCTGGACCAAATTTTATTGGCTCCTCAAGTACCTCACCTGTTCCTCAGTCACAGCAGCTTGGTTCACAGCAGCATGCACTTCATACTATGCATCAGGCATATGCACAGCCCCATCTTCAATCATCTGCAGCTATCTCATCTCCTCCTGTTTGGATCACGGACACAGGGGCGACAAATCACATGACTGCTGATTTGTCCAACCTTTCACTTAGCTCTCCCTATCCTGCGGATGATATTGTTCACACAGCCAATGATGAAGGTTTGTCAGTATCTCATGTTGGTTCTGCGATCATTCCTACATACTCTAAGCCTCTGCAATTGAAGTCTGTTTTATGTGTGCCTAAATTGACCCAGAATTTGTTGTCTGTGCATCGGGTCTGCTTGGATAACAATTGTTTTCTAATATTTGATGCTTTCTATTTTTGGGTTCAGGACAAGCTAACAGGAAGGATAATGTACAAGGGGCATTGCAGTAATGGACTCTACCCCATGTATTCTGCTGCTTCACGGTCACTTAACACATTCCAGTCCACAGCCTTCATTGGTCAGTTGGTTTTATCATCCACTTGGCATCATAGATTAGGTCACCCTTCAAATAAAGTAGTCAATCTTATGCTACAGAACTCAAATATTCAGTGTTCTACAAATACAAATTCTGTTGTATGTGTTAGTTGCCTTGAGGGTAAATTTTGTAAGCTTCCTTTTCCCTCAAGTGTAAACTCTGCTACTTCAGCATTTAATACTATACATAGTGATCTTTGGGGTCCTTCCCCTCACATATCTGTTGATGGATGTCGGTTTTATGTAATATTTGTTGATGAATTTACTCGGTATTGTTGGTTGTTTCCAATCGTTAATAAACGTGATGTGTTTTCCGTATTCACTTCATTTTATAACTATGTTTACACTCAATTTGCTACGTCAATTCAAGTCTTTCAAAGTGATGGGGGGGGGGTGAATTTGTTAACAAACCTTTCCAGAAATTTCTTGCTGACAAGGGAATTGTTCATCACAAATCTTGTTCATACACACCTGAACAAAATGGGTTAGCTGAGCGTAAACATATACATTTACTTGAAACTACCATCACTTTGCTACAACATGCTCAATTGGCACCAACATTTTGGACTTATGCAGTTAACACTGCTTCATACTTGATCAACCGAATGCCTTCTGATGTCCTGCTAAATAAGTCACCATTTGAGATGCTGTTTGGTCATATTCCTTCCCTTTCTCATTTACGCATATTTGGGTGTGCTTGTTTTCCTTTCTTGCGGCCTTATAATCAGCATAAACTCCAACCCAAAACTTCTATGTGTGTGTTTCTAGGCTATGCCTCTCAATACAAAGGTTACATTTGCTATCATGTGCCTAAGAAACATGTGTATATCTCTAGACATGTGATGTTTCTTGAACATGTTTTCCCCTATAAAGACTTAGCATCCAAAATTCGGGTTGTTCCTCCTTCTCCAGTTGTCTCACCACTGTCTGTCATGCCAGTAATTCCACCTTCCAATATTGTCAATTTACCACCACTCCTTGAAGAGTCTGTTTCTACTAGTCCTTCTCCTTCTCTCCCACCAGTTCTTTCCAATACTAATAATGCCTCTTCAACATTATCTTCACCTCCTGTGGCTCCTGAATCCAGTAATAGAGGTATGTCTCCTGAATCCTTGACTTCAATTGATGACTGTCAGCCTGAGAGTCTTTCAGTAGTATTGCAGATTCCACCCCTAAATTTGCATCCAATGCAAACACGGTCCAAGAGTGGAATTGTCAAGAAGAAAACATGTTTTCTTGCTGCCATGAATTCATCTACTTCTGATTTATCTTTGATTGAGCCTAGTGGTTATAAGTCAGCTCTAAAGCATCCATTATGGCACAATGCAATGACGGAAGAACTTGATGCCCTTCACTCTCAGCAGACATGGACACTAGTGAATTTTCCACCTGACAGGAATGTAGTAGGCTGCAAATGGATCTTCAAGATTAAGAAGGATGCTACTGGTTCCACTGTTCGGCATAAAGCCAGATTAGTAGCTCAAGGGTTCAGTCAAGAGGCAGGCCTTGATTATGGGGAGACGTTTAGTCCAGTAGTAAAACCTACTACAATCAGACTGGTACTCTCACTTGCTGCTCACTTTGGGTGGATATTGCGATAGCTGGATGTTAAGAATGCTTTCCTTCATGGTGTTCTAAATGAAGAGGTATACATGGCTCAACCTCCTGGTTTTGCAGACACGCAAAATCCTCAGCTTGTGTGTAGACTTCACAAGTCTCTTTATGGCCTAAAACAGGCTCTAAGAGCTTGGAATGACAGGTTTACTACTTTTTTGCCATCTTTAGGATTTCAGTGCACATATTCTGATCCTTCTATGTTTGTTAAACATATCGATGATGGTCTTGTGATCCTATTGGTGTATGTGGATGACATAATTATTGCTGGGAGTAAGCATTGTGAGGTGCAACTGATTATACAAGCCTTATCTTCTGAATTTGACATTAAAGACTTAGGTGATCTTCACTATTTTTTGGGTGTGCAAATTACTCGCAATCAAAATGGTATCTTCATGTCACAGTCTCAATATGTTCAAGACCTTCTGCTCAAAACTGAAATGCTTGAGTCTAAAGCTTGTGAGACTCCATGCTTGCCGTATCAGAGGATGTGTAAAGATGATGGGCTGCCATTTGATAATCCCACTTTATATAGAAGTATTGTTGGTGCCTTACAATATTTGACATTCACTCGTCCTGATATTGCATTCTCAGTTCACCAGGTATGTCAATTTATGCAAAGTCCTATGGTAATTCACTACACGGCTGTCAAACGCATTCTGCGGTATTTAAAGGGCACTGCCAGTCATGGGATTTCTTATCGGTGTGGCTCTTTGGATGTTAAAGCTTTTAGTGATGCGGATTGTGCAGGGGATCCCAATGACAGAAGATCAACCACTGGATTGGTGGTTTTCATTGGGTCAAACCCTATTTCATGGTCCTCTAAGAAACAGCCCACTGTGTCCCGTTCTTCAACAGAGGCTGAGTATCGCGCATTGTCATCCACAGCTGCTGAGCTTGACTGGATTAAACAGCTGATGGTGTTCCTTCACATTCCAATTGCTCAGCCACCAGTCTTGTTTTGTGACAACCTCTCTGCCATAGCATTATCCTTCAACCCTGTTCAACATCAGCGGACAAAACATATTGAAATTGACATTCAATTTGTGCGTGAAAGAGTAGCTGGAAATTAGTTGGCTATTCAATTTGTGTCTTCCAAGGAGCAGTTTGCAGACATTCTCACAAAGGGCTTAAGTGCTCTTTTATTTCGCATTCATTGTAACAATCTCATGCTTGGCTTACCAAGGCATGGGATTGAGGGGGGATGTTAGAGTATACGTAGAGTATACACATATTAGTATAATGTAACAGTGCCTATAAATATGCACTAGTAGTCACGAGATGTGCGTGAGAAAATATTGACTGAATACAAACTTTCAAAATTTCCTTTCCCTCTCTTTTCTCTCTTCTCTCCCTCTCTTTCGCACACTTCAATCAGTGATGCTTAGCTTGATTATCAAACCCAATCTGTTTGATCTTATTTCTCAGTAAGGATTCATCATCCTAACAATTCCCACGTGAAACCGAACCCTCAACTACTGTGGTTGTACTCTGGCGCTATGCAATCATGTTGCGCTCGATAATTTATGTTCTCTGTTACATGGCTAGAGTTTCAGGTCCTTGTTACGGAAAAGAGTAACACACCTTCTTTTTTTTAAAAAAAAAGGGAATAAAACCATGAGATTAAAGATGACCAAATTTCATTTTAACTTTAAAAAATTACAGTTTAGTCTCTAAACTGTGGAAAATTGTAGTTTGGTCCCTCGAGTGAAATATTAGTATTTCAAATTGGTTTGATGGATAATTGAAGCTTATCTGACGAATTATTATCAATTTTAAGAATTGTGTATTTTGAATTAGATTTCGAAAGAAACTGTTGTTTTTAGGTTTTGCAAAAAATAGATAGTTTAATTCAAAACACATAGGGTTTTGAATTAAACTCTTAGATACATTTATTAAAGAGATGTTAATTCTTTTGAGTCATTTTTTAGTATGTTTTCTTTTATATATTCAGATAATCCTGATATTCTGCCCGCGATACGTCAATAGGATTTCGTAATCATTCTGCTTTTGAATTCTATTCGCTTTTGAGTCAGGTGAGTGAATAATATTAAATATGCATGAGAAATATTATAAATATTTGATTTGCTAGTATTTGGATTGTGCTTCTTGATAATATATATATATACGTTAATTACTATTCTTGTTACGATAAAACATAATCAATTGTTGAATATACGTTCTTGATATGAGCCAATATTTGTTTGTTAATTGATAGCTTCTCATTTGATTGATGTCATGAGTTGAGCCTTGAGATATTAATATGTCTGTTTGATTATGATATATATATATATACCTACGGTATGTCAGTCAGAATACTCACGCTAACAGGGAAATGTTAGTCTTTGTGCACATTGTATCTGAAATACTTGGACATAATTGTATATTCTTTTTTTAAGAGAATATAAAGCGTAACCATTTACGATTTGTTTCTTTGAGAAGTTTAGTAAAAATAAATAATTATTGAGAATAAAAATAAATAAATTGAGAATAATACGAGCCGGAGTTAGAATTATTTTTAAAAGCTCACCTACTAGCTTAGATTCTTGGTTAATTAATGGTTCCTTGAGGTATGGAAACCTCTTCGATTGAGTTAGTATTTTATTATCCACACATTTTATAGAAGATGACTGGATTAATTAAATCAATGATTCGACGCCAACGCTGTTAATGCTAAACCATTTTTTTCAACAATTACCTGGATTAATTAACTAATTGTTCCAACTCCTTTGACCAAAGTGCATTCCCGTTGCTCATCCAAACTTTTGAAATATCTTCTACCTTAATGAACATTTCTTTGGGACTGATGATCCAAAAATTATGAATGAGAATATATGATTAAGAATTGACTTGCATCAGGAAAAAAAGGAAGTTAAAAATCCACGCAACAATATACAGATGTTAGGAATAATGTTTTGATATTAATTCTGACGTGTAAATTGGGAGCAAAGATGACTAAAATAAAATGAGAACTTGAAAAGCTAATAGAATTCAGAATGATTATATCTATATATCCAAAGTTTTGTCATCGTATAGGGCAGTTTATTTCCCCTCTGCATGTTTTTTTGCTCTCTTGCAGCCATGAATGATGGGGAGAATGAGGAAGGAATCTTTGTTTGAGTTTGCATGCTGGGATTTATCGTTTAAGAGATCTGATGGGATGAAAGTAAGTTGTTTTTATGAATGGCAGGAACATGTAAAAGCTTCAAGAGTGTCTTGAGGATGTCTAATAAAGGGGATTTTAATTTGATGATCAATGGCCAAGAACTTGAAGATCTTGTAGAAGACGAGTGAGTCATAAAACTTCAACAGCAGTAAGGGCAAGATCATAATACTGAGAGTAGCAGCTAGAGCGACAAGTCATGGGCCGTTTCTTGAAACTTCAAGAAACGAGATTATTGTCGAGGTAGGTCGAGAATTGCGGGGCCTGTGAACAAGATCCCAAGTATGATTTGTCTTAAGAGCCTTCATTTCATAATCCAAGCCGAAATGAATTTTTGGCTACAGATTGAAACCCCTTAGGCTCAGATGTGACCAGAAAAGCATGGAGTAAGGGCGAAGACTGCATAATGCTTAGATGAGTATATAATCATGGGACGGAGGAAAACCATAGGTCAGTTTGCTGGTAGATAACAAGTTTTTGAGAAGATGAGGGAAAACAAGAACATCTAAAAGTCTAAGATTAGAAAAGCGAGATAGCGTGCCAATATAAGTAACAGGGAGCAGTAGACGTAATGAATGAGATTATTTCTTGTCGTCAGCTTGTTGTGAACTAGTTGATAACAGAGCTACGCATTCAATGAATTAAATAAAATCAAACGGAAAAGAACAAGAATTTCTCCAACCCTCCAAATCAAGGTAGTTAAACTCGCGAGTCAACTCGCAAATTCGTACGAATTTGCGAGTTGGCTCAGCAAATCTGGTTGGACCGGAAAGAAAAATCGAAACCGGTCAAACTCGGTCAAACCCGGTTAAAATCGGGTTGACTCGTAAAATCGGACCGAATCGGTCCGATTTTACGATCCAGATTTTTTATTATTTTAAAATCAAATCTTACACTGATTTACTTAATCACCTCTTATATTTATACACAAAAAAATTTACCTTCTTATTTCTCATCCGATGTGATACAATTAAAGAAGAAAAAATTTAAAAGGAGAGCGGAGACTCTCGGTCTCGGCTGGATAGGGGAGAGTCTGGAGAGGAATTTAAAATGAGAGGAATTGCTCAAACATTGTATTTGTCCGATGTGGGAATCGGACAAATACAATGTTTGATTGTTTGAGCAATTCCTCTCCTTATTTGTCCAGCATTTTGCTGGACAAATTATATATATATATATATATATATATATATAATATTTTTAATATATATTAAAAAAATTATAAAAAATATATATTATAAAAAAATAAAATTGTTGTGTTGATTTTATAAAATATATATATATATATATATATATATATCATGGAATCACTCTTGAAAATCAGTAATATTAACTTTAAAATTTATACTTAATTTTTTTTATTTTTTACTTTAAATTAACAAAATTTAATGTTTTACATCATTTTCATATCCTGATGTCAAAATAATTTGTTGGAGTTGTAACTAGTACTAGTAATATTGATGTTGACTGTTGATACTAGTATTAGTAATTTCAGTCTGATAATCCTTTCAATAATAATACTTTTGATAAATGTATTAAAAATAACGAGGAAAATAACGGACATCGGGACATGAGACTAATTTTAATTTATATAGCATATCATTAAAATATTTATTTTAAATATGTTTGTTTTTACCTAATGAAATTCTATGGACATAATTGTTTTGTAATGTGTTTTGAAGTTATTTTATCATGTATGAACCTAAACTAATTAAGTTTTATATCCATAATTATGCTATTTTGTATTCAGAAATATTTTACATACGATTTTACGATTTTTCTTCTCACACGATTTTAGCTGTGATTTTACGATTTTTGTACGGACAAATTCGGGTACGATCTTACGATTTTACGATCCGATCTTACGATCCGATTTTTCGGAGCCCTTTCCGATTCGTGTCAAAATCTCGATTTTGACTACCTTGCTCCAAATGTAATTAAAAGTTGTAAGTGATTGAGTCTCTATCGATTAGAAGACAATCCCATCACTCTCGTTCATGTCCTCTTTACCCGTCCGAACCGGACCCTCAACGACTGTGTTAGTTCTCTGGCGCCATGCAATCATGTTGCGTTCAATCATTTATTCAAATCAATCATTTCAGTGGAATAACTAGAACAAAACATTTTAGCTGTTTCGGTCTAATGAAACGAAATTAAAAACCTGGTTTTATTCAAATTACCTAAACCTATGTAGGAATTGGAAATAGTGTGCTTGGAGAAGGTTAAAACAAATGGAAAAACCAATGGTAGAAAATGAGGAAGGATTAACACGGGAACTATTTATTTTCCCTCTGCAGCCATGAATGATGGGGGAAATGAGGAAGGAATCTTTGTTTGAGTTTGCATGCTGGGATTTATCGATTAAGAGATAAGATGGGATAAAAGTAAGCTGTTTTTATGAATGGCAGGAACATTTAAAAGCTGTTTTTATGAGTTAACTTTGATGTAACCATTGAAACGACAATTTTATATACGTAGTAAATAATAGTATAATATAATTAAGTAGTGGAATAATGCTTATAGAATAACCTCAAACATACAAACAAACATTCTGCTTGAATGAATTTTTAATTATATTAAAATTTAATAAAAAATAACAATATTATAATTAATAATTGAAGATTCATACGAGTTGCTAGAACTCTCCTAAACCTTCTCAGTTTTCCAAGAGCTGTGTTCTTGGATTCCTAAGAACCTCTTGAGGGACTCAAAACTACCATGAAATAAAATTCACATGTAAAATAAATGAACTGACATGTTTTTATATAAAATAAAAATATATTAGTTTAGCAACTAAATAGTTATGTATAGAATCGGTGTAAATAATAAAAGTTATTTGACCAACTAAATAATTTTTATTATAATTTGAGAAAAAAATATACCATGGTAACAACGGTGTTATATAAAATAATTTCGCAGGAAACATTTAAAAAAGATTTTAGAAAAATAAAAGCGTAATTTATAAAGTATATTAATCAACTAAATATTATTAAAATTATAATCAAATGTTATCTTAGCTCCACTTCACTACACTACTAAACGGATACTAATTAAGTATTACAGCCTTGATATTTTTTATTTCTTTCACTATACTATTTAAAATTTCATGCTCATATAAATACAAATTAAAAAAAAAATCCACAATTAACACAAAAAAAAACCCATTTCACCATGATTTTCAGTCTTTACCGATGCTACCAAATCACAAGATTCGTTTTGATAGCTATCAATATATCAATGTCCAGACTCGTATCCATGTGATTCCCATGTGAACCGGACCCTCTAGGCCTTCCTGTCCCTCGACCACTGTGTTGTCCACTGGCGCCATGCAAGCTTGATGCTTTCAATCATTTATGTTCTATGTTACATGGCTAGAGTTTCAGGTCCCTTGTTACGGAAGAGAGTGAAAATTAAATAAAATCCATTGAAATAGTCAAAATAATATTTTGACACCACCCAATCAAAATGACATAAAAATATTTAAAAATATTTAAAAACAAAAAAAAATTAAATAAATATTATTTTTTTTAATGATACTTTTAAAACACAAAAATAAACAAGTTTACAAGAAAAACAAATAAATCAATCAATGCTTTAGAGTTTAGACCCCAATTCTATTGGCAGAGACAGAAAGTTAACGTCAAAGATGCCTTTTAAAGTTAAAGTTAATAATGCAAATCAAAAGAACAAGAGAGAGGTAAAAAATAATCGACATCTTAATTTAAATATTATAGAGATGAACATATTTAAAAAAAAATGTACATGTATTTTTAAACAAAAAATATTTTAAAAAATAATTATTTCTACACATTTAAATACCATCTTAATTTAAAGAAAACGAATTTGTTCGGTTAATGGCATAGTCATTATTTTCCTTTCAATTTTGTGTTTTAAAATTCTTTGCCTGCGAGGAAGTTATGTTTTATAAAAGATAATCGACATTAAATTGTTTTTGAAAACTTTTTATTGTCCTGAAAAACAATTAGGTAGACAATTGATTTATTGACATTTGAGTATTTGTCAAGCTCAAGAGCATAAACAACATTATTATAGAAGCATTCGTCTCTAGTTTCTTTAATGATAAGAAGAAAAAACAAACTTAGGCACACAACGGATTTATTCACAAATTGATAATTTTCTATTTAGTATAACAACAAGAAGGTCTTTGCAATAATTAAACAAAAAACAAAGAAAATTTAAGCTAAAATTTATGAGCATGATTTAATACTAAAATAATCAGTCCTATATCAAGTTTTTTTTTTAAAAAAATATTCATTATATGGAATAAATTGTTATTGACAAATAGAAAATAAAGAATTTTAAAACAAATTGTACTGGCTCTGGGTCTATTTATAAAGCCTGTACTTTTGAGAACAAAGTATTAAATTGATCATATTGTTTGCTTTAAACCGAACTTACCTAAGCAACGGAACGGATATTCGCTAGTGAAGACTCTAAAAACGAAGAGCGCTTGACGCGCGCATACGACACATAATTTGAGCTTAAGAAAATGACACTTTTATTGTCACGAAGGATAAGAAGGCGTGAAGTGAATGTAACTTGAACATCTTGTAGAAGACGAGTGAGTCATAAAACTTGAATAGCAGTAAGGGCAAGAGCATAATACTGAGAGTAGCAGCTAGAGCGAGAAGTCATGAGCTGTTTCTTGACACTTCAAGAAACAAGATTATTGTCGAGGTTGGTCGAGAATTGCGGGGCTGTGAACAAGATCCCAAGTATGATTTGTCTGAAGAGCCTTCATTTCATCATCATCCAAGCCAAAATGAATTTTTGGCTACTGATTTAAACCCCTTGGGCTCAGATGTGACAAGAAAAGATTGGAGTAAGGGCGAAGACTGCATTATGCTTACTACATTTAATTCATAGCTGTGAATGATCGAGTCTCTATCGATTAGAAGACAATCCCATCACTCTCGTTCATGTCCTCTTTACCCGTTCGAACCGGACCCTCAACGACTGTGTTTGTGCTCTGGCGCCATGCAATCATGCTGCGTTCAATCATTTATTCAAATTGTTTGCTTTAAACCGAACTTAGTGGGTATATTAATTTTCTCTTTTTATTGAAATTTACTAGTTATTTTGATAATATTTTCCCTTCTTATTTTTTTTAAAGCAAAACTTTCAAGCAGGGCAAAAGAAAAGATATTGCAACAAAAATAAAGAAGGAAAAGAAATGTAATATTGTTGATTAACCCTGTCTCTTATCTAGCCTTTTTGTTCTATAAACACCAAATAAATCAGCAGCTTGTGATCAGTTGAGTGAGTGGAACCTCTTCCCTTTGTGCCACCGTGGTTTCTCCTCCCCTTTTTTTGTTTACGTATCATTAAAATCATAATTGTTTTTTTTTTAAATTATTTTTAATATGAAAATATTTAAAAACATTAAAAAAATACAATGTTTGGACAATGTTTGTTTTCTACTCATATTTATTCATTTATGCTTTTAAATTATTATTTTTTTCAGTTTATTTTTTTTCGGGTTTTTATTTTTATTAGGTTCGGTTCTGAAATTTTAATTTATATTGGTGATAATTTTAAAATTAATATTTCTATTTTTCCCTCTTTTTTGTGTGTTTTCTGCTATTTTATCTGTTTTTCAAATCATATAATTTTATGATTTTATTGTTTGCGCAATAATAATGATAATTTTAGTGATTTTTTTTTTGTTTTTTGTTAAAATGTTTTGATTTTTTTTATTTTTCAGGTCAATTTAATGATTTTAATTATTTGGGCAGTAATGTTGAGAATAATTTTAACTGTTATAGTAATGAAAATAACAGTCACGTAGGGATGAATTTTCAATTTATGTTTTCATCTTTTTGTAAATATAAAATTAACTATTTATTTTTGTTATTTGATTATTACAGGTTTTTTCACAATTTATATTTTATTTTTAAATATAATGACGACCGGAACTCACAAATGACAGCAGCACAAGAAATCATATACAAAGTAATGATGCTTCAATAAGGCATAAGGGTCTATTGCCTTCAATAAACAAAAGAGCTAATTGTCATATATTCATATTGATATGAGATCATTTTTATTTTTATTTTTTTATGTTGATATTAAAAATTATTTTTAAAAAATAAAAAAATATATTATTTTAATGTATTTATAAACAAAAAAATACTCTAAAAAATAATTCTTTTGTTTTTTTATATAAGTTTAACATACACCACTTTTATAAGCTTATCTTCAATAATTGTATTTTTCTAAACATGAAACATTTTTGTTTTCTTATGGCTACTTCTACATTTCTTTGGCCAAACATCTCTTTTAAAGATCTGGTTTTCAAGTTATCATTCTATTTAAAATAATATTTTTATTATTATTATGATTCTTTGGTCGCTTTTTATTTTTTTAGGAAGATTTTTTTTAATAGCTGGTCAAGAACTTATCAAAAGAGTTATCATTCTATTTAAAATAATATTTTTATTATTATTATTATAAATAAAATATTTGGTATACAAAGAAAAGAATTGAAACTGAAATGCTTTTAAAGTCGTCAGCCGAAAAAGCAGAAACTAATATTTAGAGAAATATATGACCAATCTACTCTGATATAAAATATAAATTGTTCTTATTCAGTAATTTAATATATGTATAACATTCAGCTCTGTAGAGTTTATATAGCCATATGACAAGACATGTAAAATAAAATAAATTATAGAAAATATGTTTGGTCATATCCCTTGATTAGATGACTGAAATAATTTCTTGATTGCATAAAGTTGTTGGATTCCATAGTTTCATTCTTTTATTGATTAAAAAATAATTAATAATATTTTCCTTGATTATTTCCCTAACAAGTTGGAAGATTAAATTTTCTAGGCAGGCATCAAACTTTGACTATTTAATTATAAGCAGAAACGGAATATGCATTGTCCCTTGGCATCTCACAAAAGAAGTGCACATCTGTAGTGTAAATATGAACTGGTTCTAACTCATCGGCTGCAATGACAGGTGATGATGAGTGGAGGAAATATTACTTGCCGCTCTCTTCCATTCTGGAAATATTTCTGCTGTACGTGTGTCTTCATGCCTCTCTCGGCCACTCATCCCTTGAACATGTTGGCAGTGGACCGTTTGGCTACGGTCCCATTCTTTTTAGTAGAGAGAGAGCGAATAACATTTCTAATAAATGCATCTTATATTTAAAAACGAAGAGGAAGCTTTAAATTTATTTTTAATATTATTATATTAAAATATCTAAAAACACTAATATATATATATATATATATATATATTTATTTTGATAATATTTTCCCTTGTTTTGTTTTTAAAAGCAGAACTTTCCAGCAGGGCAAAAGAAAAGATACTGTAACAAAAAATAAAAAAGGAAAAAAAATGTAATAATGTCAACGCTGTCTGTTATCTACCTTTTTCTTTCTATAAAAAACAAAGAAATCAGCAGCTTGTGATTAGTTGAGTGGGAGGAACCTCTTACCTTTGTGCCACTGTGGTTTCTCCTCCCTTGTTTTGCTTACATTTCATTTAGTGAGTTTCTCTACACTACAAAATGGGTTCTTGCGAGGAAATGAATAGCATCATCTATATGGATCCTGTCCTCTACAAAGCTGCAGGAGCAGGCGATATCAATCCCTTCGAGAATTATCAAACCTGCCTTGATCAGTTATTGACTCCAGACGATAACACCATTCTTCATGTCTGCTTGAAAATCCAAAGCAAGGAACCAGAATTCACTGATTTTGTTGATATAATACTTGAAATGTGTCCACCACTGTTATTGCAAGCCAATAAAAAAGGAGAAGCCCCCCTCCATTTGGCAGCAAAATATGGCCATTCCAATGTGGTCAAAGTCCTCATTGACCGAGCAAAAGCTCTACCTGCAGATCCGGAGAGCGGAGTAACAGCAGCTAAGATGATGTTGAGGATGACCAATGGAGAGGGAGATACAACGTTGCACGAGGCAGCTCGAAATGCGCGGGGCCATGTGGTGGAAATATTGACTAGAGAGGATCCTGACTTTCCGTATTCCGCCAATGTTAACGGAGAAACTCCACTTTATATTGCTGCTTCCGTTGGTCAGATTAAGGCGATCGATGAAATCCTAGGAAATTGCAATTCAGTGGACTATGGCGGCCCTAATGGTAGAACTGCTCTACACGCGGCAATCACCGCGAGAGATAATGGTAGGATTAATTTGTGCTGAAGTATGGAGAATAAATTAATTTATATATAATCGTGTAAACTATAATTAAAAAGCCACATATATTTGATTTTATATATCTCTGTTGTTTACTTTACAATTAGCATTTAAAAAAAAAACAGAAACCACTAAAATTCTTCGTGAGTTTAAGTAATGGATATATATATATATATATATATATATAGTAATTGATCATATAGACAATGTGAAATCTCTGTTGTTCATGAAGGGAAACTTTTACTTACTTTTTTGTTGATTTTAGGGACAATGAGAAAGATATTAAAAAAGGAAAAGAAATTGACAAGAACAACCGATGAGAATGGCTGGACACCACTTCACTACGTTGCCCATTTCTCGAGTTGGCTTCGTTGTTCAGCAGTGGAAGAATTACTAAAATGTGATGCGTCTACAGCCTACATTGCTGAAAAAGAGAAGAAGAGAACAGCTCTTCACATTGCTGCCATTCAAGGAAAAATAAACGTAATGAAAGAGATTGTTTCTCGTTGTCCAGCTTGTTGTGAGCTAGTTGATAACAGAGGTTGGAATGCCCTTCACTATGTTGTGGCCAGTCAAAGCAGCGAAGTATTCAAGGAATGTCTGAGGGAGATTCCAGAACTTGAGAGACTTAAAACGGAGAAGGATGACAAAGGAAACACGCCTTTCCATCTAATTGCTGCTTTAAAGCACAAGCAGGAGGAATGGGAGAAAGTTTATCCTTATGGAGCGAGTGGAATATATGGTCTTAATAAGCAAGGTCTAAGCATCGAGAACATATTTGATGGAGATTTTGGTGAGATACAGGTAATCAATCCTCTATGAATTAACTGTTGTGATAATTAATGCATCTATTAAAACCATATATATATATATATATATAAATGTAAAAGAATAAAAATTAAATAAAATCAATTGAAATAATTAAACAGTTTATTTAAGAGGTATAACATTTACTTTTTAAAATGTTTTTTTTTATTGTAAAATGCATTAAAATAATATTTTTAGAAAAAAACAATTAATTTTTACAACACCACATCAAAATAATATAAAATATTAAAAAAATAATTTAAAGCAAAAAAATAAAAATAAAAATAATTTTTTTAATAATACTTTTAAAACATACAAATAAACAAGTTTACAATAAAAACAGAAAAATCAATACTTTAGACCCCAATTCTTTTTGAAGAGAGAGAAAGTTAAAGTTGAAAAATCAAATAGACAATAATATATTATTGGGTTACCTCTCCTAGGAAATTAGTATTATGTTACCTGCTAATTATCTATAATATTTACAGCAACAAAAAAGATTTGGTTTCAAACAAAAACAAAGGCTCAGGAGTTGATATTTGATAATTAGCTAAAAATGATATCTCCTATTATATTTTGCAGAAAGAGATCGTGGAATCCCTTGAAGATGTTGGCAGTGCACTGTTTGGTTACGGTCCTTTTCTTTTTCCTTTTAGAACAGACAAAAACAGAGAGGAGACAATCAAGGAGAGAATGATAAACAGAGAGGATGAGATAATGAAAAACAGAGAGGAAGGTTTGAATAAAGCAAGAGAGTCTCATCTAGTAGTTGCGGCGCTGATAGCAACGGTAACATTTGCAGCAGCATTCACCCTACCTGGCGGTTACAAGAGCGACCAAGGCACTGCAATTCTAGCTAAAAAAGCTGCTTTCATAGTATTTCTTATATCAGATGCAATATCATTGGTGCTCTCAATTTCGGCTGTCTTTATCCACTTTTTTTTGGCGTTATATCCAGGCTCGTTTAATCCAACCAGTCGATCCTTTCATTCCAATGCGATGTTATTTGCCCTGGCCACGTTTTTTACCATGATTGGCATGGGTACAATGATTATCGCATTCATCACCGGCACATATGCAGTTCTACAACCTGTCTTGGGGCTTGCCATCAGCATTTGTCTCATTGGTTTGAGCTTCTTCTTCCTTGTGTATTTAGTGTTTTGGATCATGATAAAGTATCGATGACATTAGATTTACTACTGAAACAACCAATTCTAAATTTTCTATCAAATAAAACTTAAATGTATTTTTTTTAAATCTTTTGGTTGGTTGCAAAATCAGCTATCAATTATATTATTTTTATCTTTATTTTTCTGTAATTGATACGCATCATAATCAAGTGGTTCAAACTATGGTAATTTTTAGACGTGTGATGAAGGTAAGTGGCAGTAGAAAGAAAGAAGGATGAAAAGGACAAACTATAAAAGGAAGATGTGACACTTTCAACTATCAATGTCTCAAGCTCCGGTGAACTCCACTACATGTGAATATCCCTGGAAGCTCCTGTTTCCTTGGCCCAGTTTCTAATTCAAACATCTGCGACTTGAGATGGAGGGTGACATTTATTAATCGACTCACACTTTTTTGTTTTGATGATTCGAGGAAATCCTACCTCAGTATTTTGTAAGCCCAGGTAAATGAGTAAAACTCATGTTGTCCCAGGTTCTTACAAAAACTACACGTTCTGACTTAAACTCAAGACCTACTATACAAATCTCAAGTTATTTCCACCATGCCACACCTTTAACCCATGGACAATCGTCTCACACTGAAAACATCTTTTAACTAAAAGCCACGATATTTATTGGTGAAAACATCTCACACACTTGATTATTTGTATATTAGTGGATTAATATAAAAAATTCTAAAATCTAATGGAAAACTTACGCTTAAAATTGTAGATTAGAATTTCTTTTCAATATTTACCAATTGGTCCATACTCTTCTAATTAAAATTGTATTAATAGAGGTCATAGTTTTGAATCTTCCCAACTCCATCCCTATTTACTTAAAAATCCTCACCGCTATACCGCGGGTGAGGTTAATTTTTTGTAATGAACATTTATTTGGGACTGATCCATAATCAAGCTGTGAATGGGATAAAAATAATAATTTTCTTTCTCCGTAAAAACAAACACAACACAACCGTATCTCCAAGAGAGGAGAACATGTCGACCACTTTTTTCTCATCAAAGACCATATGTACACCTCATAAAACACTCTACCTTCTTTCTTGGCCCTGGAAAGGTGCCTGAGATATGGTTAGAAATGAGTTGTGGCTTAATATATACCAAATTATATACGAGGGTGTTTGGCACGACTTTTTTCAAGCCGTGCAAGTAGCTTTTAAGTTTTTTTTTCATTTTAAATAAATATGTTTTGGTGTTTTTAGATTATTTTGATGTGCTGATGTCAAAAATGATTTTTAAAAAATAAAAAAACATCATTTGGATGTATTTCGGCACGAAAAACACTTTGAAAAGCTACAGCAACAGCTCTCTCAAACAGCCTCATAGTCTAGTAAGTAGATAGCTATAATAATTTACTAGTTGATGGAATCCTGCATCAACCAATAGACTCCATATTAATTGAGAGAACAATAGTCAAAAGTCTGAATTAGCAGAAAAGCTCTGTTTTTCCTTGCAAAAATATGGGTGTAGATCAATGGGATGAAGGGTGTGATATGATTAATATGGGTGTAGATCAATGGGATGAAGGGTATGATATCATTAATATGGGTGTAGATCAATGGGATGAAGGGCATGATATGATTAAAAGAAAGTCCAAATTAATCATTGCACAATGTCATGAAGATTGAACCATTACAGAAAGCAAGAGACAAGCTTATCATATATTATTGCATATTATCAGAAATGGAGATGAAATTAGACTACATACTTACAAAGCTCCAACCCCATTTAGACCAGACCAAAAACAACCTCCATCATAATAAGAGTTATGGCATGGCGTATCAACAACAGACCTGAAAAAAAATTACTGACAGAGCAATTCAAATATGGCCAAAAAAAGAAAATGTCCCTTTCTTCCTAATTACTCTTCCTCGCCATCCTCTCCTGCAAAACTCAGAGTCTTGCAAACAGAGTCCCCTGCCTCTGCCTCCTCGATGCAAAAGTATGGCTTCTTCCCGACCAAATCAGCCACTCTTTTCGCTTCCCCTGAATCCTTTGGAGTCTCAGCAACACACCTGACAGTCCAAATCGTTGGCAACACATCAGCAAACTTACTCTATTTTACAACGCAAGTTGTATTTAATACACAGATAAATAATAATAAAAATTAAAAGTTATTTAAAATTATAAATACATAAATATGAATAAAAAATAAAAATTATCTCAGAAAGATTGAAAAATTAAAAAAATCGAATTTAAATCAAAAAATAAAAACATAAGAACCAAAATGCAAAACAAAAAATTACTGATTTACTGGAATCCTTTACAACCTGCACAACTTCTCTTCAACTCAAGGGTCGGGTCATCACGTAAATTCTTACTACAAATATCTGATTCAACTTGGATCCAGTCCACTAAAAAATATGCATATATTCAAATTCCTTCTACAAGTATAGGCTTTGGGTCATATTATAAAATTATAAATTGATCAAATTGTTTGCTTTAAACCAAACTTACTAGCTACAGCTTGTGGAACTTCTTACCTTTGTGCCACCGTGGTTTCTCCTCCCCTTGTTTTGTTTACATTTCATTTAGTGAGTTTCTTCTCTACACTACAAAATGGGTTCTTGTGAGGAAATGAATAGCATCACTCTATATGGATCCTGTCTTGTACGAAGCTGCAGCAGCAGGCGATATTGATCCCTTCGAGAATTATCTACAAACCTGCCTTAATTTGATTTTCTTAAAACTATTTTTATTTAATTATAAGTTAAAAATGTTAAATCCTTCAAGTTTATTAATATGCAATTGACTCCCACACCTTTAGCATTTACATCCTACCCCTTTTATACTAGTTTCAGTTTAGTTACCAACTAATTGAAACTCTAATCTAACTGATTCTAACTAATTACAACAGAAAGTAATAATTTTATTTGCAACTAACTAACTGATTATCTCAACATATCTTCCCTTAAACTGAATTAATTTACAATCTTTGGCATGTCGCATGCTCCTTCTCTTAGTTTTACAAAAGTGTCAAGTTTCAAGGGCTTGGTCATGATGTCAGCAACTTCTTCTTGTGAGCTACAATACTTCAATTCTATCTCTCCATCATTGGATAGATCGCGAAGAAAATGATATATGACAGCTATGTGCTTGCTCCTTCCATGCATCACTGGATTCTTTGATAATTTGATTGTAGAACAATTATCATAGTATATGACGCAACTCTTTTGGTTCCAATTCAGCTGCCTAAGAACCATTTGCATCCATATAGCTTGACATGCACACATTGCTGCTGAGATGAATTCGGCTTCCGTAGTTGAGAGGGTGACTAATGCTTGTTTCTTCGAGCTCCACGCAACTGCACTAGAAATCATCATGAATACATATCCAGATGTACTTCTTCTATCATCCAGATCACTTGCATAGTCACTATCTGAGTAAGCAATTAGTCCATCAGTCCATCCTTTCTTTTGATAGCAAACACTCAACTCAGTGGTGCCTCTCAAGTATCTTAAGATTTTCTTGACTGCCATCATATGTAATTCGGTGGGTTTCTCCATGTACCTGCTTACCAAACTCATTACATACATTAAATCAGGTCTAGATACAATCAAATGCATTAAGCTTCCAATTATCTGTTTATATTAGGTTGAGTCAGCCTTGATTCTCCTTCATCCTTAGTGTTTCTATAAAAATATATGCACATGTAAAAATTATATGATATTAAAGAAATAATGCCTTTATTTTTCTCTCTTTTAGAAATAAGTGTAGAGAAAAAAAGAGAGGAAAAAATAACAAAATTGTATTGGATTGTAGAGGTAAATTTATCTTTGTAGTAGTTTTGAAGTTATTATTTAAAATACAAGATACTAGTAGATTATATTCCTTTTATCTTCATTGTCTTTGTTAGTGGTGTTTATAAAAATTAATTAATTTATAATATTTTTATTACTTGACCCGATTTTATTTGTCAAAATCAAGTAATATGGACAATATATATGATAGTAAATTAAAAAACCTAAAAATTGAATGTCACACGAGCCAAGATTCTTAAAACCCAATCAACCCGACCCAACTCAAGTATAGAGTACAATTCCCTTTCTCGAAGCTTCTCTCCCCCTCTATCAGTCCCTTTTATATGGGCTCTGATACCAATTGTTAAATCCTTGAAGTTTATTAATGTGCAATTGACTCCCACACCTTTGGCATTTACATCCTTCCCCTTTAATACTAGTTTTAGTTTAGTATAGCAACTAATTGAAACTTTAATCTAACTCATTCTAACTAATTACAACAGAAAATAACAACTTTATTTGCAACTAACTAACTAACTAACTAACTAACTGATTATCTCAATAGAAAGTTCAATGCATTAAATATGTTTATATGAACTAATACAGTGTAAAATAATAGTAGACCTATTTATCAAAAAATAAAAATTTATTGTATACAAAAAGTAGATGTCATGAACTGATGAATTTGACAGCTACGGCAGGCTGTCTAAGTTGTCACTTTTGGGGCTGAACCAACAGGCGTGTGGTGTTAATCAACAAAAACTGATCATACACTAGGTTAGTCAAATTTGGTGAAAGATAAAGGCATTAAACATGCCTGCAAAGTTGTTACCAAAACAAGATTTTTAGTCAAAAATTTAAGGAAGGAAATGAATAGTGACCATGCAACGCGTCGTCTGACCCTCTTTTTTCTACCAAAATTTAATTTGGTCTTTTATCTTATGATGACTCTGATTTCAATGCAACCCCCCAATTTCAATCAATTGACTTGGTAAAAAAAATTAAATTTCATCTCTGAAAATTTTGTTCTCAATTTAACCAAAATTGGCTGCCAAACTTAATTTCCCACCAATTAAGCCCTTAATAAAATTAATTTGACTCATTTAAAGTACAATTATGTCCTTACAATTCATTAAATCCTTCAATTGAACCCTAAATTAATTTCCAGACATAATTATACTTTAAATTAGCCCATGATTAACTCAAATTGGCCTATAAAAAATATAATTATGTCTTTTGACTTAATTTATATGCATATTTATCCAATAATAACTTATTTTAGCCTTGAATATGCATTTTCCTTCATTTTGGGGCACAATAGAGACACGATCGAGCTCTCGAATCCGTCCAAAACTTTCAACTTGATTTTTCCACCAACACCAATCCCTTTTATTTATTTATTTTTTATTCCGGACAAATTTAGGAGAATAACCCATAAATGAGTTATGACAGTTGCCCAATATTTACGACTAAAGTCTTGTAAGAGACTGTAGATAGTAAGCATTATAAAAAAAAGACATAATGGAACTAACAAATTGTAATTAAGAAACCTAAATTGCAATTGTAAGAGCCAATTTGCAACTTGATTGAAAAAAACTAAATTGCATGCCATTTTGAATGAATAATGATTCCAGACAGATTCCTCGCCAGCTAATTATGAAACCTTGACTACAATTTAAGAGATTAAAAATGACTAAACTAACGATGTAATGTATTCATTTTATTTTTCTATAAATGAGACTTTTCAGGATCATGTTCTACATATTTTTTTATTATTAATAATATACTTGAATATTATAAAAAAACAATTAAAAATGACTCGACAATGACTCCAAAAATCCAATGCAGGTCGCTTTTGTTAAAGAATTCTTGTTTGAATATAATTCCACCTCGAACCCTATTAACATATAGCTGAAACAAAACGGAGAAAGCAATAGTAATCACTGTTCACCGTGACTCATGTGCACTGTGGACGTGCACTTTGCTCCAGTGCGGCGCGGGTGCACGTCCACCTTTTTTTTTTTTGATTTTGCACAGTGTATGCCCTAAAGTAGCCCCCGCAAACTACAAAACACGCCGTCATTTTCGGGGGCTGGACGGTCATTGACCGTTCCGGACCGAACCGGACCGGTTCGGCCGGCCGGTTTTTTTATTTTTTAAATATTAGATTGAACAGTGCAATGACGGTTTAGCCCCCTTAAAACGACAAAAAACAGCCCTGGGGTGAGGGGCGTTCCGGTAATTACACAATTTTTTTAAATTTTTTTGGCTGACAACAGCTGGCGCGTCTCCAGAACGCGCCGTCCGTTTTAACGCTCACGCGTTTTTAGAACGGCGCATGCGGTTTTGTCCGTCGTCGGAAAATACCCAACCGGCATCTAGAATGATTTTCAGGCATGTTATCTTCCACATGGGGTGGCGCGTGTGACCATATGGTTTCCGTAGACGTGTCAATGGTCGTTTGAATTTTCACCCCCACTTTCTCTCTCCTGCCTGCGCCAGCTGACGTCAGCTAAGCTGTTTTTTTTCAAAGTTCATTTGAGTTCCTGAACGTTTTAATTTGTTATTATTGCCCTTAATGCTATTATATAGGTTTTAATTTCTTTCAATTTCGTCCCTTAATTGAAATTGATTATATATTGGAGTTCCAATTCGGTCCTCATTCTTTTAATTGAGTTGATTGGGCTGGAATTCCGATTTTTCTTGGTATCAAAGTTTTCATTGATTTCAATTTCATCCTTCCATGCAAATTTATTATAAATCCTTAATATTTTCAGTATCAAAGTTTGATTTCTTTCAATTTTATCCTTCTATGCAAATTTATTATAGATTTCAGTTTCATTTCGGTACCAAATCTTTTAATTCCAGGTTTTGTTTTACGTTATTTAATTTCAATATTTTGATTTGCTTCAGTTTTATTCTTGAAATTAATTATATTATTTAAAGTATGTCAAATTAATTATATATTTGTATATTTATGTCAAATTAAAATATGTGAAACTAATTATATGTTCTAATATTTATTGAATATTATCGCCTTTGAATATATATAGAGAGAGGAAAACATGACTATGATTTTTTGGAGAAAAAAAATTAATATCAGTATTCTTAAATACATTTAATATAATAATATAATGAATAAATCGGATAACAAAAAAAATATGTCTTCGAATTTTAATTTTATCCTCTTTTTTTCAACTTTATTTGTTCAAAAAAATTACAATATTTTGCTTTTTAATATTTCAGATCTAATATTGCTGGGCAAGAAATACAATTCAGAAAAAAAAAATTGACACATTGACCTAGATTTCAAATATATGCGAGTCACTTCTCGTTTCAATTACACTGTTCTTTTTAGACAGCAAATAAGTCATTGTAACACGCAAAAAAAAAATTATTTTCCTAGAAACATATTACAATATTTATATTTAAAGTGTGTCAGATCTGATATTACTAGGAAAAAAAAGGCAACTCATAAAAAAAATAACAAATTTACCTACGTTATCTACAATTAAAAAATATGCGAGTCATTTCCCGTTTTGATTAAACTGTTCTTTTTAGACGGCAAAAAAATAATTATTGCACGCAAAAAAATTATGTTTATTTTTAAAAATAAATTATAATATTTTTATTTATAATGCGTCAGATCTAATATTATTGACGAACAAAAACAACTCATAGAAAAAATGACAGATTTATCTAGGTTATCTACAATTAAAAAATATATGAATCACTTCCCATTTCAATTACTCTGTAAAGTATGAGAGACTACTATTTATTGAATATTATTGCCTTAAAATATATGTATATATATATATAGAGAGAGAGAAAAGACGTAGGATTTTTTTCTTAAAAAAAATTAATACCAATATTCTTAAATACATTTAATATGATAATTATTTTTCCGTATAATTTAATAATTTTTATTGTTTTGACAGTAATGACAATGATAGTTTTTTTTTTCTTTTGTTAAAGTTTCTAGGATATTTTTAGTCTTTCATTAATTATATGTTCTAATATTTATTGAATATTATCTCATCGGAATATATATAAGGAGAAGAAAACATGACCTAAGATTTTTTGAATAAAAAAAAATAATATCAATATTCTTAAATACATTTAATATAATCATATAATGAATAAATCGATTAACATAAAAAAAAATTTGTCTTCGAATTTTAATTTTGTACTTAACACAATAATAATAATAATAATAATAATAATAATTGTAATAATAATAGTAATAATTTAATTATTTTTCTTGCTTACTGTTTTGTTAATGTTTGTTTTTTCTCCGTATAATTTAATAATATTTATTGTTTTGACAGTAATGGCAATGATATTTAATTTTTTTTCTTTTATTAAAGTTTCTAGGATATTTTTAGTCTTATAATGAATAAATCGGATAACATAACGAAAATTTGTCTTCGAATTTTAATTTTGTACTTAACACAATAATAATAATAATAATAATAATTATTATTATTATTATTATTATTATTATTATTATTTTTATTATTATTTTTATAATAATAATTTAATTGTTTTTCTTGCTTACTCTTCTGTTGATATTTTTTTCCCTCCTGATAATTTAATATTTTTTTTTGTTTTGACAGTAATTGCAATGCTAATTTTTATTTTTATTTTATTTTTTTGTTTTATCTTTTGGTAGAGTCTCTTAAATATTTTTAGTCTATCATTAATTATATGTTCTAATAGTTATGGAATATTATCGCATAGGAATATATATAGGGAGAAGAAAACATAACCTAGGATTTTTTGAATAAAAAAAATTAATATCAATATTCTTAAATACATTTTATATAATAATATAATGAATTAATCGAATAACATAAAAAAAATTTATTGAATATTATCGCCTATAAATATATAGAGGGAGGAAAAAAATGATCTAGGGTTTTTTCCTTAAAAAACATTAATGTCAATATTCTTAAATACATTTAATGTAATAATATAATTAATAAATCTTTAAAAAAAAAAATTTGCCTTTCAATTTAAATTTGGTTCTCTTTTGTTTAAGTTTATTTCTTAAAAACAAATTTACAATATTTTTATTTTTGATATTTTAAATATAATATTACCATGGAAAAAATTAAACTAAAAAAAATTTAAAATTTACTTAGGTTATCTGCAATTACAAAATATACAAACCACTTTCTATTGTGATTATATAGATTTTATCAATTATAATTTTTGCTAATTAAATATTAAAATAATAAAATACAATATATAGAAAAGCAATTAATTTTCTACATAGATGAAAAAAACCCGCAGCAGGGCGCGGGTATACCGCTCTTTGGATTTATATAGGGAGAAGAAAACATGACCTGAGATTTTTTTAATTAAAAAAATTAATATAAGTATTCTTAGATACATTTAATATAGTAATATAATGGATAAATCGGATAAAGATAAAAAAAATTTGTCTTTGTTTTTAATTTTAATAATACTAATAATGATGATGATGATAATAATAATAATAATAATAATAATATCAAAATAATACTTTATATGCCACGTCCCATTGTTAAATAATAAATTCAATCATCTACAAAGAGATTCTCCCACTCTCTCCTCATAAATCCCTGCTGTCGTCAACTGACAGAAAAACATTTATACTATCAAACAACCTTTTCCAAGCCACAGTAATTTAACCATCACTACTTATAACAAAGCAGAGTTTATTTCTCTGCTTTGTAATCAGACAAACACGCAGCCAAAACAAATAACAAAAGTTTTTATACATATTACAGTTTCGCTTCGTCAATCAGCAAAAACAACTAAACTCATTATCCAATAAACTCAAAAAAAAAATATGAGATGCACGGCATAACAGATGTGGGAGAAAATTTAAAATTTTCCACACTAAAACTTTGGTTCATCTTTAAATAATTGAAGACAAATTAAAGAACACTCCACAATCAATCCAGTTACAGAGAAAAATAATCAATAACAATTAACCGATTAAAACACATTCACACATTGATCAATCAACTACAAAAAAAAAATTACACACCAGACAATCAATTAATTCACCATACAAATGGATACAAAAAAAAATTCCGTAACCAGTAAACGCAACTGAATAAAGAAAAATTAGATAATCGGTCACACAATTACAACACAACCAACCACCAACAAATTCCAAATTGACTACAAAAAAAAATCTCTAATTAATATCATTTATTAGATTTTTTCGACCAACTGATTATATAATTATCAATCCAATTAAAACACACCAAATAATCAAAACATTGCAATTTTCCAATCTATAAGTTAAATAAATCGACACACAATTCAAATCCAAGCTGTAATTAAATTATTCTCCAAACTGGTAAAATAATGTTAACAACCAACCAGATCAATGCAAACAAAAAATAATCTATCTTTAATAGATTTCAGCAATTCCAATATTGCTATCAACCAGTTAAATGCTTAGTAACTGTTAAAAAAAAATTCAACCATCAACACATTCAGTTCAAGACAACAAAAAATCATCTTTCATTCATTTTATTAATTACAGATTTACATCCACCGATTAA
Source organism: Salix arbutifolia (assembly GCA_025169955.1). Taxonomy (NCBI): domain Eukaryota; kingdom Viridiplantae; phylum Streptophyta; class Magnoliopsida; order Malpighiales; family Salicaceae; genus Salix; species Salix arbutifolia. Next base: position 15,143,626 of record CM045920.1, read on the forward strand.
ATAACCATCAAAACAGTTAATACATGCTGAACAATGAATCAATTATGGTTTTTCAATATTCAAATTACAATTCGCTCATCTTTCATAAATTTTATCGCTTATAATTGTTAAATTTGACAATTGAATTATTATCCAAGTATTTAAACTTATAACAATAATCAACTAATTCAATACATAAAAAAAATTATAGCATGATTTAGAAATTAAAATTCTCTATCTATCAACTAAAAAATTCTTTACTTGCCACATAAATAATCAGTTTGTTACATTAAAAAAACCCGGCGCAACACGCGGGCTACCCAACTCGTTCTATCTATGAGAATTAAAAACGACTGTAGACAGAGCCCACGCCAGCTAATTAAATGGTTCCTTCAATTAAATGGTCATAGTTTTGAATCTTCCCAACTCCATCCCTATTTACTTAAAAATGCTCACCGTTATACCGCGGGTGAGGTTAATTTATTTGGGACTGATCCAGAATCAAGCCATGAATGTTATATGATTAAGAATTGACTTGCATCAGGAAAGAAAAAAAAAGGATAAAAATCCATGCAACTACATACAGCTGTTAGGAATAATGTTTTGATATTAATTCAGCAGAAATGTAATAATGTTAACGCTGGTAATTATCTAGACAGGAGCGATTATATACAGCTGTTAGGAATTATGCTTTTTCTTTCTATAAAAACCAAAGAAATCAGCAGCTTGTGATCAGTTGAGTGAGAGGAACCTCTTACCTTCGTGCCACAGTGGTGTCTCCTCCCTTGTTTTGTTTACATTTCATTTTGTGAGTTTCTCTACACTACAAAAATGGGTTCTTGTGAGGGAATGAATAGCATCATCTATATGGATCCTATCTTGTACGAAGCTGCAGCAGCAGGCGATATCAATCCCTTCGAGAATCATCAAACCTGCCTTAATCGGTTATTGACTCAAGACGAGTGCACCATCCTTCATGTCTACTTCAGAAACCAACGGAGGGAACCGGGATCCACTGATTTTGTTGATAAAATTCTTGAAAGGTGTCCAGCACTGTTATTGCAAGCCAATCAAAAAGGAGAAACCCCCCTCCATTTGGCAGCAAAATATGGCCATTCCAATGTGGTCAAAGTCCTCATTGACCGAGCAAAAACTCCACATGCAGATCTGGAAAGCGGAGTAACAGCAGCTAAAATGATGTTGAGGATGACCAATGGAGAGGGAGATACAGCGTTGCACGTTGCAGCTCGAAATTCGTGTGGCCATGTGGTAGAAATATTGACTAAAGAGAACCCTGACTTTTCATATTCTGCCAATGTTCACGGAGAAACTCCAATTTATATTGCTGCTTCCGTTGGCTATCGTCAGAGACCAGAGCAAGGTAATGTCTGAGGAATGTCTGAGGAAGATTCCAGAATTTCAAAGACTTAAAACCGAGAAGGATGACAAAGGAAACACGCCTTTCCATCTAATTGCTGCTTTAATGCACAAGCAGGAGGAATGGGATCGAGTTTATCCTATTAGAGAGATTGCAATATATGGTATTAATAAGCAAGAGCTAAGCATCGCGAACATACATTTTGGAAATTTTGATGAGATACAGGTAATCAATTCTCTATGAATTAACTGTTGTGATAATTAATGCATCCATTAAAACCACACACACACACACACACACACACATATATATATAAATGGAAAAGAATAAAAATTAAATAAAATCAATTGAAATAATTAAACAATTCATTTACGGGGTATAATAGTTACTTTTTAATTTAAAAATGCATCCAAATAATATTTAAAACAAAAACATTATTTTTGACATCACACATCAAAATAATATAAAAATATTTTAAAAATAATTTTAAGCAAAAAAACTATAAATAAAAATTAAAGTTTTTTAATAACACTTTTAAAACTCAAAAATACAATCCTACAAGAAAGACACAAAAATCAATACTTTAAACCCCAATTCTTTTTGAAGAGAGAGAAAGTTAAAGTTGAAAAATCAAATAGACCATAAACAATAATATATTATTGGTTACCCCTCCTGGGAAATTAGTATTTGTTACCTGCTAATTATCTATAATATATACAGTAACATAAAAGATTTGATTGTAAACAAAAACAAAGGCTCAGCAGTTGATATTTGGTAATTAGCTATTATATCTTGCAGAAGGAGATCGTAGAATCACTTGAAGATGTTGGCAGTGGGCCGTTTGGCTATGGTCCTTATCTTTTTCCTTATAGAAGAGACAAAATCAAGGAGAAAAACAAAGAGGAAGCTTTGAATAAAGCAAAAGAGTCTCATTTAGTAGTTGCGGCGTTGATAGCAACGGTAACATTTGCAGCCGCATTCACCCTTCCTGGCGGTTACAAGAGCGACCAAGGCACTGCAATTCTAGCTAAAAAAGATGCTTTCATAGTATTTGTTATATCAGATACAATATCGTTGGTGCTCTCAACTTCGGCCGTCTTTATCCACTTTTTGTTGGCGTTCCTTCAAGGCTTGTCTAGTCGAACCATTCCAGTCGATGAAACCATTGGGATGTTGTTTGCCCTGGCCACGTTGTTGACCATGATTGGCATGGGTACAATGATTATCGCATTCATCACCGGCACATGTGCAGTTCTACAACCTGTCTTGGGGCTTGCCATCAACATTTGTCTCATTGGTTTGAGCTTCTTCTTCCTTGTGTGTTTAGTGTTTTGGATCATGATAAAGTATCGATGACATTAGATTTACTACTGAAACAACAAATTCTAAATTTTCTATCAAATAAAACTTAAATATATTTTTTAAAAATCTTTTGGATGGTTGCAAAATCAATTGTCAATTATATTTTTTTTTATTTTTCTGTAATTGATGCGCATCACATGTCAAGTGGTCACAAACTCTGTAATATTTAGAGATGTAATGAAAGTAAGTGCCAGGAGAAAGAAATATGGATAAAATTTTGGTGCCACGTGTGTGTATTCCTGCGTGTTATATATATATATTAGAAAATAATGTAACTATATCAAAAATATTTATTTTTGTTTTTATTTAAAAATACCTCAACAAGAGAGTAAAAAATTATATACAAAATTAATAATTATATTGTTAGAGGGTTTTTTAAAAGCAATTATTTAATTATATAACATATTCCTATTAATTGTATAATTAATGACATAATTAAACTACATACAAAATAATTGCATTATATTTAAAATAATATAAAAAAATGGCTCTCCAAAATGGCTTTTACCATTGGAACACACATCAACAAAAAAGTCATATATATACTATTCAAACATTCATTTTAAAGATTTGACTCTCCAAAATGCCTACTCCCACTAGAAATGCTCTAATGAAAGTAAGTGCCAGGAGAAAGAAATATGGATAAAAAGGACAAACTATGAAAAGGATAAAATATATGTTTGACAATACATTTTAAAAGTGTTTTAAAAAAAAATGAAATTAACTTATTTTGGTGTTTTTAAATATTTTGATATGTTAATGTCAAAATAATTTTTTTAAAAATAACAAATATTATTTTAATATATTTTTAAATTAAAAAACTTTCAAAAATAACTTTAACTACATTCCTAAACTTACACAAGAATGGGAAAACTCTCACAGATCCGACTAAATCCCCCCGAAACCATGGAACTACCCAAGACAACATCCTCTTATTCCTGTTGATTTTTGTGTTTTTGATTCTGTGATTTTGGTGTTCTTGTTTCAGGTATTGTTAATTGAAGATGAGGAGAAGAACAAGTTCAGATATTTTGCAGAGAGAGAGAGAAGGTAGGCTTCTTTTTCACTAACTTCGTATATACCTCTTTATTGTTTATGAAAGTTGCATATCAAGTGCTTGACAGATTGTCCCTTATATACTGGACATTACACTTACACATTTTCCATGTGTTTAACTACTTTGTAACTGACTAACTACCTTAGAGAAGTTAGTTACAATCAACTGAATTACAACTGAATTGAGTTTATTACAAACACACTTTTTCCTCTTTATGCCTTCAGCTCCCTTCATCTCTGTCAAGTACTTCAACTGCTGCATGTTGAAATCAGTAGATAGGCTTATTATTCAACAGCCTCTCCTAAGCTATTTACTGATTTCACTCCTAGATTCAATCTTAACTGATTGAATCTTTCTTTAGGTAGTGCCTTAGTAAAAATATCTGCCAATTGATCTTCACTTCGGCAGAATTTCACATCTATCACCCCTTCTTGCAAAGCTTCTCGAATGAAGTGAAATCTCCTGTTGATGTGTCTAGTCTTCTGATGGAAGACTGGATTTCTGGTCATGGAGATTGCAGACATATTATCACATAGCAGAAGTGTTGCTTCTGCTTGTGCTTCCCCTAAGTCTTCAAGCACATACCTCAGCCAAATAGCTTGTGCTGTAGCTTCAGAGGCTGAAACATATTCAGCTTCTGCTGTAGATAAAGCTACTGAGTTTTGCTTCTGTGATGCCCATGAAAACATGCCACTTCCAAAACTGAAAGTATACCCTGAGGTGCTCCTGCTGTCATCCTCACTTCCAGCCCAGTCAGCGTCACAATAGCCAATAAGTGTGGCTGTTTGACCCCTTTTGTATTCAATCCCATGGTGGAGAGTCCCTTGGACATATCTAAGAACTCTCCTTGCAACCCCCATGTGCTTCCTCGTAGGCTTACTCATAAACCTTGATAGTAAGGAAGCTGAGTACATTAGGTCAGGTCTAGTTGCAGTCAAGTACAATAGACTGCCAACTATCTTCCTATACACCCCTTCATCAGCAGCTTCACTTCCATCTTCCTTCCTTAGCTTCTCCCCTACAGTCAAGGGAATTGCAACTGGTTTGCAATCTTCCAACCCAAACTTCATCAACAAGGACTTAGCATACTTGCCTTGATGAATGAATATCCCTTGATTAGTTTGTAGGATTCCCATACCGAGAAAATGATGCAACAACCCAAGGTCTGTCATCTCATACCTCTGCATCATTTCCCTCTTGAACTCAGCTAGCATCCTCTCACTGCTTCCAGTGTAGACTATGTCATCAACATAGATTGAGACTATAATGATTTCTCCTTTATCATCACTTCTGGTATATAGTGTAGGTTCACTAACACTTCTCTTGAATTTGCAATTCATGAGATGTTTATCAATCTCACTATACCAGGCTCTAGGGGCCTGCTTAAGTCCATACAAGGCCTTTCTTAGCTTGTACACCTTGTGTTCAGCACCCTTCAACTCATACCCTTCTGGTTGCTCAACATAGACCTCTTCATCTAGGACTCCATTTAGGAAAGCTGACTTGACATCCAACTGAAACAGCTTCCACCCCTTCTGTGCTGCCAGTGCTATGATGATACGAATTGTATCAAGCCTAGCCACTGGTGCAAATGTTTCATTGTAGTCCACACCAGGTTTCTGTGCATAACCTTTAGCAACCAGCCTAGCCTTGTGTTTTTGAATGGTTCCATCCAAGTTTAGCTTGGTTTTGTACACCCATTTCACCCCTATGACAGGCTTCTCAGCTGGTCTTTTCACTAACTCCCATGTTTCATTCTTATCAATCATCTCTAGCTCAGCATTCATAGCTTTCTGCCAAGCTATGTCCTTCACAGCTTCTTGGTAGTTTTCAGGCTCAATTATGCACATGTGACACCTTGCATAGATGTCCTCTAGACTCCTTATTTTCACTGGAGTAGAACAAGGATGACCCCTGCCTTCATCATCACTTTCAGTATCTGTTTGCACTGAATGATGACTGTCATCATCATCATCTTGGACCTCATCTGTTTGTTCTGCACTTCCTTCTCCTCTTGCTTCACTGTCTTCAAGAGGAAAAATCATTGAAACAGATTCTTCTTCTTCTTGTTCTGCTTTCCAATTCCAGGATTTATCTTCATCAAAGATAACATCCCTAGACAACACAATCTTCTTGGTGTTCAAGACATACACCCTATAGCCCTTCTCACAGCTGCCATAGCCCATGAACACTCCTTTTTCTGACTTTCCATCCAGTTTTTGTCTCATAACTGATGGAACATGCATGTAACATATGCATCCAAACACCTCAAATGGTGTTTTCTTCTCAACAACTGATGTATAACTTCTATTTTGAAGATATACAGCCACATTCACGGCTTCTGCCCAAAATTCAGTAGGCATTTCCTTCTCAGCCATCATGCATCTTGCCATTTCGCAGATTGTCCTATTCCTTCTCTCGGCTACTCCATTTTGTTGTGGAGTATAGGACATAGTCAACTGCCTCTCCATGCCCATATCTGCACAGAATTCTTGGAATTCAGTTGAGATGTACTCCCCACCTCTATCACTTCTCAACTTCTTAATTTTATAGCCACTTTGAAGTTCAACAAATGCCTTGAACTTCCTAAACACATCAGCCTTGCTCCTGAGGAAGTATATCCAACACATTCTTGAAAAATCATCAATGAATGTGATGAAATACTTGTTTCCCCCAACTGACTCACACTGCATTGGTCCACACAAATCTGTGTGTATCAATTCCAGTGGACATTTTGCTCTCCATGCTCTTCCTGTGTCAAATTTTTCTCTATGTTGCTTGCCATGAACACAACCTGCACACACATTTTTCACTTCTGTCAGCATAGGCAGTCCACATACCATCTCCATTTGCTTCATTTTTCTTAAACTCTCAAGGTTTAAGTGCCCAAATCTCCTATGCCAAGTCCATGTATCCTCACTGACAGTTGTCTTCATTGCTGCAGGTATGATGGACTCTAGTGAGAGTGGAAAACATCTATTACCACTCATCTTCACCTTTGCAACCATATTCGTGAGGCTGCCATCATCAAAGATCACTGCAGTGTTGCCTCCAAAAAGGATATAATATCCATGCTCCATCATCTGGCCTATGCTCAGCAGGTTTTCATCTAACCCTGGCACTAACAACACTTCATGTATGTACCTCTTACCATGCTTAGTGTTCACCACAAGTGTTCCTTTTCCAGTTGCTTGCACAAGCTCTCCCGAGCCTGTTTTAACCTTGCAAGCTACTGTTTTATCAACATTTATCAATTCAGCCTCCCTTGATGTCATGTGATTGCTGCATGCACTATCCACAAACCAAGTATTTTTGTCCTGCAATGTTGCAGCATTACATACATAGAACATTGATGCTGTGTTTGTTTCTTCTTTCTTTGCAAAATTTGCTTGTATCTTTTGCACATTGCTGTTGCAATCCCTTGCAATGTGGCCAAATCTATTGCATTTCATACACCTTGATTGGCCTTTGAATCTGCACACACCAAAATGAAATTTTTGGCATGTGTTGCATTGAGGCTTCACAGCTTGACTACTGCTGCCAAACTTGTTTTGTGGACTATATGCATTGCTGTACTTTGCTCCATTGCCTTGATTCCAGCTTGAACCATGGTTGTTATGCATATTTTCTCCTTGGTTCCAGTTTTGAACCTTTTTATGATGCTGCTGCCATTTTCCATTTGACTTCCCCTGTGAGCCTCTGCTGCCATGGAATGGCTGATTGCTTACCTTAAAGCTACTGAAAGCTCTCTCAATTCCAGCAACCTTATCTCTTTCATCATGTAAGTCCTCTCTCTTATCAAACACCTTTACAGAGGCAATTACTTCTTCACTTCTAAGAGTTTTCAAATCTCTTGTTTCTTCAATAATTGATACTATAGACTTGTATTTTCTGCTAAGACTCATCAAAATCTTTTGCACAATCCTTTGTTCAGTTATCTCTTCTCCGAGAGACTTCAAGTCATTTATCAATCCAAAAAACTTAGTCAAGTAATGATCTAAGCCTTCTCCATCTAACATTCTCATATACTCAAATTCTGCCCTTACTGCTTGCAACTTTACTTCCCTAACTTTCTCATCTCCTCTGTATTCTCTTCTCAATAGATCCCAAGCTCCTCTTGCTGTCTCTTCATTTCTTATCCTAGGGAAAATGTCATCAGTCAAGGCTCCTTGGATAATACTTAAAGCCTTGGCATCTTTGATCATTTTCTCCTTAGTTTCAGCAGCTGTCTCTTCTGGTTCAGCTTTCTTGTCCTTTGAACCAGAAGATTCTCCACTACCACTTCCATTTGATACTGTGGTTAATGCATCACAACATCCAACTACATTCCACAGGTCATAGGCTCTAAAGATAGTTTTCATTTTAACTGACCAAAAATCATAGTTCTCACCATTAAATTGTGGTGTTCGAAGGTCTGATGATCCAGTCATGTCTTTGCTGCTGAACTGCTATGATTTTGCTGCTGTGTTGCTTGAAAAATTGTTCACAGATTTACGCCCCTACTTGAATCAGTTTAGGTGCTCTGATACCATGTTGATTTTTGTGTTTTTGATTCTGTGATTTTGGTGTTCTTGTTTCAGGTATTGTTAATTGAAGATGAGGAGAAGAACAAGTTCAGATATTTTGCAGAGAGAGAGAGAAGGTAGGCTTCTTTTTTCACTAACTTTGTATATACCTCTTTATTGTTTATGAAAGTTGCATATCAAGTGCTTGACAGATTGTCCCTTATATACTGGACATTACACTTACACATTTTCCATGTGTTTAACTACTTTGTAACTGACTAACTACCTTAGAGAAGTTAGTTACAATCAACTGAATTACAATTGAATTGAGTTTATTACAAACACACTTTTTCCTCTTTATGCCTTCAGCTCCCTTCATCTCTGTCAAGTACTTAAACTGCTGCATGTTGAAATCAGTAGATAGGCTTATTATTCAACAATTCCCAGCCAAATTCTTTTACAAAGTTTCGTGTTTCTTCTTCTACTACTACCTCAAGACCTAGTACTGATCCCAGCTCTAGACATCCCAGTAATGACTTTGAGCCGTCCTTGAACACGGCGAGTCCACTTCCAGCGTTTCCACAATTAACAGACCTGGTGACAGCGTTTTGCGAACAACGTCATCATCTCTTGTCTCTTCAAAGCCTGCAACGGACATCTTACATGGTGAGTTTCTAGCAGCTCCTCCATACATGCCCAAAATTTCATTGCTGTGTCAACATGTCTGCACTTACCTACTCTTGAGCAAATCTTTTGAATGGAAGGAGGGGAATGGAACACATGTTGTTCTTGTTTTTATTTTTTAAACCTGTCTCTAATTTTTTCCTGATAAATTAATGGTATATAAATGCAAGGCTGCTTTTTTGGCTAAATCATAATTAAACAAACAGCTGATGAAGAACACACGGTTGCTGCCTCTACAAAGATTCAGCGGCAAAGCATGATCACTGAAGCAAAACCGGATTTTGAGGCCAAACTTGAACGTTTAAAGAAATCGTCGGAAGTGGAAGCAGAAAGTAATGTTGCTGTAGAAATTGCTTATATTGTTAATTCCTTGAATGTTAACTTTTTGTGTTTATGTCAATTGCAGCTTTTGAATCAATGATAAGGAAGGAAGAACAATGGAGAGAGAGAGAGAGAGAGAGAGAGAGAGATGAGGGGATTTCTCACAGAAGAGGTAAGTAATTTCTTCTTTCAAATTAATTGTCTTACAGTTGTTTGATGAAATGCCCCTTTTATACTGTTGAGGCTGAAATACATTTAATGCATGTTCTAACTGATTGTAACTGCCATAACTACTAATCTAGAGAATTCAATTACATTTTCTCTTCTTAGTTCTAGAGTTTGTTACATGTAACAGAATTAAAACAGTAAGTTATACATGCTTCAGTAACAGCAGTTGACTTCCACTTCTCCTTCTCCTCTTCGATTGTCCTTTCTCCTCTGTATATGCTTGTTAATGAAGAGAGCAGCTTAATCTCCAATATCGAAAGCCTCATCTTCATCAAAAAATATTCCAGAAGAGATAATTAAAAAGTGCCAAGAAGCAGAAATGAGGCTACGACAAGGTTTGATGCTAGCCAAGCAGGCGCAAGAGCTGCTGCGATCTGCTCCTGATGAAGGGCTTTTCTCTGCCTGAATAAATTCTGCTCATAAATTTTTCATACTCACCTGTGAATGCGTATGCATGTGCCATTCTCTGCGAAAGCCAAAATATTTTGTTTGTTGTATTACTTTCTTTTCCCTTCTCTTTCTCTATCTTACTTGTTCCCCAATATTACTTAATTTCAAGGATAGTATCACTTCTGATTTATTAGGGTTTTTTTTTTGTTATGATTATCCTTCTATACTTGTTCCCCAATATTATTATACTTGTTATGATATCTATATAAAGAAAATAATATTTTATCCACCTATTTCAAATAGAAGAAGAAAACTAGGCACACAAACCTAAGTTACACACCTTTTTTTATATATAAAAAAAAGGAATAAAGCCATGAGGTTGAAGATGACAAATTTCATTTTGGTCCCCGAACTTTGGAAAATTATAATTTGGTCCCTGGAGTGAAATATTAGTATTTCAGAATGGTTTGATGGATAATTGAAGCTTATCTGATGAATTATTATCAATTTTAGGAATTGTGTATTTTGAATTAGATTTCAAAAGAAACCGTTGTTTTTAGGTTTTGCGAAAAATAAATAGTTTGATTCAAAACACATAGGATTATGAATTAAACTCTTAGATACATTTATTAAAGAGATGTTAATTCTTTTGAGTCATTTTTTAGTATGTTTTCTTTTGTATATTCAGATAATCCTGATATTCTGCCCGCGGTACATCAATAGAATTTCATCATCATTCTGCTTTTGAATTCTATTCGCTTTTGAGTCAGGTGAGTAAATAATATTTAATATGCATGAGAAATATTATAAATATTTTATTTGCTAGTATTTGGATTATGCTTCTTGATAATATATACGTTAATTACTATTCTTGCCATAAAGTATAATCAATTGTTGAATATACGTTCTTGATATGAGCCAATATTTATTTGTGAATTGATAGCTCTTCATTTGATTGATGTCATGAGTTGAGACTTGAGATATGAATATGATATTTTTGACTCTTATATTAAGACAATCGAACGATATTATAAGTTTACTTTGTTATTTCCACTGCGTTGAATTCTGAATATGAATGATAAGCTTGTAAGTTTGGGTTCGCATATGTGTGGAACCTTAGATGGGGACCATGCCTATGTGCCGGTCACATGCCTAATGATGACCCATCCTCTTTTCTCGAATATGAGAAAAAAAGTCTTTTTAATATTTTGAAGGTACAGGTCTAATGTTTATAAAAAAAAGTCACAATCTAGTATTATAATAATTTGAAATCCTAACTAGTAAATAGATATCTATGATCAAAGACTGATTATGCTAGATGAAAAATATTATCACCTTATAATATCATACTTAAGTTAAGTTATATTAATGGTATTTTTAAGAACCAATTTTTGACACCTATTCTTATATGTTAAAAATAAAAATAAAAATCTTTTCAGAAAATTTAGTCAATTTTAATCAAATAGAAATGAAGTTTAAGGTATACATATGACATCAACTCGAGATATAAGGGTGGATCGTACTATTTCAGTGGTAGGCACACAACATTTTTGTCTAAGCTATCAACAAGATGGTTCGAGGTAAGGTTCAAGAACAACTGGTTGAAATAGGGACAACATTATCAGAAGAAATCATTAAAAGAATAAATAAGCGTAAAAGTCGAACAAAAGTGATAGAAAATGGAAGGAAGTATATGCATGTTTGGCAACACTTCTAGTTTAGGATTGTATGTAATTCGTTCTCATATGATTCTTGTTTATGGAACTCGTTTTAATATAATTATGGAAGAACAAGATTTTTATTGTTGTGAGTTCTTAAGAATACAATCCCAAATGCATTTTGGGATTATAACAACCAAACAACAAAAAGCAAAAACAAGTGAAGAAATTTGACCAAATCATCGATGGAAATATCAATTTTGTCGGTGCTCTCTTTAAAAATATTATTAAAGGTTTTGTAATTGATGGAAACATCGATGAAATGTTTTCTCAAAAGATTCTATCGGCGTTTCCATCAGAAATGATCTCTCATAGTTCAAAGGAATAGGCGATAAAATGTTTTGTTTTCAATTAAGATACATTTCTTGTAGAATTTGAGATGGAATATTCCATCAGCAATTAAGATTGTAGACAAAGTTACCGATGGAAAATAGATGGTGAAATTTGACTTTTGTGGTTTGGATATTCATTCAGCGATGCCATTAGAAATATAATTTGACAATGAAATCGATGATGAGATGCAATTCCTTGACCAATACATTTTCGACGACATGTTTCCATCGTTGATCATATGAAATAACTTCAAAACCTTTTGTACTGTAATTTGTATTTTTTTCAAAAAAGTATGACTATTAATAGCTTCACTGGTATAAATAGATAAACATAACCAACACCAAAATATTAACGAACCATCTTATCTAAATTTTTCAAATCATTTTCTAACATATTCTCTTATACGAAAGTCTTTTGAACTTGAAACTTGTACAAATTTATATTATCTTTATATTTAATTTTTATCAAATAAAATTACAATGATGAGATTTGAATTCATGATCATTAAATAACAATATAATGATACTCTATCAATAAACAATCTCATCTTAAAATTTAAATTATAAGGTAAAATTTAATATATGAATTATGTTATTATATAACATAAGGTACACCCTGCATTCTGCATGCGAGATCAAAATGGAAGCAAATCCCATGCCTAGTAACACAACCCCAACTTGCCATTGAACTTTAGAGAAGGAAAAAATTGGCTAGTATGAGTAACAGGGAGAAGTAAACGTAATGAAGAAATGAAAGAGACTATTTCTTGTTGTCAGCTTGTTGTGAACTACTTGTTGTGGCTGGTCAAAGTAGCTACGTATTCAAGGGATTAAACGGAAAAGAATAAGAATTTCTCCAACCCTCCAAATGTAACATTTAATTCAAAGTTGATCAAAATGCATTCAGAGTTTAATTATGGTTGTGTTTGAAAATATTTTTATTAAAAATATATTAAAATAATATTTTATATTTTAAAAAAATTACTTTTTCATATTAATATATGAAAATATCTCACTCTCCATCACTCTCGTTCATGTCCTCTTTACACGTACGATCCCTGGGATTCCTACGTGAAACCGGACCCTCAACTACTTTGCACCCGTTTGGTATTGCGTTTCTACCCATGTTTGAAAAAAAGTCAGTGAATTGCCGTTTGGTTACCTATTAAAAACAGCTGCACAATATATGGGCCCACCAACAAAACTTTGCAAACCGCCGTTTCATGAGAAGCAGCTAATAGCTGCTTCTCATGGCTTTTCAAACGTGGAATACCAAAAAAAAACCACAACAACCACAGAAACAACACAAAATTACCGTTGGAATGTATTATTCCAAATCAAACCCTCATCCCTCGGCATCTCTGCTCCCTTCACTTCTGCGCCTCACTTCTCATTTTCACTATCTGCTCCCCTTCTCTTCACATCTGCATCTTCGGTCCCTCTGTCGTCCTCGCCACCTTTACAAAAGTAGAGGGATCTTTGTCTGTCTTGGCTCTTGTTTCAGTTCCTGCTACTTCAGTTTCTTGTTTAAAGGAGCGTCGGCGTCGTTTAGGAAGATCGGAGAAGGAGAGGATTGTTCACGAGAAATGGTTAAGGAGAGAGATCAAGAGTGTTTTTACTGCTTATAATAATAATTTATTATTAGAGTTTGTAGGAATAATGTGAGGTAATTAAGGATGGAAAAATAGGCATTTGAAGAACAAACAATATCCTGAGAATTTTGCGTTCAGGAGGTTTATTTATTACTAATCTAACCGTGGGTTTTTTTTTAGTTTTTTTTTTGGCTTAAATGCAATAATAATCCTACTTTTGCTTAGTTTTTTTTTTTTTTGCTTGACTTCATTTTAATCTGGGTAATTTGCAAAACAAATGTTGATTACTGTTTTTTTTTGTTACCATACACCTTAAATAAATAGAATCTTGAATAAATAAATTAAAAAACAAAAACAAAATGTATCCATTAATTAACATAAAAAAACGAGAGAGAAAAGTGGGATAAAAATAATTGATAAAATAAAAAAATAAAAAAGTGGATGGATGTATGGATGTATGTATAAATGTGTGTGTATATTTCCATACCCTTTTAAGTAATTTTACAAGTTAAAAGCAGTTTGTAAAGTTTGGAAACCAAACACCCAAAACTGTTTTTTCTTCAACCTTCAACTCAACCACAGTTTTAACAAAACACTTAACTGCTTTTTTTGAACCACAGTAAAAAGCGCTTTTTTTGAAACTTCTTTTTTTCAACCTCAACCGCAACAGCAACCGCAATATCAAACAGACCCTTTTTATGTTCTCTGGCGCTATGCAATCATGTTGCGTTCAATAATTTATGTTCTATGTTATTCCCACGTGAAACCGGATTCTCAACTACTGTGTTTGTCCTCTGGGGCTATGCAATCATGTTGCGTTCAATTATTTATGTTCTATGTTACATGGCTAGAGTTTCAGGTCCTTGTTACGGAAAAGAGTAAAAATTAAATAAAATCAATTGAAATAATAAAAATAATATTTTCTTTTTTTAAAATAATTATTTTTGATATTACCACATCATAATAATATAAAAATATTAAAAAAATTATAAATTAAAATTAAATTTTTTTAATAACACTTTTAAAGCACAAAAATAAACAAGTTTACAAGAAAAACACAAAAATCAATACTTTAGACAATAAAATCCCCTCAAGATGTTGGCAGAGATCGTAGAATCCCTTCAAGATGTTGGCAGTGGATCATTTGTCCATAGTGATCTTGTAATCAATATTTTTTGTGACATGACAGAAACTATATTAAATTACCTTACCAAGCTTTGTCAAAAAGTTAGGGGACCCATTTGACTCTAAGAAGATGCCTTTTAAAATAATGCAAATCAAAAGAACAAGAGAGTGAGAGAGAGTGAGAGAGAGAGTGAGAGTGAGAGAGGTTTCCTCGCCAACTGGCCTAAGGTAATTTATAATTTTACCATTCAAAGGAATGAAATGTATATTTACTAGCTTTAATTCTATATTTCTTGTTGAAATTTGTGTTTAAAAATAATTTTTAAAAAAATACTTTGAATTAACTGTTTTAATATGTTGGTATCAAAAATAAATTTTTTTGTTTCAATGAAATTTATCTAATATGAAATCCCATTGATGACATAGTTATTAATTTAATATGACTCAATCAATTAATCCAAGAAATTCATGATTTAGACCTTTACCTTCAAAAGATATATATATATATATATATATATATATATATATATATATATATATATATTACTCTTCTGGGGTTTTTACTTCTCTAATATCCCAACCTCCTGCTTTCCGACCCATTTACCTCTCTCTCTTTTGAAGGTAAGAATCTTACATCACACCGATATCATCTTTGTCCCTTGCATTTTGTCCCCGGCTGGAAAATGCAATTCGACCTTTCATTCCATAAAAAGTTGATCTAAAGTCATTGTTGCCCCGTACGTATTGAATAGAACAGGCAATAACTAGGAGGCAATCCATTTACCCCACTGTCATTTCACAAACTGGCAGTCAAATTAACAGTCTAGAAAATTATATATATATATATATATATATAATATTTTTATTTTAGAATTTGAGAAAGATGGCAATTATGATGTTTCAGACTCCATAAAATATAATATTAAGTGACGGATTATAATTGCAATTGAAATTATTTTTTAAAGTGTTTTTATTTAGGTATATATTAAAATAATATTTTTTAGTATTAAAATTATTTTAAATATCAACACATGAAAATAATCTAAAAATACTAAAAATATTAATTTAAAATAAAAAATATTTTCTTTAAAAATACAGTTATAGACAAAAACCGCACTAACACTACACCTCTACTTGATTAACGATAACGAAATCATGCCCACTCATCATTAAAATCCCCCTGAAAAAACCTAAATTTAGCCGAAATTATTGTTTCTTTCTCTGTTCTTTTTACCTCCTAGAAAATTTAAAAAACACAATCATATCAACTCGAGTCGGAGACCACCTTTAATACAAGTTTGCGTTGTCGAGTTGGACACTTTTTAAAAAAAAAAAACATTAACCCTTACCCAATTCTAAATTGAAAGACTATTAGTTTAATTAACTTGGGATTTTGAATATTATTGATGATTTATTAAATAGCTTCTTTACATGTGAAAGCTTGCATCTCACTAACAAGGACAAACACATGGAGAACAGGTCAACATCATAGTACTTGAGTAGTTGAGGCTCTATATATTAAATTAATATATTTTTTATTGTTTAAAATTTATTTTTAATATTATTATATTAACTATCTAAAAACACTAAACTAGCTTTTTCTTTCTATAAAAACCAAAGAAATCAGTAGCTTGTGATCAGCTGAGTGAGAGGAACCTCTTACCTTTGTGCCACAGTGGTTTCTCCTCCCTTGTTTTGTTTACATTTCATTTTGTGAGTTTCTCTACACTTCAAAATGGGTTCTTGTGAGGAAATGAATATGGATCCTGTCTTGTACGAAGCTGCAGCAGCAGGCAATATCAATCCCTTCGAGAATCATCAAACCTGCCTTGATCGGTTATTGACTCAAGACAAGAGCACCATCCTTCATGTCTACTTGAGAAACCAACGGAGGGAACCGGAATCCACTGATTTTGTTGATTGGATTCTTGAAAGGTGTCCACCACTGTTATTTCAAGCCAATAAAAAAGGAGAAACCCCCCTCCATTTGGCAGCAAAATATGGCTATTCCAATGTGGTCAAAGCCCTCATTGACCGAGCAAAAGCTCTACCTGCAGATCCGGAGAGCGGAGTAACAGCAGATAAAATGATGTTGAGGATGACCAATGGAGAGGGAGATACAGCGTTGCACGAGGCAGCTCGAAATGCGCGGGGCCATGTGGTGGAAATATTGACTAAAGAGGACTCTGACTTTTCATATTCCGCCAATGTTCACGGAGAAACTCCACTTTATATTGCTGCTTCCGCTGGTTGGGAACCAGAACACGATAAGGTGATCGATGAAATCATAAGAAATTGCATTTCAGTGGACTATGGCGGCCCTAATGGTAGAACTGCTCTACACGCGGCAATCACCGCGAGAGATCATGGTAGGATTAATTTGTGCTGAAGTATGGAGAATAAATTAATTTATATATAATCGCGCAAACTATAATTTAAAAGCCACATACATTTGATTTTATATATCTCTGTGTTTGCTTCACAATTAGCCCCTTTTTTTTTAAAATAAAAACAGAAAACACTAAAAATCTGTGAGTTTATGCAATGGATATATATATATAGTAATTCATACAGACGATGTGAAATCTCTGTTTTTCATGAAGGGAAACTTTACTCATTGTTTTATTGGTTTCAGTGACAGCAAGAAAGATATTAGAAAAAGAAAAGGAATTGACAAAAGCAACCGATGAGAACGGCTGGTCACCGCTTCATTACGCTGCCTATTTCTCTTATTCGATTGATATTTCAGCAGTGAAAGTATTACTAGAATTTGATCCGTCCGCAGCCTACATTGCTGAAACAATAAAGAAGAAGAGAACATCTCTTCACATTGCTGCCATTCAAGGAAATGTAGATATAATGGAAGAAATTGTTTCTCGTTGTCCAGCTTGTTGTGAGCAAGTTGATAACAGAGGTTGGAATGCCCTTCACTATGTTGTGGCCAATCAAAACCCCTTCGCATTCCAGGAATGTCTGAGGAGGATTCCAAAACTTGAGAGACTTAAAACGGAGAAGGATGACAAAGGAAACACGCCTTTCCATCTAATTGCTGCTTTAACGCACAAGTAGGAGGAATGGAATACAATTTATCCTTATAGCAAGAGTAGAATATATGGTCTTAATAAGCAAGAGCTAAGCATCAAGAACTTACATGATGGAGATTTTGGTGAGAAACAGGTAATCAATCCTCTGTGAATTAACTGTTGTGATAATTACTGCGTTCATTAAAACCATATATATATATATATATATATATATATATATATATAAATGGAAAAGAATAAAATCAATTGAAATAATTAAACATTTTATTTAAGGGGTATAACATTTACTTTTTAAAATGTTTTTTTATTGTAAAATGCATTAAAATAATATTTTTTTATAAAAAACAATTATTTTTTACAACACCACATCAAAATAATATAAAATATTAAAAAAATAATTTAAAACAAATTAATTTTTTTAATAATACTCTTAAAACATACAAATAAACAAGTTTACAATAAAAACAGAAAAATCAATACTTTAGACCCCAATTCTTTTTGAAGAGAGAGAGTTAAAGTTGAAAAATCAAATAGACAATAAACAATAATATATTATTGGGTTACCCCTCCTTGGAAAATAGTATTTTGTAACCTCCTAATTATCTATAATATTTACAGCAACAAAAAAGATTTGGTTGCAAACAAAAACAAAGGCTCAGGAGTTGATATTTGATAGTTAGCTAAAAATGATATCTCCTATTATATTTTGCAGAAAGATATCGTAGAATCCCTTGAAGATGTGGGCAGTGGACCGTTTGGCTACGGTCCTTCTCTTTTTCCTTATAGAAGAGACAAAAACATTAAGGAGGAATTCGAGAAGGTGAAGAAAATCAGAGATGAGAAAAACAGAGAGGAAATCGAGCAGATGAAGAAAAACAGAGAGGAAGCTTTGGAAAAAGCAAGAGAGTCTCATCTAGTAGTTGCGGCCCTGATAGCAACGGTAACATTTGCAGCAGCATTCACCCTGCTTGGTGGTTACAAGAGCGACCATGGCACTGCAATTCTAGCTAAAAATGCTGCTTTCATAGTATTTGTTATATCAGATGCAATTTCAATGGTGCTCTCAACTTCGGCCGTCTTTATCCACTTTTTGTTGGCGTTAGTTGTAGTCGGGTATAATAAAGCCTCTGATTATAACAGTAGGAAGTTATTTGTGTGGGCCACGCAGTTTACCATTTTTGCCATGTGGGCAATGATTATCGCATTCATCACCGGCACATATGCAGTTCTAGAACCTGTCTCGGGGCTTGCCATCAGCATCTGTCTCATTGGTTTAAGCTTCTTCTTAATTGTGCATTTATTGCCTGCTATTTATTTACCACGTATACCACGTGGGCAATGATTATCGGATTTTATCACCGACACATATACAGTTCTAGAACCTGTCTTGGGGCTTGCCATCAGCATTTGTCTCATTGGTTTGAGCTTCTTCTCCTTGCGTGTGGGATCATTTACAAGGATTTTTGATATTACATTTGCTAGTGAAACAACCACTTCTAATTTTCTATCAAATAAAACTTAGATGTATTTTTTTAAAATCTTTTTTTTGGTTGCAAAATCAGTTGTCAATTATATTTTTTTATCTTTATTTTTCTGTATTTGATGCGCATCCCAAGTATTAAGACAATCTACTCACTCTTTAGTGCTCGCTTAATTAGTGGAGTCCATTGCCCCACCTTCCTCCTTATAACGAGTAGGTTTGCTGCAGTATTAAGAGATTAAAGGAATGAAACGATTGGATAATCAAAAAATTTATGTGCGAGAGAGGTTTTTCATTGCTGTCTTGTTCTTTATTTTAGCACTATAATGATTCTTAGCAGATGGAGACTCGAAAAAACAAGTAGAGATTATCACATGAATAATGGGTTGTTAATTTTGTGTCATCAAGTTATATTAGCTACACCTTGTTCTCTTTTCCATTTCTTCAATATAATTACACCCGATTTAGCTAAGGGCACTCCAATCTACCCCGATTTATAAGAGTTGTATTAGCTATCTTGGATTGTTAGAACTAGTTTTAAGTATAGTTGTCATTTTGTTTTTTTGTTTGCCGAAATTTTCCATACCAATTAAAAAAACAAGATAAAACGGTGTCATTTTTATCTCGGTTTAAATTTTAGCTCATTCAGAATTTTCGGCCAAATATCAGCTGAAACATGCCAGTATTACTTCGTCTGTGCCATTTCGGCCTTATATATATATATATATATATATATATATATATATTATTGTTTATGAGATGTATTGAAAATTTGAGAACCAAAATCAAAACAATAAAAATTAAAAAAATATATATTATAAAAAATAAAATTGTTGCGTCAACTTTAATTTTATAAAAATAAAAATTATATATATTTTTTAATTTTTTATATATATAATTAATAATGGGTCACTTCAATCCCTTACTAACAAGTGGGCTCTAATTAGTCAAGCCCTAAAACAAATAAGCTCGCATCCCAGAGCCTAACAACCGACAAAATAAAATTGGATGCAACGAAAAAAATAAAAACTCACTTGAAGTTAATGTATATTTCAAGTTAATGTATGTAATAGTTTTGGGTAAATAATATTTGCTAGCACAGGCATACAAGGAATGTGATTTGCTACTTCATGTTTAGAACACCATTGCTTGCTTTGTTGTTATTTGGATGTGAGAACTAGTAACAAACAGTCAAAATCCATGTTATTGGTTATAGTTTATACGTTAGTTGATTTTATTAACTTAGCTTCAATGAATCAGATTCGTTCATAAAAAAAATAGTATAAAAACAATATATATATTTGTAAATCTGGAATCATGTTTATTTTTTTATACACTAGTACTTTTATTTTATGATTTAGTAATCAACTTATTTTTAATCTAACATTTTTATTATTTATTTATTTTGTAGAATTTGGTGGAGACTAAATCTAGCAACATATGATAATTAGTTCACAATCTAGTGTATTTCTTGAAGTTTTTTATGTCAATATGGCTTGTTGTTTATTTTGAAGCTCTTTGAAGGCAATATTCTGTAAATTAAACTGTAACTTAGTCGTTTTTGTAATTTTAATTATTTTGTATCATGCTAAAGGAAACAAAAGAAAAGAATTGGAAACTAGAAAGTTAAAAAAAACTTAATAAAACTATAATAACATTAACAATTTAATACATTAATATTTGTATAAATCAATTTTTTTATATTAATTATAAGCCCATTAGATGGCCTCCAGAAAAGCCCATCAGAAAAGCCCATTGGATGACTCATTAGAAAGCCCAATAAACAAATCCGGTTTTTCTAATTTTTTAATCATAAAAACTGAACCGAACCGAACCGAAAATGGTCGGTTTTTTAATAAGTTCGGTTCGGTTCGGTTTTTTTTTTTAAAAAAATAAAATTCAATTTGGTTACTTTTTTTTATGAAAACCGAACCGAACCGAAAATGCTTACCCCTATATATTTCTATTGTCATTTGACTAAATAAAAATGGTAAATGTTTCATCTTGCAAGATTAAATATGTTGATCTATATTTTTTTCTTGATTTTTT
This sequence comes from Salix arbutifolia, assembly GCA_025169955.1. Classification (NCBI taxonomy): domain Eukaryota; kingdom Viridiplantae; phylum Streptophyta; class Magnoliopsida; order Malpighiales; family Salicaceae; genus Salix; species Salix arbutifolia. The sequence continues at coordinate 15,164,870 of CM045920.1, forward strand.
CAGATTTATTTTTAATTATAATTTTTGACTTTTTCTTTTTATTTATTAACAAATATAGCTCTCAATTTATTTAATTTATATATATACATAAATTTTTTTATTTTCACTTATAATTTTTAACTAAAAAAACGTGTTGAAAAAGCATGTATATATAATTTTTTTATTTGGAAAAAAATATCTTACGGGTCAAATAACTATGAATTCTCAATTTGGATATTTTGATTGAATTACTTTAAAAAAATCTACAAAACAACATTTTTTTTCTATAAAAAATAAAAATAAACGTAGATATAATTCTTGATCAATATGAATAAAAAGACTTTATTACGAATTATTGAACCTTTTTAGTAAAATATAAGACAGTTGGCCAAGAAAATCCCAAGTCTCGGCAGACTGCATGTAAGCAGCTGATCATGAGACTGTTAGGTTTTGCATCAACCTAGCTACCGCTGGCATCAAAATCTGATTGGGGAAGAGAAATATTACTTAAAGAGTATAATTTCTCTTGCGAAAAGCCAACTGCCATTTCTTTGCTACCGAATATGAATCCACACAGCAGACCAAGAAATTCCTTAAGGGTTGACCTCACTTTATCTCTGGCAGGAATATTAGTAGAAGTCTTTGTGTACTAAGTGCTCGTTTGACATTGCGATCCCACCAACGATTACAAATTTGCTTATTGAATTAAGTATTTAATAAATTTGATAAGTAGAATTTGGACATGGAGCCCCATTCATTTTTGTGCCAAACGCCGGGGGGGATTAGCGATTCGGCTTGCCTGGGGAATAAAAGGGAAACATAGATTGGCTGGGGAATTAGTAGCTATATATATATATATATATATATAATCCCCCCGTGTGTGTCTATATATATATATATATATATATATAAAATATAAAATCCCCCTGTGTATGTATATATATATATTAAAATTAAAATAATTTAAAATTTAATTAAAATATAAATAATATTTACATAATATATGTCTATTAATATAAAAAAATATATTTTTATCAGATATTGTAGCCCGCAAAAATAGTCAGGTATTGCAGAGGCCTTCACGTATGGATATTATTCGTGATGGCATTGCAAATAGTTTGATGAGAAAATAAAAAGAAGTGTTCATTTTACGTGAATTATTCCTTATATTATGAAATTATGATTATTAATACAATATAAATATATACATAAATATATAAATAAATGTGTGTATATGTCTATGCCCTTTGAAGTAATTTCACAAGTTAAAAGCAATATGAAAAGCTTGGTAACCAAACACTTAAAACTGCTTTTTTTCAACCTCCAATTCAACCACAGTTTTTAACCAAACACTTCACAACTTATTTTGAACCGCAGTAAAAGCGCTTTTTTTTAAACTGTTTTTTTTCAACCTCAATCGCAAAAGCAAAAGCAATGCCAAATATAAGTTAACTCTTTTTCATGAAGATTATTTAGTTTTGGTGCGAAAGAGAAATAACATAGGTTTTTACAAATATTTTTTTAGATGATAATAAAAATATAATGTAAAATTCTAAAATTATTAATTGTTATATTGAGAATGTTATATAAGTAGTAAATAATAGTATAATATAATTAAAAAAGTGAAATAAATAATAAAAAATCTTAAACACCTTGAAATACATAATTCAAATAAACATTCATTCATAGTTGAAGTAATTTAAAAACACAATACAATATTATTATATTTATAGAATAACCTCAAACATACAAAAAAACATTCTGCTAGAATGAATTTGTAATAATATTAAATTTTATTAAAAAATAACAGTATTATAGTTAATAAGTGATGATTTATAACATGTTCAGGTGGTGCACTTTTCCTTAAGAATGTAAAGATTTTGGAAAAGATGGAGAACACCTTTCGAAGGAGCAGAGGTTCTTTTCAGAAAAGCTGTTTGACCTCATATGGTATATTTGTGGATGAAAGGATCAGATTGGTGATTCCTAGATGCATTTTGTACCCAATTGCTTAAATATTATTTTATTTAATATAAATGTTATTTTAGAAAACTAAATTGATAAAATAGTTTTTTAAATAATATAAATATAATTATTTAGAATAGTTATTTTTTAATATATCATTTTAAATATATTATAATTATTTTGTATGTAATATAATTATCCAATTAATTATATAATTAATATGAGTAATTTATATAATTAAATAATTGTTTTTCAAAAATACTTTCGGCCTTCGAAAATAATTTGTGAAGAAAGGTGCCATAGAGAAGGCCATTATGGAAGGTAAAGAAGCAGAGGAGTTGAGAAACAGAGCAAGGAAGCTTGGAGAAATGGCAAGGAGAGCTGCTGAATAAGGTGGGTCTTCTCATTCTGATTTCAACCCTTTCATTATAGAATTGATGAGCAAGAATTTCATTTAACCATCAACAACCCCTGTTGTAGATCAAAACTAAAATATGTTTATTCTCCACATCTCACTCTCATCTCTTGTATGAACAGGGAGTCACGAATCTTCCTGCTTCACGTTCAAGTATCCTGCGTGCTGTTTTCTTGTCTCTCTTAAACCAGAATACCTCTCCATTCTCTCAAAAATCCCAATGCCTTGAGTTGTCCTCCCTTCTCTCACAAGCCTATCAATCATAAAACCCAACACTTTTACCTTCAACAAGCAAATCATGAGACGCTTTCAACTACAGAATTAAACCCCTGTCCATTTGGGTTCTTTCAACAAGCAAGTTCTCAACAAATCTGCAATGTTGATTGAAAAGAGAAACTAGAAAAAAAATAGAAAACAAACTTTAAAGTAATTAATGAAAGCAGTGGGCAGAAGCTTTGTAATTGACATGAGCTTTTGTTCACTAAAACTGTTCTTCAACCTTCCTTTGTTTTTTCTTATGCGTTGGAGAAGAAACAATTCTTCCTCTAAGAAGATGGACACTTGGCACACAAATTTGATGATGGTATTTGGAGCTTTTTTTCTTGTTTTGATTGGTTTCCAAGAGAAGAAACAGTTGTTCAATAAAAAAAAATCATTTTAGTTATCAATATAAATACTCGATGAACACAGATGACTTCTGCGTTGGAGTTGCTCTAATAACTAATAAGTTGGGTGCGAATATGAGAATATTATCCCCTTTCTAAAACATCCCAAGGCATCTCTTCTGTGGAAAAGATTTATTAGGGTTTGTGGAGGAGTACATCCTAATCCTATCCGAATGATATATATTAATGAAGATCAAAATTTTAATTGCAACTGGTGGCGATTTGGTTTAGTAAAAAGAAAAGATCAACGTGGCTCGGTTTTCTCAGCAGACAATACCATGCCTATGGCACGAATCAGAGTGAAACAATTTATAAGGTGCAAAATGACAAGGAAAAAAAAGGCATTTCTTAACTGTTTATAGCTTCATGAGAACAAGGTTTAACAAAACATCATGTGAAAAAGGAAATTAGTACATGAAAAACAAGGTAGCACAAGTACATATATAGTAAGAATAATATATACTACGTACGTTGCTCACATTACAGAGCAACCATGTGGGTTTTCATCACTGAAAACTGCTCCTGACTGGTGGTTAAAGATGGAGGAATGCACTGGATGACGATAATAACCATGATCGTTGCTATCATATCCATGCTTGTAGTAATTGTAAGAAGAGGCAGGCTGAGGAGCGTGGTGAGTAAGGGGACCGTTGACTTGGTGTTGATTGTAGTAATGGTCAGAGAAGCTATTATGCTGTGGATTGTAAGGTAATTGCCAGAGCTCAGCCCTTCTTCCTGTCTTACGAACTGTCTTTAGAACCTTCTTCTGGTCAGCCCATCCTGTGACTGTCACCTTTTGCAACCCCATATCTATATCAATGCCATCTACACCTGTGCGTGTGTATAAATACAGAAATTTAAGATATATGTAGTCCAAGAAAATATGGCAAAAGAAAACCTTAAAAAGAGAGGAACTGAGAAAATGATTCATGAAAAAAAGGGGATAATTAAGATGAGAGAATTGTTGGATGCATAAAGTTTTTAGAGGAACTGATGTCTTTGTTAGATCATTAATTCAACGTTGGGCTTATATGAGAATAATTATGTGTTCGTGGACTGTCAAATAAGATGAAACTTAATTAAAAATGATATGCTAAGTAATTTTATGCAATTTGGTTTTTGATGTATCTAATAGGGTGTGAATTTTTAATGTGTAGAGATTAAATGGTTATTCCTATTTTAGTGATGGGCTAAAATAGGAATATCAAAGGATAGGAATGCCAAAAAGCATGAACACCAAAAGGTATTTGATTAACTACTTATTTTTCTTATTTGATTATTGCAGGTATTTTCACAATTTATATTTTGTTTTTGTGTTTGATTTGACACATTGCATTGTGGACTGAATATCTGCTCCGGTGCTTCGCACGCATACGTGAACTTTTTTTTTCTTCCCGTTAATGCACAATGTATTAACGAATCTATCCTTAGAAAACGAGAAAATAGCGTACAGTAACCATGGGTATTTTCGGATTTTCCACGTGATATGGACGGTATTTCCGGATTTGTTGCACAGTGAAACGACGCAAATAACCCCCGAAAACGACAAAATAGTGACGCATGAACCAGGGGCTGTTTCGGTTTTTCAACATTTTTTGCACAGTGAATCGACAGAAATAGCCCCCGAAAACAACAAAAAACATACAGTAAACAGGGGCAGGGACATATTTTCTCCTCTTGTTTTTTCGTGAATATTAGTAGCTTCAGGGGCGTATAGGTCATTAGCCTATTTTTTATTATTTTTTCGGATTAACTGCTGGCGCGTCTCCCCGACACGCCAGCGGTGTTTCACGCGCATGCGCACTTTAGGCAGCGCGTGCGGCTTATTAAGGTGCTCAAAAATTTCCTTTTGCCATGTCATGAGGTGCGCCTCCATGTCCTCTGTCTACCATCACACCGCGTTTTGATCATAGGTGTTTGGGTAAGCGATGACGGATGATTTTGTGTTGGTTGTCGTTTTCTCTCTTCTAGCGCCGCAAAGTCTGTACCGGTCCCTAATGTATGTAAAAAGTTTAGTTTAGTCCCTAAGGTTTTGATTTCGGTTTTATTACTGATTTCCTTAATTGGAAGTTTTATTATTTTCAATTGTGCCCTTCAATTAAAACTTATTATATAAGGACGTTTTTATTTCAGTCCTTATTCTTTTGATTTTTGATTTTTGATTTCTTTTTGGTTCCTTTAATTTTTTCGGTATTGATGTTTTGATTTATTTACTTTGGTCCTCCAATTGAAATTGGCCATATATACAAATTTTCATTTCAGTCCTCCTTCTTTTAATTGTTTTATAAAATAACTCAGCAATTATCATTATTATTTCCATTATTTATTTTGTTCCCAAGATTTTTATTTGTTTCAATTTTATCCTTCAATTGGAATTAATTATATATTTTATTCTTCATTTTCGTCCTTATTCTTTTAATTTTTTATTTGATATTAATTCATTTAGTTTTTTTAATTCTTGGACATTGTTTATTTTTTATTTATATTTATGCATCTATACTTTTGGTTTTTGTTTTTAATTTTTTTGTTGGGGTTTTATTTTTAATCAGTTCAATCCTGAAATTTTAATTTATGTTGGTAATCATTTTAAAATTAATATTGCTCATTTTTTCCCTTTATTCATTCTTAATTTAACCTTTCTGTTATTTTTATTTGTTCTTTCGATTAGATGATTTTTTTGATTTTACTATTTGCGCAGTGATAATGATGATTTTAGTGATTATTTTTTTAAAAAAATCTTTTGCTTTTTGTAATGATTTTTCAGGACAATTGAATTATTTTAATTGTTTGGAGAGTAATGTTGATAATAATTTTAACTGTTATAACAATGATAATGACAATAACATAAGGAGAAATTTTCAATTTATATTTGTCTTTTTGTGAATAGAAAAATAACTAATTATTTTTGTTATTTGATTATTGGAGGTTTTTATTTGATATTAATTCATTTAGTTTTTTTTAATTCTTGGGCAATGTTTATTTTTTATTCATATTTATGCATCTATGCTTTTAGTTTTTGGTTTTGGTTTTTATTTATTGGGGTTTTATTTTTAATCGGTTCAATCCTGAAATTTAATTTATATTGCTAATCATTTTAAAATTAAATATTGCTCCCTTTTGCCCTTTATTTGCTTTTTTTCTGTTTTCTGTTATTTTTATTTATTCTATTGGTTAGATGATTTTTATAATTTTACTATTTGCGCAATGATAATAATAATTTTAGTGATTATTTTTTTTAAATCTTTTGCTTTTTTTTCAGGACAATTTAATTAATTTAATAGTTTGGATAGTAATGTTGATAATAATTTTAAATGGTATAACAATGATAATAAAAATAACACAAGGATGGATTTTTCAATTTATGTTTTCTTCTTTTTGTGGAAAGAAAATGAACTATTTATTTTTGTTATTTGATTATTGCAGGTATTTTAACAATTTATTTTTAGTTTGTTTGATTTAAATTGAATTATAACATAAACTAATCTTAATACAGTGAATTCAATAATTCAAATATCTGAATCTTCTTGTTTTTTTAATGATGATGATAAATTTATGCTGGTTATTTCGTTGAAAACTACTAAACAGATAAATTTATATCGACTTAAAATTCTTACATTTTATAGAAAACTTGCGCTTCACAGGATTTCTGCACAAATTTATTATTTTGACGAAATTTATAATACAATAAAAAAATAAACATAATTAATATTTTTTATATTGAAAAAAATTATGGTGCCGCTCGCGACGAGGCGCGGGGGCATTTGGCTAATATATATATATATAGAGAGAGAGAGAGAGAGAGGGGGGGGGGGGGCGTCAATGCATTATATTTAAAATCTCAAACTTTATAAGCTTGAATATATTATCTCAGAAAAGCCAAATATTATGATTATGAGAGAAGCGTATCGTCTGCTCCTCCGAACTTACTAGCTACAACGATGAGTGGAATTTAGTGGTTATTTTGATAATATTTTCCCTTGTTTTTTTTTAAAGCAAAACTTTCAAGCAGGGCAAAAGAAAAGATATTGCAACAAAAGATAAAAAAGGAAAAGAAATGTAATTATGTTAACACTCTGTTATCTAGCGTTTTCTTTCTATAAAAACCAAAGAAATCAGCAGCTTGTGATCAGTTGAGTGAGTGGAGCCTCTTACCTTTGTGTCATCGTGGTTTCTCCTCCCTTGTTTTGCTTACATTTCATTTTAGTGAGTTTCTCTACACTTCAAAATGGATTCTTGTGAGGAAATCTATATGGATCATGTCCTGTACGAAGCTGCAGGAGCCGGCAATATCAATCCCTTCGAGGATTATCAAACCTGCCTTGATCGGTTATTGACTCCGGACGAGAACACCATTCTTCATGTCTACTTGATAAACCAACAGACGGGATCCACTGATTTTGTTGATATAATTCTTGAAAGGTGTCCACCACTGTTATTGCAAGCCAATAAAATAGGAGAACCCCCCTCCAGGAGTAACAGCAGCTAAAATGATGTTGAGGATGACCAATGGAGAGCGAGACACAGCATTGCACGAGGCAGGTCGAAATAAGCGGGGCCATGTGGTGAAAATATTGACTAAAGAGGACCCTGGCTTTTCATATTCCGCCAATGTTCATGGAGAAACTCCATTTTGAATGTTTTTCTTGTTCTTGTTTTTATTTTTTAAATCTCTCTACTTTCCTGATAAATTAATGGTATATAAATGCAATGCTGTTTTTTTGGCTAAATCATAATTAAACAAACAGCTGATGAAGAACACACGGTTGCTGCCTCTACAAAGATTCAGCGGCAAAGCATGATCCCTGAAGCAAAACCGGATTTTGAGGCCAAACTTGAACGTTTAAAGAAATCGTCAGAAATGGAAGCAGAAAGTAATGTTGCTGTAGAAATTGCTTATATTGTTAATTCCTTGAATGTTAACTTTTTGTGTTTATGTCAATTGCAGCTTCTGAATCAATGATAAGGAAGGAAGAACAAAGGAGAGAGAGAGAGAGCTCGAGATGAGGGGATTTCTCACAGAAGAGGCAAGTAATTTCTTCTTTCAAATTAATTGTCTTCCAGTTGTTTGATGAAATGGCCCTTTTTATACTGTTGAGGCTGAAATACATTTAATGCATGTTCTAACTGATTGTAACTGCCATAACTACTAATCTAGAGAATTCAATTACATTTTCTCTTCTTAGTTCTAGAGTTTGTTACATGTACCAGAATTAAAACAGTAAGTTATACATGCTTAAGTAACAGCAGTTGACTTCCACTTCTCCTTCTCGTCTCCGATTGTCCTTTCTCCTCTGTATATGCTTGTTAATGAAGAGAGCAGCTTAATCTCCAATATCGAAAGCCTCGTCTTCTTCAAAAAATATTCCAGAAGAGATAATTAAAAAGTGCCAAGAAGCAGAAATGAGCCTGCGACAAGGTTTGATGCTAGCCAAAAAGGCGTATTACTGCGACAGAGATAATTTTTCATACTCACTTGTGATTGCGTATGCTTGTGCCATTCTCTGCGAAAGCCAAAATATTTTGTTTGTTGAATTACTTTCTTTTCCCTTCTCTTTCTCTATCTTACTTGTTCCCCAATATTACTTAATTTCAAGGATCGTATCACTTCTGATTTATTAGGTTTTTTTTGTTATGATTATCCTTCTATACTTGTTCCCCAGTATTATTATACTTGTTATGATATCTATATAAAGAAAATAATATTTTATCCACCTATTTCAAAAAGAAGAAGAAAACTAGGCACACAAACCTAAGTTACACACCCTTTTTTTTATATATAAAAAAAGAAATATAGCCATGAGGTTGAAGATGATGAAATTGCATTTTGATCCCCGAACTTTGGAAAATTACAGTTTAGTCCCTGAACTTTGGAAAATTACAGTTGGTCCCTGGAGTGAAATATTATTATTTCAGATTGGTTTGATGGATAATTGAAGCTTATCTGATGAATTATTATCATTTTTAGGAATTGTGCCTTTTGAATTAGATTTCGAAAGAAACTGTTGTTTTTAGGTTTTGTGAAAAATAGATAGTTTGATTCAAAACACATAGGATTATGAATTAAACTCTTAGATACATCTATTAAATACATGTTAATTATTTTGAGTCTTTTTTGAGTATGTTTTCTTTTATATATTTAGATAATCCTCATATTCTGCCTGCGGTACGTCAATAGGATTTCATCATCATTCTGCTTTTGAATTCTATTCGCTTTTGAGTCAGGTGAGTGGATAATATTTAATATGCATGAGAAATATTATAAATATTTGATTTGCTAGTATTTGGATTATGCTTCTTGATAATATATACGTTAATTACTATTCTTGTTACGATAAAGGGTAATCAATTGTTGAATATACATTCTTGATATGAGTCAATATTTGTTTGTGAATTGACAGCTCATCATTTGATTGATGTCATGAGTTGAGCCTTGAGATATGAATATGTCTGTTTGATTATTATATATATATATATATAATATATATATATATATATACCTACAGTATGCCAGTCAGAATACCCACGCTAACAGGGAAATGTTAGTCTTTGTGCACATCGTATCTGAAATCCTAGTTGGTTGGGGAAGTCACCAACCTGTGCGGACTGATCATCCCACAGTATGGAGCCTCATGCTCATTGCATTCTGATTTTCTAACGAGCTTTACCTATTACATTCTTGTTATGACCTATTTGAGAAACTTCTTGTAAGAACTCCGAGTCGATTCGATAATATACTTCTCATTGTTGTATTATCTCATATGTGTATATTAGATATTAACTACTCATTGAATTATTGAACTCACCCCCTCATTATTTTATTTTTCAGGCTTGTAGCTTGTTAGCAGATCATTATCGTTGAAATTTCAGAATTTATTATTTTGGTTGTAATCGACACTTTTGTTTTCATGTCTAGTTAACGCTCCACAATTATAATAAGATGTTTTTGACTCTTGTATTAAGACTATCGCACTATATTATAAGTTTACTTTGTTATTTCCGCTGCGTTGAACTCTGAATATGAATGATAAGCTTCTAAGTTTGGGTTCACATAGGTGTGGAACCTTAGAGGGGGACTGTGCCTATGTGCTGGTCACCGGTCTAATGATGACCCATCCTCTTTTCTCGAATATGAGAAAAAAAGTCTTTTTAATATTTTGAAGGTACAGGTCTAATGTTTATAAAAAAAAGTCAGTCTAGTATTATAATAATTTGAAATCCTAACTAGTAAATAGATATTTATGATCAAAGACTGATTATGCTAGATGAAAAATATTGTCACCTTATAATATCATACTTAAGTTAAGTTATATTAATGGTATTTTTAAGAACCAAATTTTGACACCTATTCTTATATGTTACAAATAAAAAAAAATCTTTTCAGAAAATTTAGTCAATTTTAATCAAATAGAAATGAAGTTTATGGTATCAACTCGAGATATAAGGGTAGATCGTACTGTTTCAGTGGTAGGCACACAACATTTTTGTCTAAGCTATCAACAAGATGGTTCGAGGTAAGGTTCAAGAACAACTGGTTGAAATAGTGACAACATTATCAGAAGAAATCATTAAAAGAATAAATAAGCGTAAAAGTCGAACAAAAGTGATAGAAAATGGAAGGAAGTATATGCATATTTGGCAACACTTCTAGTTTAGGATTGTATGGAATTCGTTCTAATATGATTCTTGTTTATGGAACTCATTTTAATATAATTATGGAAGAACAAGATTTTCATTGTTGTGTGTTTTTAGGAATATAATCCCAAATGCATTTTGGGATTATAACAACCAAATAACGAAAAGCAAAAACAAGTGAAGAAATTTGACCAAATCATCGATGAAAATATCAATTCTGTCGGTGCTCTCTTTGAAAATATTATTAAAGGTTTTGTAATTGATGGAAACATCGATGAAATGTTTTCTCAGAAGATTCTATCGGCGTTTCCGTCAGAAATGATCTCTCATAGTTCAAAGGAATAGGCGATAAAATGTTTTGTTTTCAATTAAGATACATTTCTTGTAGAATTTGAGATGGAATATTCCATCGGCAATTAAGATTGTAGACAAAGTTACCAGTGGAAAACAGATGGTGAAATTTGATTTTTTTGGTTTGAATATTCATTCGGCGATGCCATTAGAAATATAATTTGACAATGAAATCGATGATGAGACGCAAATCCTTGACCAATATATTTTCGACGACATGTTTCCATCGTTGATTATATGACTATAGTAATTGTCGACATAAGTTTATCCTTAACGCCAACGAGATTTGCTATTGGCTTTAATCTTCTTCTTTTTTGTGGTGAAAAAAAGAACCTACCTTATGATCATGTGAAATAACTTTAAAACCTTTTGTAATGTAGTTTGTATTTTTTCAATAAAGTTCGACAATTAATAGCTTCAATAATGATATAAGTAGATAAACATAACCAACATCAAGGTATCAAGAAATCATTTCACCTAAATTTTTTATATCATTTTCTAACACATTTCCTCGTATGAAAGTCTTTTGAACTTAAAACTTGTACAAACTTATATTATCTTTATACTTAATTTTTATCAAATAAAATTAAAATGAAGAGATTTGAATTCATGATCATTCAAACAACAATATAATGATACAATATCAATAAACAATCTCATCTTAAAATTTAAATTATTAGGTAAAATTTAATATATGAATTATATTATTATATAACATAAGATACACCCTGCATTCTGCATGCGAGATCAAAATGGAAGCAAATCGCATGCCTAGTAACACCCCCCCAACTTGCCATTGAACTTTAGAGAAGGAAAAAAATGGCTAGTTATATACAACACTTGCATGACTCTGTAGAAATCTGCCCATCATAACATTGAAAATCTTTGTTCATCACCATCCAATATTGAACATCACAGTATATCAGAGGGAACCGGGGAGGTAATTAGGTGTTTTTAGTCGCAGAAAAGACATGCACTACTAAAAAAGGCTGCTATTATCAACGGATTGTAGCAATGAAAAAATTCCGTTACTAATATTTCTAGTACGAGTAATAGGGAGAAGTAAACGTAATGAAAGAGATTATTTCTTGTTGTCAGCTTGTTGTGAACTAGTTGATAACAGAGTTTGGAATACCCTTACTATGTTGTGGCCAGTCAAAGCAGCTACGTATTCAAGGGATTAAACGAAAAAGAATAAGAATTTCTCCAACCCTCCAAATGCACATTTAATTCAAAGTTGCAAATGATCAAAATGCATTCATGATTATTTGGAATTTGTAAATGTGATTGTGGTTATTTTTTAATATATTTTTTATTTAAATATATTTTAAAATAATAAATTTATATTATTAAAAAATAATTTTTAATATCAGTACATGAAAATATCTAACAGTACCAAAAAAAATTAATTTAAAATATTTTTTTTATTTTTTCAAAAATATTTTTAAAATACTATGCCATAAACACTATTCTCTATATATTACAAGATAATCCCATCACTCTCGTTCATGTCCTTGTACCAAAAAAAATCATTATGCCAAAAAAAAAAACCATTTCACTTTTTCAGTCTTTACACGAGACTCGTATCCATATGACCCCCATGTGAAACCGGACCCTCTAGGCCTTCCTGTCACTCGCTACTGTGTTGTTACTTTCAATCATTTATGTTCCATGTTAAGAGTTTCAGGTCCCTTGTTACGGAAAAGAGTAAAAATTAAATAAAATCAATTGAAATAATTAAAATAATTTTTTTATTCATATTACCACATCAAAATAATATAAAAATATTAAAAAAATATTCGAAGCAAAAAAAATATAAATTTAAATATAAATTTTTTAATAATACTTTTAAAGCACATAAATAAACAAGTTTACAAGAAAAACACAAAAATCTATACTTTAGACCCAATTATTTTTCTAGAGAGTGAAAGCTAAAGTTGAAAAATCAAATAGACAATAAACAATAATATATTATTGGGTTACTCGAAATATGATATCATCTATTATATTTTGCAAAATGAAAATGTAGAATCCCTTTAAAATGAAAATGCAAAGATCGTAGAATCCCTTTAAAATGTTGGCAGTGGACCGTTTGGCCACAGTGATCTTGCAATCAATATTTTTATTATATGACAGAAACTATATTAAATTCCCTTACCTAAGCTTTGTCAGAAGGTTGGGGTAGCCATTTGACTCAGAGAGAGAGAGAGAGAGAGAGGGGGGGGGTTTCCTCGCGAACCGGCCTAAGGTAATTTATAATTTACCATTCAAAGGTACGAAATGTAATTTAGTAGCTTTAATTATATATTTCTTGTTGAAATTTTTAGTTTAAAAATAATCTTGAAAAAAAAAATTGAATTAATTGTTTTAATGTGTTGGTATAAAAATAAAATTTGAAAAATAAAAAAATTGTTTCAATGCATTTTAAAGAAAAAAATGAAAAGAACAGGAAGGAAAAAAAAAGGTTGAGTTCTTTTATAGAATAATAAATTCATGGCAAGTTTATAAATATGAATGAATAGTGTGACATGACGTACAAGTTTATTCATATATTTTATATTTAGTTTATCTGTTGATGACATAGTATTAATTTAATATGACTCAATCATTTAATCCAAGAGATTCATGATTTAGACCTTTACCCCTCAAGATATATATATATATTACCCTTCCCGGTAAAAATCTTACATCACACAGATATCATCTTGTCCCTTGCATTTTGTCCCCGGCTGGAAAATGCAATTTGAGCTTTCATTCCAAAAAAGGTGATCTAAAGTCATTGTTGCCCCGCACGTATTGAATAGGACAAGCAATAACTAGGAAGCAATCAATCCATATGCCCCACTAGAAAGATGGCAATAATGATGTTTCAGACAAATATTAATTGATGGTTGTACAGTGTATATTATGTTATTTTTAAAATTGTTTTTGTTTAAAAATATATTAAAATAATATTTAAAATTAATATATAAAAATAATTTTAAAATATTATGGAAATACAGTATTATTAAACGTCCTGAAATAAGCAAAAACCGCACTAACACTTAGCTCTACTTGATTAACGATAGCGGAATCATGCCCAATCATTATTAAAATCCCCCTGAAAAAACCTAAATTTGGTCAAAATTATTGTCTCTTTCTATGTTCTTTTTACCTCCCAATCATATCAACTCGACTCGGAGACCACCTTTAAAACAAGTTCGCGTTGTTGAGTTGGACACTGTTTTTTTATGTTTAGAATTTTATTTTAAACATTAATTTATTCTAATGTCTTTTATGCTTTTTACATGCAATAATAAAATATATTTTAAATATATACATATATATATATATATCACAATAACAAATGTGCATTTAATTACTGTTAGGTATGACATTGAATATATAGTTTTGTACTACTATTATTAAATTCAAAGTAATTATTCAAACCCCACCGGTCATATCTAGCTTTTTGATACCCAAATTCTAATCTAGTCAAGTTTTGGATATTCATACAATATCTATAACCGTAACCCCATTCTAAATCAAAACACTATACTTTAATTAGCTTGGTAATTTGAATATTATTGATGATGTACTAAATAGCTTCTTTACATGTGAAAGCTTGCATCTCACTAACAAGGACAAACACATGGAGAATTGGTCAATATCATAGTAATTGAGTGGTTGAGGCTATTTAAAGATATATTAAATTAATAAATTTTTTATTGTTTAAAATTTATATTTAATATTATTATATTAAAACAGAAAAAAATCAATACTTCAGACCCCGATTCTTTTTGAAGGGAGAGAAAGTTAAAGTTGAAAAATCAAATAGACAATAAACAATACTATATTATTGGGTTACCCCTCCTAGGAAATTAGTATTTTGTTACCTGCTAATTATCTATAATATTTACAGCAACAAAAAGATTTGGTTGCAAACAAAACCAAAGGCTCAGGAATTTTAATAATTAGCTAAAAATGATATCATCTATTATATTTTGCAGAAAGAGATTGTAAAATTCTTTGAAGATGTTGGCAGTGAACTGTTTGGCTACGGTTCTTTTTCCTTATAGAAGAAACAATACTTATTTAAGAGTATGATTGCGGTTGTTTTTTAAAGTGTTTTTGTTTAAAAATATATCAAAATGATATTTTTTTTATTTTTTAAAAATTATTTTTGACATTAGCACATTAAAATGATCTAAAAACACCAAAAAAATATCATTTAAAATAAAAAATATTTTTTTTTAATGTTTTTTATAAATATTTTTAATAAGCACTCCAAAAATCGAAGAGAAAGAGAAACAGGAAGGAAGCTTTTTTGTGTGTTTCATGGTAAAAAGAAAATGGTTAAAATGTTTTTTTCTCTCTTGATTTCTAAAAATTGAGACAATTACCTGTTAACCACCTTTAGTGAATGATATCTTTACTTTATTGATGAAGCATCATCGATTTTTTTTTTAAGAGAAAAATAAAGCAAATAATATTTTATCCTTATTAATTGTCTTCTATATTGCCCTTGTAGTGTTTTTAATATGTTTTTTCCTTTATAATTAGAAAAAACATACACTATAAACATAATAATACAAATTATATTTAAATATCATGCAGTTAATATATCATTTGGTTTTGTCATAATTTCAATTACAATCATAACTTTTTTCTGATGATATTCATTTATTATGCGAGTCTCATATGGAAATCCTTTGAAATATGATAATGAATCATCTTATTAATTATTATAGAAATTTTCTATTACTTTTTACTCAATGAAAAAAACAGTTAAAAAATCATTTCATTATGAATAAATAAATAAATAAAACTTTTCTGTGCCACAAATCAACCGAACAAGTCGCTGTAATATTTTGCTATCGAGTTTAATGGCGACGGGAACTCACAAATGACAAAAGCAAGAAATCATATACAAAGTAATGATGCTTCAATAAAGGATAAGGGCCTATTGCCTTCAATAAACAAAAGAGCTAAATGTCATATATTCATATTGATATTAGATCATTTTTTTGTATTGATATTAAAAATTATTTTTTAAAATAAAAAAATATTATTTTGATGTATTTATAAATAAATAAATATTCTAAAAAATAATTTTAATCACAATTCCAAACAATTATCAAATCCATCATTGTACAAATTTAAAAAGATAAACATTTAAGGACGTTAACATTCTTGGAGAAAGGAAAGGGCATAAAGAAGTTTTGAAAGGGAAAAATTCTTTTGTTGGTACATTTTGTAAAATAGATTGTAGACTGAAGAGAATGTTTGAATGTATTGCGATGGTTTATTCATAATCAAGGCTGAGTATTTATACAAGTAAAATAACAAACTATCTATAAACAAGCAATGCATTCCTTGTGCTATTCTAACTGCCTAACTGATTACAATGGAATATAGTGAAACAGAAAACACATTATAAACATCCCTTATCTTCAACACTCCCCCTCAAGTTGGAGAGTGGATATCTTGCACTCCCAACTTGTGAATCATGGGAACAAACAAATCCTTTCCTAGAGGTTTTGTCAAGACATCTGCCAATTGATGTGCAGAGTTCACATACTTCGTAGATATTGAACCGTCTTGAATCTTATCTCTGATGTAGTGACAATCCATCTCTATGTGCCTGGTCCGCTCATGAAAAACTGGATTTGCTGCAATATGTAGTGCAGCTCGGTTATCACAATACAACAGAGCGGGCTCTTCATGAGAAAGACCCAAATCTTTCAATAGACATCGTAGCCATGTCAATTCACAGCATGCTCCTGTCATTGCTCGATACTCTGCTTCTGCTGAAGAAAGTGAAACTGTTTTCTGTCGTTTTGATCTCCAAGATATTAATGAAGGTCCAAGAAAAATGCAGTAACCTGTAGTAGACCTCCTAGTAAGTGGGCAACCTGCCCAATCCGAGTCGCAATAGGCTCTCAATCTAGCATCACTATTTGAGGAGAAAAATAGGTCTTTACCAGGAGCCCCCTTCAGATATCTGACAACTCGAAGGGCTGCTTCCATATGCAATTTTCGAGGCTGATGCATGAATCTACTCAAGACATGTACTGCATATGTTATATCAGGCCTAGAAACAGTCAAGTAAATCAGCCTGCCCACAAGTCTTCTATATTGACTGGAATTTCTAAGTAATTCACTTTCATATGATAATTTTAATCCCCGTTCCATGGGAGTATCAATAGGTGCTGCACCTAACAATCCCGCATCCGCAATGATTTCCAGTGCATACTTACGTTGAGAAATGAAAATTCCATTCTTAGAGCTAGATACCTCAATGCCAAGAAAATATTTTAAATCACCAAGCTCATAGCCTGCAGAACAAATGGATTCTGAGAATTTGGAGAACCACTGGTGAGAAGCCTGCTTCAGCCCATACAAAGACTTGTGTAGGCGACATACTAATTCTTCCTCCCCCTGTCGTCGAAGCCCTGGTGGCGGTGTCATGTATATCTCCTCATTTAATTCACCGTGCAAGAAGGCGTTGTTGACGTCCAATTGGTGAATAAACCAATTGTTAAATGCAGCCAAGGCGAGCAAGCATCTGACAGAGATGATTTTCGCCGTGGGTGAGAACGTGTCCTGATAATCAACCCCCTCTAACTGTGTGAACCCTTTGGCGACCAAACGAGCCTTGAATCTCTCCACAGAACCGTCGGAATGGTGTTTAATTTTGAACACCCATCGACAACCGATTGGGAATTTTCCAGTGGGGAGAGGGACGAGAGTCCATGTGCCATTCTGCTGTAAAGCTTGTAATTCAGAGGCCATGGCTGCTTGCCATTGAGGATTGGAAGCAGCCTCGGCATATGATTGGGGTTCAGTGACCGAGCTTATCTGAGCAACAAAAGATTTAAGGGCAGTGGAATACCGGTGATAAGAGAGAAAATTAGCAAGTGGAAAACGTGTACCTTTGGTTGGACCTAGTAACAAGGATGATGATTGGGTGGAGGAGACGGTGGAGCAGAGGTAATCGCGAAGCTTTGCCGGTGGACCCGTGGGTCAGGTGGAACGCCGAAGAGGAACTAGGGCATGTGTAGGAGATGGGTCAGTGAGAGGTGGGGAAGTGGGTACTGGAGAAGGTGGTTGATGACGGAAAGGTAGAGAGTGGTGGTCGGAGTCTGAAGGAGAAGGAACGGGAAGGTAGGTATGCGTGATCGAAGAAGAAGAAGTTTTGTCTGGTGGGTGATCCGGTGTTGGGTCTGATGTGGGTGGGGATGGGTTCGGGTAAGGGGCTTGGGTCTGAATGTGTATGGGGCTAAATGGTGATGATGGGTCGGGATGGGCTGGGTTGTGTATAGGGCTGTATGTTGGTGGTGGGTCGGGTTGTGCTGTGTTTAGGCTGTGGGGTGATGATGGGTAATGGGCTGGGTTGTGGATAAGGCTGGGAGTATATGTCGGGCTGGGTTGGTATGGTGTGTGTAACGGGCCGGAGTGGAGGAGTGGGTCGGGATGGGCTGTGAGGTGTATTGGGCCGGAATTTGTAGATGGGTCGGGTAGTGATGTTGGAGAATGGGCATAAGAAAAAATCATTTCATGAAACTTGACATCACGACTCGTAAAAATTTTTTGGTTTGACAAATCAAACAATTTATAGGCTTTTTGACCAATAGGATACCCGATAAATACTGATGGTATGGATCGAAGATCAAATTTATGGGAAGGGTGGACATTTGTAGCATAAGCCAAGCAACCAAAAACACGTAAATGGGAAAATGAAGGTGGTTTTGAATAAAGAAGTTCGAACGGTGTTTTGAAGGAAAGGACTGGGGAGGGTAGCCGATTAATGAGGTGCACAGCAGTGAGGGCACATTCTCCCCAAAAACAGATAGGTAGACTAGCCTGAAATTTTAAGGCTCGAGCTACCTGTAAAATGTGTCGGTGTTTGCGTTCCACAATCCCATTTTGTTGAGGCGTGTAAACACAAGAGTGTTGAAAAATGACACCATGATCATCAAAAAAGGAATGGAGGGAGATAAATTCTCCACCGTTGTCACTGCGGAAAATTTTGATGTGAGAATTAAATTGGGTGAGGACATGAGAATTTTTTTTTTTGATAAGTGATTGTGTCTCATTTTTCTGTCTCATTAGAAAGATCCATGTAAAACGTGTGTAATCATCAACTAAAGTGAGAAGATAATAAGCACCTGAATTTGAAGGATGTCGATAACGACCCCAAATATCACAATGGATAATTTCAAAAGGTTTTACAGAGAAAATAACACTATGACTGAATGGTAAACGACTCTGCTTGGCCAAAGGACAGACACGACAAGCTTGATTTGACTGAATTGAAAAATTTAAATAATTCTTAGCAATAAAACTTAAACGGGATGGTGATGTATGACCTAATCGGTTATGCCAGAGAGTAGTGGATGTAGTGGTGAGGTTGCAGGTTGATGAGGTATGTCTGGTAGGATTCTTCGTTGCCAGCACCACCAGATAATAGAGCCCATCACGTTGTCTACCCAAACCAATCATCCTCCTCGTAGCCAGATCCTGCAAAATACACCAATAAGGAAAAAAATGTTATTGAGCAATTTAATCCTCTTGTCAGACGGCTGACTGACATTAAATCCACTTTGAAGGTAGGCACGCATAGCACATTTTTCAGATAATAAACTGAATTAAGAGGTAGCGATCCTTTCGCAATAATTTGTGCCTTTTCTCCACTCGGTAATAACACAGGAGGTAGTGAACAGGGTTTGGTTGTGCAAAATAATCTCGACGATGAGGAAATATGATCTGTTGCCCCGCTGTCAATAATCCATTTGCGGGAGATTATTTGAGACAAACCTGGCTTGGTGGTGGTATGGGCTTGAGAACTTGAACCTTCATTTTTACTGTCAAGTAAAGATAAAAGTTGCTTGATTTGGGCCTCTGAAATTCCGGGAAATGGGCTGTCATTTTCTTCTTTGGAATTGCTCTCGGTCACATGATTTGCTGCTGGCCTATTGTAGAATGGGCTTGGGCCGGTGGACTTTCCTCTTGCGTGGGCTGCTGGGTATCCACGCAGCCCATAGCATGACTGCACCCAGTGGCCCATCTGTCCACAGTGGGTGCAGTGTGGGCGGCCTCGTCCTGGCCCAGCCCCAGCCCCAGCGTTAAAACGCTGCCTCCTCTCGTCGTCTGCTCGGTATCGCCTTCGCTCTTCATCTTGCCTGTTTCCCCCACTCATCATCTCTGGGGACGATGACCTAAAAACTTGCGACCCGAAAGGCCTGTCAAACCTCCTTGCACCGATTGAAGAGTTGGGTTTGCTGCCCAAATTGTGAGTTCGAACGGCCATGGCAGAACCACCATGACTGTCGTTGATATGGGTCGAGCTCAGAAGCCTTTGTTTCTCTTCTTGTTATTAATTCTTTGGTCATTTACTATTTGTTAGGAAGATTTTTTTTTTAATTGGTGGTCAAGAACTTATCAACATGAACTAAGCCTTTCTTGTTTTTGTTTATGTGTCTTTCACTGTATAGAAATTCTTGATTTTCTTGTTGGGCTTTGTAATCTCGAACTTTTATTTATTTTTATTCTTTGGATGTCATTTGATCATCCACATGATCTTGAGATTTCTCCTTGCCATGACTTGATTTACCATTAAAAAAGAATAGTAAATAAAATATGTGGTATACAAAGAAAAGAATTGAAACTAAAACTCTTTTAAAGTTGTCATGACATAAAGTCGTCATCCGAAAAAGCAGAAACTAATATTTAGAGAAATATATGACCATATAATATAAATATAAATTGTTCTTATTCAGTAATTTAATATATGTATAACATTCAGCTCTGTAGAGTTTATATAGCCATATAACAAGACATGTAAAATAAAATAAATTATAGAAAATATGTTTGGTCATATCCCTTGATTAGATGACTGAAATAATTTCTTGATTGCATAAAGTTGTTGGATTCCATAGTTTCATTCTTTTATTGATTAAAAAATAATTAATAATATTTTCCTTGATTATTTCCCTAACAAGTTGGAAGATTAAAGTTTCTAGGAAGGCATCAAACTTTGACTATTTAATTATAAGCAGAAAGGGAATATGCATTGTTCCTTGGCATCTCAAAAAAGAAGTGCACATCTGTAGTGTAAATATGAACTGGTTCTAACTCATCGGCTGCAATGACAGGTGATGATGAGTGGAGGAAATATTACTTGCCGCTCTCTTCCATTCTGGAAATATTTCTGCTGTACGTGTGTCTTCATGCCTCTTTCGGCCACTCATCCCTTGAACATGTTGGCAGTGGACCGTTTGGCTACGGTCCCATTCTTTTTAGTAGAGAGAAAGTGAAAAACAGAGAGGAAGCCTTGAATAAAGTAAAATGATATCATGCATTATATTTTGCAGAAAGAGACCGGAGAATCCCTTGAACATGTTGGCAGTGGACCGTTTGGCTACAGTCCTTTTCTTTTTAGAAGAGAGAGACCGAAAAACAGAGAGGAAGCTTTGAATAAAGCAAGATAGCAACGGTAACATTTCTAATAAATGCATCTTATATTTAAAAACGAAGAGGAAGCTTTAAAATTTATTTTTAATATTATTATATTAAAATATCTAAAAACACTAATATATATATATATATATATATTTATTTAAAAACTGGTTCACCTTCTAGATAAATTTCTTTATAAAATTTCTAATGTTCCCTTTATTCAAATTATTTTTGAAAACAAAGTATTAAATTGATCAAACTGTTTGCTTTAAACCGAACTTACTAGCTACAACGATGAGTGGAATTTAGTGGTTATATTAATTTTCTCTTTTTATTGAAATTTACTAGTTATTTTGATAATATTTGCCCCTGTTTTTTTTTTTAAAAGAAGAACTTTCCAGCAGGGCAAAAGAAAAGATACTGTAACGAAAAATAAAAAAGGAAAAAAATGTAATAATGTTAACGCTGTCTGTTATCTACCTTTTTCTTTCTATAAAAAACAAAGAAATCAGCAGCTTGTGATTAGTTGAGTGAGAGGAACCTCTTACCTTTGTGCCACTGTGGTTTCTCCTCCCTTGTTTTGCTTACATTTCATCTAGTGAGTTTCTCTACACGGCAAAATGGGTTCTTGTGAGGAAATGAGTAGCATCATCTATATGGATCCTGTCCTCTACAAAGCTGCAGGAGCAGGCGATATCGATCCCTTCAAGAATTATCAAACCTGCCTTGATCGGTTATACACTCCAGACGAGAGCACCATTCTTCATGTCTACTTGAGAAACCAAGGGGGGGAGCCGAGATCCGCTTATTTTGTTGCTAAAATTCTTGAAATGTGTCCACCACTGTTATTGCAAGCCAATAGAAAAGGAGAAACCCCCCTCCATTTGGCAGCAAAATATGGCCATTCCACTGTGGTAAAACTCCTCATTGGCCGAGTAAAACCTCCACATGAAGATCCGGAGAGTGGAGTAACAGCAGCTAAAATGATGTTGAGGATGACCAATGGAGAGGGAGACACGGCGCTGCACGAGGCAGCTCGAAATGCACGGAGCCATGTGGTGGAAATATTGACTAAAGAAGACCCTGATTTTTCATATTCCGCCAATGTTCACGGAGAAACTCCACTTTATATTGCTGCTTCCGCTGGTTGGGGACCAGAAGAAGATAAGGTGATCGATGAAATCCTAGGAAATTGCATTTCAGTGGACTATGGCGGCCCTAATGGTAGAAATGCTCTACACGCGGCAATCACCACGGAAGATGATGGTAGGATTAATTTGTACTGAAGTCTGGAGAATAAATTAATTTATATATAATCGTGTAAACTATAATTAAAAAGCCACATATATTTGATTTTATATATCTCTGTTGTTTACTTCACAATTAGCATTTAAAAAAAAAAAAACAGAAACCACTAAAAATCTGTGAGTTTATGCAATGGATATTTATATATATAGTAATTCATATAGACAATGTGAAATCTCTGTTGTTCATGAAGGGAAACTTTTACTTACTTTTTTGTTGGTTTGAGGGAAAATGAGAAAGATATTAAAAAAGGAAAAGAAATTGACAAGAACAACCGATGAGAATGGCTGGACACCACTTCACTATGCTGCCTATTTCTCTCGCTATAATATTTCATCAGTGAAAGCATTACTAGAATGTGATGCGTCCGCAGCTTACATTGCTAAAAAAGAGAAGAAGAGAACAGCTCTTCACCTTGCTGCCATTCAAGGACATGTAAATGTAATGAAAGAGATTGTTTCTCGTTGTCCAGCTTGTTGTGAACTAGTTGATAACAGAGGTTGGAATGCCCTTCACTATGCTGTGTCAACTAAAGATAGCAAAGTATTCGAGGAATGTCTGAGGGAGATTCCAGAACTTGAGAGACTTAAAACGGAGAAGGATGACAAAGGAAACACGCCTTTCCATCTAATTGCTGCTTTAACGCACAAGCAGGAGCAATGGAATGAAGTTTATCCTCATCCTTATGAAGAGAGTGCTGGGATATATGGTCTTAATAAGCAAGAGCTAAGCATCGAGAACATACGTTGGGGAGATTTTGGTGAGATACAGGTAATCAATCCTCTATGAATTAACTGTTGTGATAATTATTGCATTCATTAAAACCATATATATATATATACATGTATGTATATGGAAAAGAATAAAAATTAAATAAAATCAATTGAAATAATTAAACAGGTTATTTAAGGGGTATAACAGTAACTTTTAAAATGTTTTTTTTATTGTAAAATACATTAAAATAATATTTTTATAAAAAACAATTATTTTTGACAAGACCACATCAATATAATATAAAATATTAAAAAATTAATTTAAAGCAAAAAATAAAAATAAAATTAATTTTTTTAATAATACTTTTAAAACATACAAATAAACAAGTTTACAATAAAAACAGAAAAATCAATACTTTAGACCCCAATTCTTTTTGAAGAGAGAGAAAGTTAAAGTTGAAAAATCAAATAGACAATAAACAATAATATATTATTTGGTTGCAAACAAAAACAAGGGCTCAAAGTTGATATTTGATAATTAGCTAAAAATGATATCTCCTATTATATTTTGCAGATGGAGATCATAAAATCCCTTGAAGATGTTGGCAGTGGACCGTTTGGCTGCGTTCCTTTTCTTTATACTTATAGAATAGACAAAAACAAAGAGGAGAAAATCGAGCAGATGAATAAAAACAGAGAGGAAGCTTTGAATAAAGCAAGAGAGTCTCATCTAGTAGTTGCGATGCTGATAGCAACCGTAACATTTGCAGCAGCATTCACCCTACCCGGCGGTTACAAGAGCGACCAAGGCACTGCGATTCTAGCTAAAAAAACTGCTTTCATAGTATTTGTTATATCAGATGCAATATCAATGGTGCTCTCAATTTCGGCTGTCTTTATCCACTTTTTGTTGGCGTTTTATCAAAGTTCCATTAAGGAAACCACTCGAGCCGATGAAACCACTGTGAAATTATTTGGGCTTGCAACGTTGTTGACCATGATTGGCATGGGTACAATGATTATCGCATTCATCACAGGTACATATGCAGTTCTACAACCTGTATTGGGGCTTGCCATCAACATTTGTCTCATTGGTTTGAGCTTCTTCTTCCTTGCATGTGGGATCGTTGGCAAGGTTTTACAATATTACATTTTATGGCGAAACAACCAATTAAATTTTCTATAAAAAAAACTCAGATGTATTTTTTTTTAAATCTTTTTGTTGGTTGCACAATCAGTTGTCAATTATATTTTTTTATCTTTATTTTTCTGTGATTGATGCGCATTACAAGTCAAGTATTAAGACAATCTAATCACTCTTTAGTGCTCGCTTAATTAGTGGAGTCCATTGCCCATTGCCCCACCTTCCTCCTTATAACGAGTAGGTTTGCTGCAGTATTAAGAGATTAAAGGAATGAAACGATTGATAATCAAAAAATTTATGTGCGAGAGAGGTTTTTCATTGCTGTCTTGTTCTTTATTTTAGCACTGTAATGATTCTTAGCAGATGGAGACTCAAAAAAACAAGTAGAGATATACTTAGCAGCAGCATTATCACATGAATAATGGGGTGTTAATATTGTGTCATCAAGTTATATTAGCTACACCTTGTTCTCTTTTCCATTTCAGCAATATAATTACACCCGATTTAGCTAAGGGCACTCCAATCTACCCCAATTTATAAGAGTTGTATTAGCTATCCTGCATTGTTAAAACTAGTTTTAAGTACAGGATATTGCTGAAATGAAAACAGTGAACTTACTGTCTTATATGAGCCCACAGTGTCCATTTACAGAAGGAAATTGGGCTAGATTATCAATGGGCCACATCAATCCTTTACTAACAAGTGGGCTATAAATAGTGTAGCCTAAAACAAATAAGCTCGCATCCCAGAGCCTAACATAATGGCCGAAGTCTAGGAAAGATTAAACGACATATCATTTGTTTTAAAAAAATTCGATGCAATGAAAAAAAATAAAAACTCAAGCGCGCGAGCCTCCAAAATGAGCGAAGCAGGCTATCTTGGCTATCTAGATGAAGTAGATAAAGGTTGCTGATACTGTTTTGGTTGGTATTTATGTTTTTATTGATATGTAATATTTTGGTTTTGGTGTATTTTTACACGTTGTTTTGAGGTTGTATTTTTAATATATAATTAATTAATTATATATAAAAAAAATTAAAAAGAAAAAAATCTAAATATAATTTTTATTATTTATAAAATCAAAGTTGACGCAACAATTTTATTTTCTTATAATATATATATTTTTAATATATATATATACACACACGATTTGTTATTGATATACATAGGTTTTTAAAAATATTTTTTCAGATGATAATAAAAATATAATATAAAATTCTAAAATTATTAATTGATTATATAGAGAATGTTATATAAGTAGTAAATAATAGTATAATATAATTAAAAAAGTGAAATAAATAATAAAAAAATCTGAAACACCTTGAAATACATAATTCAAATAAACATTCATTCATAGTTTAAGTAATTTAAAAACACAATACAATATTATTATGTTTATAGAATAACCTCAAAGATACAAAAAAACATTCTGCTAGAATGAATTTTTAATAATATTAAATTTTATTATAAAATAACAATATTATAGTTAATAAGTGATGATTTATAACATGTTCAGGTGGTGCACTTTTCCTTAAGAATGTAAAGATTTTGGAAAAGATGGAGAACACCTTTCGAAGGAGCAGAGGTTCTTTTCAGAAAAGCTGTTTGACCTCATATGAGTTGCTAGAACTCTCCCTAAAGCTTCTCAGTGCTCCAAGAGCATCAACCAGTGCAGTGATTCTGTGTTCTTGGATTCCTAAGAACCTTTTGAGGTATAATTTATATAATTATATAATTAATATGAATAATTTATATAATTAAATAATTGTTTTTAAAAAACCCTTTCGGCCTTGGAAAATAATTTGTGAAGAAAGGAGCCATAGAGAAGGTCATTATGGAAGGTAAAGAAGCAGAGGAGATGAGAAACAGAGCAAGGAAGCTTGGAGAAATGGCAAGGAGAGCTGCTGAATAAGGTGGGTCTTCTCATTCTGATTTCAACCCTTTCATTGAAGAATTGATGAGCAAGAATTTCATTTAACCATCAACAACCCCTGTTGTAGATCAAAACTAAAATATGTTTATTCTCCACATCTCACTCTCATCTCTTGTATGAACAGGGAGTCACGAATCTTCCTGCTTCACGTTCAAGTATCCTGCGTGCTGTTTTCTTGTCTCTCTTAAACCAGAATACCTCTCCATTCTCTCAAAAATCCCAATGCCTTGAGTTGTCCTCCCTTCTCTCACAAGCCTATCAATCATAAAACCCAACACTTTTACCTTCAACACCATTTGGGTTCTTTCAACAAGCACAAAATTCAACTACAAAATTAAACCCCTGTCCATTTGAGTTTTTTCAACAAGCAAGTTCTCAGAAAATCTGCAATGTTGATTGAAAAGAGAAAATAGAAAAAAAATAGAAAACAAACTTTAAAGTAATTAATGAAAGCAGTGGGCAGAAGCTTTGTAATTGACATGAGCTTTTGTTCACCAAAGCTGTTCTTCAACCTTCCTTTGTGTTTTTCTTATGCGTTGGAGAAGAAACAATTCTTCCTCTAAGAAGATGGACACTTGGCACACAAATTTGATGATGGTATTTGGAGCTTTTTTTCTTGTTTTGATTGGTTTCCAAGAGAAGAAACAGTTGTTCAATAAAAAAAAATCATTTTAGTTATCAATATAAATACTCGATGAACACAGATGACTTCTGCGTTGGAGTTGCTCTAATAACTAATAAGTTGGGTGCGAATATGAGAATATTATCCCCTTTCTAAAACATCCCAAGGCATCTCTTCTGTGGAAAAGATTTATTAGGGTTTGTGGAGGAGTACATCCTAATCCTATCCGAATGATATATATTAATGAAGATCAAAATTTTAATTGCAACTGGTGGCGATTTGGTTTAGTAAAAAGAAAAGATCAACGTGGCTCGGTTTTCTCAGCATACAATACCATGCCTATGGCACAAATCAGAGTGAAACAATTTATAAGGTGCAAAATGACAAGGAAAAAAAAGGCATTTCTTAACTGTTTATAGCTTCATGAGAACAAGGTTTAACAAAACATCATGTGAAAAAGGAAATTAGTACATGAAGAACAAGGTAGCACAAGTACATATATAGTAAGAATAATATATACTACGTACGTTGCTCACATTACAGAGCAACCATGAGGGTTTTCATCACTGAAAACTGCTCCTGACTGGTGGTTAAAGATGGAGGAATGCACTGGATGACGATAATAACCATGATCGTTGCTATCATATCCATGCTTGTAGTAATTGTAAGAAGAGGAAGGCTGAGGAGCGAAGTGAGTAAGGGGACCGTTGACTTGGTGTTGATTGTAGTAATGGTCAGAAAAGCTATTATGCTGTGGATTGTAAGGTAATTGCCAGAGCTCAGCCCTTCTTCCTGTCTTACGAACTGTCTTTAGAACCTTCTTCTGGTCAGCCCATCCTGTGACTGTCACCTTTTGCAACCCCATATCTATATCTATGCCATCTACACCTGTGCGTGTGTATAAATACAGAAATTTAAGAAAACCTTAAAAAGAGAGGAACAGAGAAAATGATTCATGAAAAAAACGGGATAATTAAGATGAAGAGAATTGTTGGAGG
Organism: Salix arbutifolia; assembly: GCA_025169955.1. Taxonomy (NCBI): domain Eukaryota; kingdom Viridiplantae; phylum Streptophyta; class Magnoliopsida; order Malpighiales; family Salicaceae; genus Salix; species Salix arbutifolia. The sequence goes on from CM045920.1 coordinate 15,193,032, forward strand.
CATAAAGTTTTTGGTGGAGGTGATGTCTTACCTTTGACCTTTTCCAGAGCATTTTTCACCTTGCTCTCGCATCCAGCACAATCCATATGCACTCTCATTTCTATGCTCTGAGTAAAATACAACGAAAAATTTCAATACACCTGTGCCATTCTTTCTTTTCATTTGTAGTATGATATGAGAAATTAAATATTAATTAAAAGAAAATTCTTATTAATTAACCTACGGTTAATTTCATATCCACTATATGTATACACGCTTACCGCCATTGATGAAGCCTGAATTTGATTGTAGAGAAGAACGATTGAGTTGAAGTGTATGATTGTATGAATATGTCTAACAAGGTGCTATATGCTGTCTATATATAGTACATGAAATTTGATAAAATAATTGGAATGATTGGACTTGTAACTTATTATATAATTTAATATTGGACCGACTTTCTTTTCATATGATTATCTTTCATCATGGACTTTGCAGCCTGGTACTAATTAATATTGACAAAAATAAATAATGACATAATATAGAAGTGTAACGCGAGTTTACACGATATGCTTGAAAGAGTATGATTAACTCATGTCACTTGATCGTTGGAACCGGTGATGGAAATTGTAAACTTCACATGCTATGGAGCGATTCCATCGGATCCTGTTCTTTTCATTCTCTCATGAAGAAGTAATGTCACCGATTTTTTTTAATTATAATTAGTGTTTGATTGTTATATAAGTTATTAGTTAAAGAATATATAAATTTTCTTTTTTGGATTCTCAATACTTAATAAAAAAACTAACGTGGTCCAACAATATGCGTTATGCTATTTAATGTGTGACGTGGTAGCAAATGGCTTGAGATCTGCACAACAAGTCTCGAGTTTGAGTTAAGGTGTGCATTTCTTGTAAAAATCTGGGACAACTAGGGTTTTATTTACTCATCTAGGCCCACAAAATGCGTTTTCTAGAGAATGTGGTTTTCTCAAATCCAAAAAAAAAAAGTCATTGTTATTGTGCTACCATACAAGTATACCTCAAGTCGTGGCTTTACGCCTAACTCTTACACTTAACCATAGAAAGTGGAGAATTCATGAGAGCACACAATCTTCATAACCATTAGGAGCAACAATCGATTGATTACCCAAGACATAAACTTGGATTGCCCAAGACATAAAACTGGACCAATATATGCTACAATCCCTAGATTATACCAAACCCATTACATAACTAATATATCATATTAGAGGATCCATGGACATTGACCATAAAATACAAAATAAGGTTTAGTTCCCATCAAAATTGCTCACCACCAAATTTAGCGATAGGTGACTTATAAAACAACTCGGCCCATTTTTCCTCATTGTAGGTTATTATTCTTTCGTCACGATCTCTTTTAATAGCTTTCAATCAACCCACTAAGATTGCAAAAAAATATTTTTGCCAATTATCATATGGCTTACTTGACCTCATTTGCAAAAAAAATATTTATAACTAGAGGAGACAATATCTCATATATCCTCTATCCTCTCTTCACTGTGACTTTTACATTGACCTCATTTCTAAAAGCACGTTTGTCATCTTTAAATTGATCAGACCGCCTAAAACAAATATCAGCCCAAAGATACTAGAGCCAACATCTTGATTCTATCTAAACTACTATTTGGGTCTTTTATTTTCTAGTTATACATATTTTCCCAGGTTTTTTAGGTCAGCCCTTAACATCTGCTTTCTCTCTCGCTTTACTTGTCATGTCTCTAGTATTTATAAGTTTTTACGAGTTATCGTGCAATCTCATCATGCCAATTGTTATATATATATATATATATATAAAGGAGGTACCTAAAATATACGAGCACCTATATAGTTATTTTTTGCAAGGTCATATTTAACATAGCAATCAAGTTCTTATATCTCTCACTAAAATTATGTTGTTCTTAATTACTCAACTTCTTCAAATATGGAAGGAGTCTATAAGTTATATTTACAAGACAAGTTATGTAACAGCCCGAAATTTTTTTTTTTTTTTATTATAGTGTCGTTACCCAATGATTCATATCCATTCACTTCGGTAAATACCATCCATACGATAAACGTTCCATTAAAGGAAATAAAGTTCTCACAAGCGAACAATACTACAGTTTTCACAACTAAAAATTTAGACTAGAAACATACATACATGGATGTGAGTTTACGTTCTTAACCTACTAGCGGTATTTACAAATATTCACAAAAGGGTCTGATAACAAAATTAAGCATTCAATACATTACTGCAACCCAAATACATCTTAGATTAGAATGCAATCTACATGGTGTTTTACAAAAGTAGGTTCCACTTGGATTAGATTCCCTAGCCCCCTCGTGGCTGTGACGTCCCTGCAGTAGTATAAGCATTTAATGAAATGCAATTACTTAATGATAGTATTAAAATAGTTTTAACCAAATGAACTATTGATTAAAAGATACACTGGCAAGATGAAATTTCTGCACATACATAAAGAATTTCGATTGTAGAAATATAGGAATTCCATTTCTCTTTTCGAGCAACAATAACCTTACTTCGAATATTCATATAAGGCATTCATATCCGAAGTCTACTATTCTTTCCCCCCCTAGGGTCCTTCTTTCTGGGTGTCGTTAGACGGAGCTAACGTTCTGTTGTTCCGGCAATCCTTTCGGATGCCATTAGCCGAAGCTAATCAATCGTTCATCCCGGCCATCCTTTCGGATGCCATTAGCCGAAGCTAATCAATCGTTCATCCCGGCCATCCCTTCGGATGCCATTAGCCGAAGCTAATCAATCATTTAAGTTTATCCCGTTTAAGCATTCAACGAATCTAATATCTACTCCCTTGTATTCGTATAATATTCAATTTAAAATACCTATTACAAGTCATATTTAAAAAGGAGAGGCGTAAATCACCTACCTGCTCTACTTCCGGGCCGTTCTTGTCTGGACGATGGTTCAATCCCCACTGCACCGCCTGCGACGTCAATGTCCAAAAATCAGTATATTTCTATTTTCAATTTCACATTCCTTACCATACTTATTCCAACAATTTTATCCGAAACATGCATAAAATTCTCAGCAAGATTACACCTATTTTCATCACAAATCCATCAACAAAATCTCAATAGAAAACACACATTGAACCCATAAATTTTAACACATAATCCTTCAACAACATTCCAACAAAATACACATTTAATCCCATAGATTTCAGCACATAACCTATCAATAAAATCCCAACAAAATCACACATTTCAGCTATAATTTTCAGCCCATAATTCATCAACAAAATTTCAACAAAATACACATTTAAATCCCATAATTTCAGCACATAATCTATCAATAAAATCCCAACAAAATCACACATTTCAACTATAATTTCAGCCCATAATTCATCAACAAAATTTCAACAAAATACACATTTAAATCCCATAATTTCAGCACATAATCTATCAATAAAATCCCAACAAAATCACACATTTCAACCCTAATTTCAGCCCATAATTTATCAACAAAATTTCAACAAAATACACATTTAAATCCCATAATTTCAGCACATACCCTACTTCTTCCCTTTCTTCTTCCTCTCGGCAAAAACCCTTTTTTTTTTCTCTTTAAGTCACAAATCTTTCACACACATTCACCAATTCCTCTCCCTTAATTTAGCCAAATGTTCGGCTGTGAGGAGTGGAAAGAAAGAGGGTTCGGCTGGGCAGAGGGAAGAGAAGAGATGGCTCGGTTGAGATGGGAAGAGAAGAGATGATTTGGTTGAGATGGGAAGAGAAGAGATGATTTGGTTGAGATGGAAAGATGAGTTCGGCTGGGAATGAAAAAGAAAGGAAAGGGTTCGGTTGGCTGGGGAGAAAAAAGAGAGGAATGGAGATGATGGGGAAAAATGAAAAATCTCTCTTTATATTTATTTTCCTGAACCGGTTTTGCTCCTTTTTTTTTTTTTTTTTTTTGGTGTTTACAAGTTACATTCTTCAAGTTAGGAAGCTTGACATCAAGTTTGCTCAGAAAATCCCCCTCAATTTGTTCTAAGGTTCCAAACTCATTTTGGAATTTTTGTGGGTATATTTATGAATTTTCACCATCTTATTATCTATTTCCTTATGAAAGTTTCATGACTTGACGTGATATTTTATCTTTATAAGGCTTGTCATTGTGATATTACAAGGCAAACATCTATGGAAAGGTTCTAATCATTACATGAGTGAGTACGTTTTGTTAGGATTGTGAAGATTTACACTAAAGTAAATGAATTGAGACAACAGAGAAGGGAAAAGAGAGAATAGAGGAATGAAAGGGATAAGATAATCTATATTTTGTATATTGTTTATTATTCTATCACACACATTGTGTGTTACAGCACTTACACCTTTATATACCCAGCATATTCTATATTTATACTCTACATCCCCCCTCAATCTCTTGTTTTGGTAAATCAAGCCTGAGATTGCAGCAATGAATTCGAAACAAAAGAGCACTTAATTCTTTTGATAGAAATCAGTATAGAAAAGAGAAAGAGAAGAAAAGAGAGGAGAAGAGAAAATCAAAAGGAAACAAAGATGAATTTGAATTTGATTAAGAGATTTGAGAATTTGAGAGATATGGAAGAGGAAGAAGAAGAAGAATGCTCTGATGGCAGAGAAGAGAGAGAATAGAGGAAAGAAATTTCATTTGTCTATTTCTTGATTTGAATTTATTTTTCTGAGTAAGAAATTGAGAAGAGAGGGACGAGAGGGGACAAAGGGGACAAAATTTGTATTTGTTGATGAATTTCTTAATCTGTGTAAGAATTCATTTTCTACTTCTCAATGATTTTTTTGTTTGTTTTTTTTACTCACAAAATGACACCACAATAAGAGCACAAATTCACACATCTCTGGCGCCTTCTAGACAGTAGATAGTAGAACAAGCAAAGAGAATTCAAAAAAGAAGAAATGGCTTTGTATAGCTCTGGGTCTTCTTGTGGCAGCGATGGTGAACTGCACTGACAACACTAGAGCGAAGAATCTCTACATCATATCAGTGAATCGTGTCCAAGTTAGGATCCCTTGCTTCTGCCAAGTATTAGGGACATTTGACATGCTCTTCATGCCTTCAGCAACAACAACATCATTAATACCTAACTAGATACTCTGGGCTGCAAGCATGGTTGCTTTCATCCCTATAAATCCGAGCTTGGTCGCAGGTACAGATGAGAGTGCACCCAGAAAACTACCCACTGGTGTACGTGTAACACCAACAATATTAACATATCTCACTATGAAGAAGACATTGAGAAAATTGGAAATTAAAATCTGTAAGAAACTACAATACAATACGCAGAGGATCTTTTCAAGAGATCCTTGAACAGAGAGAGATGTAGAGAGGTTTAATGGCAGGATATGAAGTGAGACTTCTGTGTGTGCACTTTTCTTCACAATGCACAGTGGTTCTCGCTTGATTTTTTTTATTCGCTCTGCTACTGCTCTATTTAAGCTCTTTTTTTTTTGCAAAATTTGAATTCAATAGATATTTAGAGCAGACTTGGAAGTCATGCTTGCTTTACTGCTTCTTCACGATGCATGGTGGTTCTCGCTCTGCTGCTGCTCTGTTTGAGCTTTATTTTTTTTAATTTGAATTAAGTAGTGGAGATTAGAGAGTTAAGGAGGGCAGAAATGTTGATGCATCTGCCATGCTTTGTGAGTTGAAAGAAGTCAAGACTGAAAAATGAGCTTAGCAGTTGTCTCCATCAGACTCTTCTGCTTACCGTCTCTCGGTGGAGTGTAGGTCTTTGATAGCGTGAGAAGGCAAAGAACTAATGGCATAAAGAACAAACAACGTTGATGAGGTGTCATTGCTATTTTGCGCCTCTTCAGTCTTGCTAGACATTTAAAACGAGCTCTTCTTCTCACTTTCGCTATTCACCGCTCTCTGGATTCTGGATCTAGAACAAAAGAAACAAATCCAATTTTTTTTTTAATAATGCATTAGGATCAGATTGTGGAAGCAGAGGATTGGATCAATTAATTCATTTGTGCAAGCATAAGAGCTCTGATACCATGATAGGATTGTGAAGATTTACAGTAAAGTATGATTAACAAAGAAGGGAAGATAGAGAATAAAGGAAAGAAAGGGAGAAGAGAATCTGTATTTTATATATTGTTTATTATTCTATCACACACGTTGTGTGTTACAATAGTTACACCTTTATATACCCAGCATACTCTATATTTATACTCTAACACGTTTACTATATAATTGGTTTAAAAATGGATCTATCGTTGCTCGATTAACAGTCCTTAATGGATTTAGGTGAAGCCTTATTGACTTAATAGTCTTAATAAAGTATACTTTCCTTAAAAATTTAGTGGTTTCATGAGTGTTGTATGAGTCAATAATTATCATAATATTGCTAATTTCCTAGTCCTAGTGTTAAGAAATGTATATACAAAATAAAAAAATGTTTATGTAGTGTGTATGAACACAAGTCCATATCTAATAAAAAAAAATACACACATAAAACAATAAGAAAATATAAAAGAATAAATTGTTACCCTATTTAATGAAATAGGTTACATATAGAAGTAATAGTAGTAGTAGTAATAAATGTTATGTGAATAAGTTAATTATATTAGGTATTATATAAATTTCAGGTATCTCATAGTGTTGTGTTGTCGAGTAATGGATCTTTTATTTATAATTTTATATAAATAATACATATTTTTCCATGTAATATAATTTTGTACCCAAAAACTATATGAATATAAATTAAGTATGAATGATGTATTTGAAATAGTTTCTTTTGAAAACACATGATTGTATTATGTAAACTAAATTTGTTTTGCATTAAAATAAATTTGTGTTTTGATTTATATCATAATTAAATCAATCATCTCATTACTTGTAATATTCTTGAATAATATAATAATTGATTTGTGTCGAAAAACATTAAAGAGAGAAAAAAGTTTCTTCTCATGGTGGTCGTAATATAAATAAATTATAGATGATGTGATAACATTATAATTTTATTTACACGATGTGAAAATTGATTTACTCAATAACTTGATATTGAAAGAAAAAAAGTCTACTCATCTTTTGATATATATAATGTAAATAAAATATCTTGTAAATAAATTGGGATTATGGATAGGGGTGTTTTTTTTTGTTTTTTGTTTTCTTTGGAGGGAAACTGAAGATTGTGTTTGTTCTAGGCACCTGCTTCATCAAAGGGGCAATAACAATTGGTGTTTGAGTAAGTGGCTATGGTATGAAGGTCAATGGGTGGTCTATGTTCTTGGTGCAGGCTACCATTGTTGTTCTTGTTTTTGGTTTTAACGTTGTGAAAAATAAAGATGTGGTTTAGTTAATTAACGAACTAATAAACAAAATAACTAATATATGGTTTGGTCCTTCTACTCTCAAATCATTATTCATTGGAGCATTCATGTGGTTTTTTTTCTTTTTTTTAGATTTTATTTTATTTTTAATTTCATTCTCATAAAACTTGGTTTAGTTTTTTAATGCTTTTTATTAATCCTTTCAAAAACCAAATTAGTTTACCTTGTTAGCAACTGAAACACACAATAAAGAACAAAAAAAAATTAAGACCTGTTCTATCAACTCCGAGTCCAACTCCAACTCCAACTCCGAGTCCAGCTCCGATTTCAACTCCAATCCTTGGGTATATCTACTACTGACACTTGCTTTTATTTCAAACCGTTTCTTTGTTTAGGTTAATCAAGATGAGGGCAACAAAGAAAACTAAAACAACGAGAAGTTCGATGATCAATTACTCAATTCAAGAGCTTGACTTGATCACCGAGTTGCCAGAGCCCATCATTCAACATATCATGTCTTTTTTAACCTATAAAGATGCTGCAAAGATGAGTGTTTTGTCCAAGCATTTTGCATCTGCATGGAATTGCTTTCCTTCCATCTCTTTTGATGAAACCCTAAACATGGGATCATGCGCTCGGCTCAAAGGTAAGCCCAGATTAGAGAGGTTTTTGAGCTACGTGAGTGGTTTTCTTTCTCGTCGTCCCCCAAGAATTGCTTTAAAATTTTTTTGCTTTTCTTTTAATTTAGAGGACAGTTATGAGCAGCCAATTAATGGTATTGATAGTGCAATTAGATACGCTATTGAGAATAAGGTGAAAGAGTTGAAGCTTGATATTGTTGGCAGACAAAAATTCAAATTTCAGGCTCATTATAATTTGCCGATGAAAGTATTCTCTGCGCATAGTATTGCAGTTTTGAATTTGAAAGGGTTCATGTTGGAGCCAGCCCAGAATTTGACATTGAATTGCCCTTCCATTAAAGAATTGAATCTAGAAAAGTGTAAGGGGATGCAAACACTCAAGATTTCAGGTGAAAAACTCAAGATTGTCGTGATAGAATTATGCCAAGGACTGGATAAGGTCGAAATTGATGCTTCAAATCTTGAATCCTTCTCATTCAGCGGAGGAGCACATTCATCATGTAGAATCAATCTCATTACTTGCAAATCCCTCAAATACTTATGTTTAAGGAATGCTCAGGTAACAGATGAATGGATTAAGCATGAACTTGCTCAATTTCTCCGACTCGAGGTTTTGAAAGTTGTTTATTGTCGATTATTGGAGAACTTTCATGTTTCCAATTCTAATCTTAAGACAGTGGAGCTCAGAAATTGTTTTAAATTACAGAAGATTGAGATTTATGCTCGAAGCTTGAACACATTTGCTTACAGTGGTGATTTAAAGCCCTCACAAGTGATTATTTATTCTCCATGTGTCCATGCTAAGCTCTCACTAAGTGCAGATCGTGGACTCTCCGATCATTGGTACACAACTTTGCGAGAATTTCTGGCATGCTTTGACCATTGCAAAGAGTTAGAAATCGATTGCGATATGGACGAGGTACGAATATATTCTTGAGAAGCCATCTTTTGTCTTTATACATAGACAATTTCACTTAGTTGATTTAAAAGAAAATACAATCTTTTCTATTAATTTGTCTCTCTTTTCATTTTCTAGGCTTTGATTGTTCCTATAAATGTTAGGAAGAACTTGCTTGCTCCATTATATGACCTCAATTTTCTGAAGCTGGTAACAAAACAGATACCGACGAACATCAATGACTTGGTGGATGGTTTGATGTGGCTTGCTCCTCGTCTATCAAAACTATCTTTTATTTCGAATTGCCAAGAAAAATCTCTAAAGGTACGAAGTTGTCCTAGTTCTAAAAGTTATGAATGACCTTGTTAAATATATTTATGTCTGGTATGAGATCTGTTATCTTTACAGGATAATCTGTCTGCAGGATAGTTATGAACACACAAACCCTAATACTTTTCTTCTATTTTGTAGTTTGAATACGATAAAGCACGAACCATAGAAGATGATCTCGATTGTTGCAAGTTGAGACCTATAAAGTGCTGGCGACATTCTATAAGAAAAGTTACGATGGAGAACTTTGAGGATTGTGAAAATATGATTCTAGAGAAGTTCTTAGCAGAAAGCGCATTAAGGTTGGAAGCAACTTCGAGGGAAGGCAATGCTTGTGCTGAAGTTTAGCTAAGGAGGCCGTTTCTCAAGTTCAGGTTCGGCCATAATGGATGATCGAAAGCCCAGAATTATTGCGGCATTCTTTCGGGCTCCTGATCTATGAAAAATTATTGTATGAACTATGGGTTTTGAGTACTTTATGACGTATTTCTTTTTTATATATATAGATAAAATATATAATATTTTATTTTATTTTTCATTATATTTTGGGTTTCGAAATGGACTGCCCAAATCCAGCCATAAACCCTATACTTTTAATTATAAGATTAATAAACCTGTTTAGGAAGAATAAAAGATGGATTATTTTGTTGTTGATTTTTTTAGCTTAAAAAAATGAAATTTATGCTGTTAAAAAATATCCAGTAATTAAAGATGGAAAAATAAAAAAATAAACCCCAAATATCAATACCCCAAATTCCCTAGACCAGCCTACACTACCCCATAAACACAAAACACCTCCTCAAACAACAAAACTAGGGTTTTATAGCTCTTTATCGCCTCTATATAACTTCATAACACCTCTGTTTCTCCTCCATTGTCAGGCTTCACACTAACCCTGTTTTCATCACACAAATCTTTTCAAAAACTTATCTCGCCTCTATATCCTTTCAATAACAAAACCATTCAGTGTTGCAGTTTAGCCACGACTTATTTTTTAAAATTTTCTCTTTTTTTTCATTTGGGTATGTGTTTTTTTGTTGCCTCTCTATACCTCTAGCTTGTTTTCTGAGAACTATGGTGGAAATTAAGCTCGTCAGTGAGGCAAAGACTGGATCTTTTTAGGTGGTGTTCACGTGGGGTCTTATGCCCTTTGTGTGAATGGTTTTGCCTCCAAAATATCTCTCCAAATTCATCAAGTTTTGATTGTTTTATGATATTGAATTTGTTGGCGATTATTAGATTGGATTTATTGCTCTTGTGAGAGAAATCATTGAAGCAAAGAGATAAATCAAGTTTTGATCGGATTCATTAAGTTTTCTTTTTTATTGATTGATCTTGGGTTCTGTTTGTTCTGTGATTCAAGTTGTGCTTTTTTTTCCAGAAATTCCTGGCAGTGATGATTAATACACAGCTTTAATGCCAGTTCTGCTACTGAAAATCCATGATTGATAGAGCTGTTATTACTCTGAGCAATTTAATTTATAGATACAAAATAGTTTGAATAGCTTATTACATTGCATTCATTGATGAAATTTGTTTATCTATTTTTAATGTTAAGAAATATGTAGGAGCTTCAAGATTTTATAGACCTGGCAAAATTGTGTTGTAAGATTGCCTATGATGATATAATCCAATTTGTTTTAGGTGTAGTGGAGCCATGTCCCTGTTTATCAGGGAGAACCTACTTGGTAGAAGCTACACTACGATGATATTAATGGATTTAACTGAGGTAATTTGATTTTAATTTTATGTAGTGTTTGATATGCTGGAAAAGGTTGTCAAATTTGTTGAAGGATAAAGACATTAAACATGTTTGCAAAATTGTTACCAAAATAAGATTTCTCGGCGAAAATTTGAGGAAAGAAATTAACAGTGACCATACAAGGCATTGTCTGACCCTTTTTTTTTCTACTAAATTTTAATTTATTCCTTTATCTTATGATGATTCTGATTTCATTGCACCCCTCTCCAATTTTAATCAATTAATTTGGTTAAAAAATTAAATTTCATCTCCAAAAATTCTAATCTTCTCAATTTAACCAAAATTAGGCTTCCAAACTTATTTTTCAACAAATTAAGCTCTTAATAACATTAATTTGATTCATTTAAAGTATAATTAAGTCCTGATATTTAATTAAATCCTTTAATTGAACCCTAAACTAATTTTCAAACATAATTATACTTTAAATTAGACCATGATTAAATTAAATTGGTTTATAAAAAATATAATTATATCTTTCAACTTAATTTTTACACATTTATTTAATAGTAAATTATTTTGGCATTGAATCTGTATTTTCCTTAAATGTAATGGGTACAATAGAGACACGATTGGTCTCTTGAATCTGTCCAAAATTTTTAACTTGATTTTTACACCAACACCAACCTTTTTATTTTTTTTGGGCAAATTTTCGATAATAACCTCAAAATGAGTTATGATAATTGTTTCTTTTTTACAATGCTTACAACTAAAATCTAAAATCTTGTAAGAGATTTTAGATGGGAAGCATTGAATAATAGAACTAACGAATTGCAATTGTGAAAGCCAATTTGCAACTTGATTGAAAAAAACTAAATTGCATGCTATTATGAATGAATAAGGAATCCAGATAGATTCCTCGCCAGCTAATTATGAAACTTTGACTACAATTTAAGAGATTAAAAATGACTAAACTAACGATGTAATGCATTTATTTTATTTTTCTATAAATGAGACTTTTCAGGATCATCTTCTACATATTTATTTATTATTAATAATACACTTGATCATTATAAAAAAAAAAATTAAAAATGACTCGACAATGACTCCAAATATCCAACGCAGTTCCCTTTTGTTAAAGAATTCTGAACTTGTTTCAATATAATTCCACCTCGAACCCTATTCGATCTATGAGAATTAAAAACGACTGTAGACAGAGCCCACGCCAGCTAATTAAATGGTTCCTTCAATTAAATGGTCATAGGTTTGAATCTTCCCAACTCCATCCCTTTTTAATTAAAAATGCTCACCGCTATACCGCGGGTGAGGTTAATTTATTTGGGACTGATCCAGAATCAAGCCATGAATGTTATATGATTAAGAATTGACTTGCATCAGGAAAGAAAAAAAAGGATAAAAATCCATGCAACTACATACAGCTGTTAGGAATAATGTTTTGATATTAATTCAGCAGAAATGTAATAATGTTAACGCTGTCTATTATCTAGACAGGAGCGATTATATACAGCTGTTAGGAATAATGCTTTTTCTTTCTATAAAAACCTAAGAAATCATCAGCTTGTGATAAGATGAGTGAGAGGAACCTCTTACCTTCGTGCCACAGTGGTTTCTCCTCCCTTGTTTTGTTTACATTTCATCTAGTGAGTTTCTCTACACTTCAAAATGGGTTCTTGTGAGGAAATGAATAGCATCATCTATATCGATCCTGTCTTGTACGAAGCTGCAGCAGCAGGCGATATCGATCCCTTCGAGATTAATCAAACCTGTCTTGATCGGTTATTGACTCCAGACGAGAGCACCACCCTTCATGTCTACTTGAGAAACCAACGGAGGGAACCAAAATCCACTGATTTTGTTGATAGGATTCTTGAAAGGTGTCCACCACTGTTATTGCAAGCCAATAAAAAAGGAGAAACCCCCCTCCATTTGGCAGCAAAATATGGCTATTCCAATGTGGTCAAAGTCCTCATTGACCGAGCAAAAGCTCTACCTGCAGATCCAGAGAGCGGAGTAACAGCGGCTAAAATGATGTTGAGGATGGCCAATGGAGAGGGAGATACAGCGTTGCACGAGGCAGCTCGAAATGCACGGCGCCATGTGGTGCAAATATTGATTAAAGAGGACCCTGACTTTTCATATTCCGCCAATGTTCACGGAGAAACTCCACTTTATATTGCTGCTTCCGTTGGTCGGAGACCAGAACAAGATAAGGTGATCGATGAAATCCTAGGAAATTGCATTTCAGTGGACTATGGCGGCCCTAATGGTAGAACTGCTCTACACGCGGCAATCACCGCGAGAGATCATGGTAGGATTAATTTGTGCTGAAGCATGGAGAGTAAATTAATTTATATATAATCGTATAAACTATAATTTAAAAGCCACATATATTTGATTTTATATATCTCTGTGTTTCCTTCACAATTAGCTTCGTTTTTTTTTAAAAAAAAAAAAACAGAAACCACTAAAATTCTTTGTGAGTTTAAGTATATATAGTAATTCATATAGACAATGTGAAATCTTTGTTGTTCATGAAGAGAAACTTTTACTTACTTTTTTGTTGGTTTTAGGGACAATGAGAAAGATATTAAAAAAGGAAAAGAAATTGACAAAAACAACCGATGAGAATGGCTGGACACCACTTCACTATGCTGCCTATTTCTCTCCTTGGCCTGATATTTCAGCAGTGAAAGCATTACTAGAATGTGATGCGTCCGCAGCCTACATTGCTGAAAAAGAGAAGAAGAGAACAGCTCTTCACCTTGCTGCCATTCAAGGACACAGACACATAATGGAAGAGATTGTTTCTAGTTGTCCAGCTTGTTGTGATCTAGTTGATAACAGAGGTTGGAATGCCCTTCACTATGCCGTGGCATCTAAAGATAGCAAAGTATTCGAGGAATGTCTAACGATGATTCCAGAACTTGAGAGACTTAAAACAGAGAAGGATGACAAAGGAAACACGCCTTTCCATCTAATTGCTGCTTTAACGCACAAGCAGAAGGAATGGAATGAAGTTTATCCTTATGGAGAGAGTAGAATGTATGGTCTTAATAAACAAGAGCAAAGCATCGCGAACATACGCAGTGGAGATTTTGGTGAGATACAGGTAATCAATCCTCTATGAATTAACTGTTGTGATAATTAATGCATTCATTAAAACCATATATATATATATATATATATATGGAAAAGAATAAAAATTAAATAAAATCAATTGAAATAATTAAACGGTTTATTAAAGGGTTATAACAATTACTTTGAAAAACAATTATTTAAAAATGCATCAAATAATATTTTCTAAAAAAACATTTATTTTTTACATCACCCCATCAAAATAATATAAAAATATTAAAAAATAATTTGAAGCAAAAAATATAAATAAAAATTAAAGTTTTTTAATAACACTTTTAAAATAGAAAAATAAATACTTTAGACCCCAATTCTTTTTGAAGAGAGAGAAAATTATTAAAGTTGAAAAATCAAATAGACAATAACCAATAATCTATTATTGGGTTACCCCTTGATATCATCTATTATATTTTGCAGAAAGAGATCTTAGAATCCCTTGAAGATGTCGGCAGTGCACCGTTTGGCTATGACCCCTTTCTTTTTCCTTATACAGGAGACAAAAACGAGCAGAATATCAAGGAGAGAGAGAATAACGAGGAGAGATATGGAGAGGAAGCTTTGAATAAAGCGAGAGAGTCTCATCTAGTAGTTGCGGCGCTTATAGCAACGGTCATATTTGCAGCAGCGTTCACCCTACCTGGCGGTTACAAGAGCGACCAAGGCACTGCAATTCTAGCTAAAAAAGCTGCTTTCATAGTATTTGTTATCTCAGATGCAATTTCAATGGTGTTCTCAACTTCGGCGGTCTTTATCCACTTTTTGTTGGCGTTCCTTCAAGGCTTCTTCAATAAAATCTATATAGCCAATGACACCATTGAGAAGTTATTTGCCCTGGCCACGTTGTTTACCATGATTGGCATGGGTACAATGATTTTAGCATTCATCACCGGCACATTTGCAGTTCTACAACCTGTCTTGGGGCTTGCCATCAGCATTTGTCTCATTGGTTTGAGCTTTTTCTTCCTTGTGTATTTAGTGTTTTGGATCTTGATAAAGTATCGATGACATTAGATTTACTACTGAAACAACCAATTCTAAATTTTCTATCAAATAAAACTTAAATGTATTTTTTTTTAAATCTTTTGGTTGGTCGCAAAATCAGCTATCAATTATATTATTTTTATCTTTATTTTTCTGTAATCGATGCGCATCATAATCAAGTGGTTCAAACTATGGGAATTTTTAGACGTGTGATGAAGGTAAGTGGCACGAGAAAGAAAGAAGGATGAAAAGGACAAACTATGGGTCTGTTTGGCATAGCTATTGCTATTGTGGTTGAGGTTGTAAAAAAACAGTTTCATGAAAAGCGCTTTTACCTGTGGTTTGGAACTGTTTTTAAGTGTTTGGTTAAAACTATGGTTGAGGTTGAGTTTAATGAAAAGCAGTTTTGTGTTTTTGGTTACCATGCTTTTCTTGCTGTCAACTTATGAAATTAATTAAAAATACACATGTAAACACACACACATATACATACGTACATATATATAAATATTTTGTTGGAATAATTTCATAGATTTATTAATAATTATAATAACAAAATATTTGAAATAATTCAAGTAAATTAGACATATTTTTCTAAAATTACCGATGAAAATTATTAACAGAATCAGAAAAAAATATCGATAAAAAAATAATTGAGGATATCGAGGGATGCAATTGAATAAATGATTTAATTTAGAAAATGATATGAAATATTGAAAGATGTAATTGAAAAAATAAAAAATAATATAAAATATTGAGGGGTGAAACTAAGAATATATTGAAATTGAAAGAACAATTTAAAAAATGAGGAAAAAAATTGCAAGCAAAAAAAACCAAAAAAATGATAATTGAAAAAAAAATTGCACTGATAAACTAAAACAAAACAAATACAAATAAAAAGAACAAAAACTGTATTTGAAAGAAAGAAAAAATGGCTATTTGAAAACATGCAGGGGTCACATTGTTGTCATGCAAATAAAACGGTGCGTTGCAAATTCGACCATTACACAAGCACAAAACAAAACGGTGCGTTGCACCTTTTCCACCTTTGACCATTAATGTTATTGTTCACCGACTGTGACGAGAGGGTCAACGGCCGATACCTACAGGTAGAGGAGGCCGAGGTGGTTGTCCCTGTCGTGGTGGCGTCGAAAATGGATCTGTGTGGTGGCCGGTAGGAGCTCTGGAAGGTTGCGGCTGTGGAGGAGAGAGAGGGAGCTGTAACTATTCTTATGGGAATCCAGGTTGTTACGTGCAATGAATCTTGCATTTAACTGTTTCCAGTGTTCAACTTCATGCTGTTATTTCACGTGGAAGCTTCACATCGGATTTTTTTTCTTTCTTTCCAGTTGTGTCACATTGATCCTGGGATAGTAGTTGGACAGGAAATGGAGCAGCTCAAGAAAATAGAAAGTGTCTTCACTAAGTTTTAGAAGAATATTTCAAAGTTCTGTGTTTCTCTTTGATCCTTGACAACTGGTAATTAAATGTCATCCTTTATGTACACAGAAGGGAAGGGAATGCTAGTTCAGTTTATTTACAGAGCAGGAACTTATGTACATTGAAGAAGGGAATGAAGTTGAACTTCAGTTTATTTTGCTGCGTTTGTCTTGAAAAACATGTTTTTTATGCTTTACAAATTGCGCCGCAAATGCTGTTTTTTTTTATGGGACCCGCCACTTAAAATTCATTTGATGCTTGGTTAAATGAGCGTTTGGCGCTGCGGTGACCCGCAACGCAGGTCACACCGCAGCGCCAAACACCCACTATGAAAGGAATATGTGACACTTCAACTGTCAGTGTCTCAAGCTCCGGTGAACTCCACAACATGTGAATATCCCTGGAAAGTCCTGTTTCCTTGGCCCAGTTTCTAATTCAAACATCTGCGACTTGAGATGGAGGGTGACATTTATTAATCGACTCACACTTTTTTGTTTTGATGATTCGAGGAAATCCCACCTCTCCCGGAAAGTGTATTTTATGAGCCCAGGTGAATGAGTAAAATTTTGATTGTCCCAGGTTCTTACAAAAAGTACACGTCCTGCCTCGAAATCAAGATCGACTATGCAGACCTCAAGCTCTTTCCACCACATCACACCCTTAGGACAATCGTCTCACACTGAAAACATCTTTTAACTAAAAGCCACGATATTTATTGGTGAAAACATCTCACACACTTGATTATTTGTATATTAGTGAATAAATATAAAAACAATTCTAAAATCTAATGGAAAACTTACGCTTAAAATTGTAGATTAGAATTGCTTTTCAATATTTACCAATTGGTCCATACTCTTCTAATTAAAATTGTATTAATATAGGTCATAGTTTTGAATCTTCCCAACTCCATCCCTATTTACTTAAAAATCCTCACCGCTATACCGCGGGTGAGGTTAATTTTTTGTAATGAACATTTATTAGGGACGGTCCAGAATCAAGCTATGAATGGGATAAAAATAATAATTTTCTTTCTCCGTAAAAACAAACACAACACAACCGTATCTCCAAGAGAGGAGAACATGTCGACCACTTTTTTTCTCATCAAAGACCGTATGTACACCTCATAAAACACATACCTTCTTTCTTGGCCCTGGAAAGGTACCTGAGATATGGTTAGCAATGAGTTGTGTCTCAATATATATCACAGATTATAGTCTACTAAGTAGATAGCGGTAATAATTTAAGGAAAAACAAAACTGATCTATTTACTAGTTGATGGAATCCTGCATCAACCAACAGACAGAACAATAGTCAAAAGTCTGAATTAGCAGAAAAGCTCTGTTTTTCCTTGCAAAAATATGGGTGTAGATCAATGGGATGAAGGGCATGATATGATTAAAAGAAAGTCCAAATTAATCATTGCACAATGTCATGAAGATTGAACCATTACAGAAAGCAAGAGACAAGCTTATCATATATTATTGCATATTATCAGAAATGGAGATGAAATTAGACTACAAACTTACAAAGCTCCAACCCCATTTAGACCAGACCAAAAACAACCTCCATCATAACAAGAGTTATGGGCATGGCGTATCAACAACAGACATGGAAAAAAAAATTACTTATAGAACAATTCAAATGTGGCCAAAAAAAGAAAAACTTCCCTTTCTTCCTCATTACTCTTCCTCGCCATCCTCTCCTGCAAAACTCAGAGCCTTACAAACAGAGTCCCCTGCCTCTGCCTCCTCGATGCAAAAGTATGGCTTCTTCCCAACCAAATCAGCCACTCTTTTCGCTTCCCCTGAATCCCTTGGAGTCTCAGCAACACACCTGACAGTCCTAATCTTTGGCAACACATCAGCCACTATAGAAACTGTCGGCGGAGATTCGCCTTCAGCGCCACCCTTGCATAACTCTACTTCACTTGGAATCTCCCCCATCTTCTTCACTCTCCCACTGTCCATTCTCTGACACGCCCCATTTCCTCGCGAAGCCCTCCTCTTATTAACATCTTCCTTCTCGTTATCCGGCAAGGACCTCTTTCTAGCCTCGCTAGCAGTTAGATTCCCATTAGGCTGATTCGTTCCAATCTGACTATACCTACTAGCCACCAACCGTCCGGGCTTCAAAGGTTTCTTATTAGGAGCAGATTTTTCTCCATCTTTGAATAGATTCTTCGGCTGAATTGAAGCAATGACCCCATCTTCTTTCTTCACTGATCTTCTAGACCCCACAGTAGTAACAGCCTGTTTAGGGACTTGAATCTTGGACACATTTTTTCGCGATCTTGGACTAACACTCAAGCTTTTTCCTCTCTGTTTAGTTGCCTTTAATTCATCAATCTCTTCAAGCTTCCAAAAACATGATTTCCGCCGATTCTGAATCGATACAGGAGTGTTCATTTCTTGTTTCCCACAGAATAACCTTGATTTGGATCCGGATAAAATCTCACTTGGCCCTAAACTGACTCCTCTTCTATTAATCTTCGATTTAGCACTTGAGATCAATGGTTCCTCAATCTTGACACTCTGTTTCTGATCCATAAACTTGGCAGCCACAATCCTCCCTCTCTTCTCAATAGTCTTCGATATATTCCTCTCTACCTTTTCAAGCCTAAGCGCCTCTAGTCTTGAAGATAAACGCTTAATCTCTCTCTCAATCTCGTCAATCTCCATATCAATCTTTTTCTCATTCCGATTCTTGATCTCTCCATTCTTTTCCACCGTCTTTGAAACCCCAATCTTCAAAGAATTGCTCCCTAGTGAGTTAACAAGATTGGTATTTGATTGAAGCGGCTTGGTGGGATTTGAAGAATTGACAAAAACAGGAGATGATTCTTCACAAACTGGGCTGAGATTCTCTTTACTTCCATTGGACTCAAGACTCTGAGTCCACCAAGAAGACTTAAGATTCAAAGAATCCTCTGATTCTCCATTATCAAACGCTGCATTGTTCCATATTTGAACTTCTGGGGCATTAACCCCATCTGGGTATTGAAGAAGACTACTCATCTTTCTTGTTGCACTATCAAAATGGGGGGTTATCTTTGTTCTTTCTACAAATCAAGATTTGACCTTTTTCAAAGGAATCTGCAAATTCTTGAGAGAGAGAGATTGTGAGAATTATTTGAGTTTAATGAGGGGGGTTTGTGTTGCTTTAAGATTTTTTGACCGTTGGACAAAGTGTACGTTGGAGCCTCACGGTGGAATACTGACAGGTGGATTATAAACGGCTTATATTTAGACGCTCCCATTTGATTTAAAGGATTATTTTGTGAGGAAAAAAAACATTTGTGTCAAAAAGTGTTTGTTTCCTGTGTTTGATGAGTAAAAACTAGGATATTTGAGTAATGCTGTTAAACATCGATACAGCAAATCAAATTTTATTGATTGATGTCTTAGTCTGTAATAAGTTTTTTTAAAAAAAAAAATAGATGAGTGTTGATTTGATGAAGTTCAAATAATTTGGGAGGGTAACCCATAATTCTGTTAAAATCTAGTTTATTTTTATAAAAAAAACCAAATAACCTAACTTCAATTTTTTTATTAAAAATTAAAAATAAATTAACTCAAATTAATTGAAGTAATCATGTCATAATCATGTTAAACAAGATTTAATAACTTGTTTTGAATAGGAAATGGCCGATGATTATTTCTATAAAGTTGGGCCCTCCCATAGCCAAGGACACTTTGGAAGTTAGGGGGGCAAAAGGTGAGAAAATCACAATTACCATATGACTAAGAATCTCTTTAATTGCAATTTGAGTTTGGCCTAGTGATGGAAGAAGGGATTTGATTCTTTATTCTGTATCAAGGTTAAGTCTTATTATATATGTTTATTATTCTTGTGGTATTTTATTTATTCACTGAACTTGTAAAATATTAAGTGAATTCGAAGATTAATTATGATACGCGTAAACTAACCCGGACACACAGCTTAAAAAAAATCTCGTTAATCACTTTGTTAACATAGTTGTCGAAGTTCTTAACCGGTCTATTGATACTGAAAATAACATAAATTTATTTTTTAATCAAATTAGACAAAGATGTATATTTAACTTATAAAAATAAAACAATGAACCGATTAATACAACTAAATCTAATTAATCTACCAGCTGAAATAAAATATTAAACTTTAACAATATTACGATTCAAAAACACAATATTTATTAAATATTACTATTATGAAACACGAAAACTATCTAGCAATATTTAATAACTACCACGGTTAAGAAGCGACACGTAATCAAAATATACTATTGCACTAAATTTTATGAATTTACTTTGATTTAAGTGGCTAAATTTAAATTTATTTTTTCTAATTTTAAATTTAATTTGCTATAATGAAGTGATGACTAGGTAGTTTATAAGAATATTTTCAAGATAGATTTTTATAATAATATATTTATCCATTATATTAATTAAAATAACAATAAATTGAGTAAATAAATTATATATTCATTAAAAACACAAAATCTTGCTCTGTACATTTTTTTCTTTACAAATTCACATTAATCTATCTCTATCATCCCTCAATAAAGTACATTCCAACTCTCCAACTCGCCCAGTCAATTCAATCTCCTCTTTATACTTCACGACTCACCGAGTCAAAACTCGCTCACCACCGAGTCAATCTCTCTCTGAAACATGACTCTCCTTGCTATCCACTCACCCCTGACCCCAACAATTTAAGTACATAACTTGTCGAAGAGAATCATCCTTTTGCCTCATTCCTCCCTCTAATCCACAAGTCCCAAAAACTCCACCACAATCCAACTCAACTGAACCAGCAAGTGGCCGGATCTCTGTGGCATCACCTCTGGATAACACCCTCATCTTACCTTGTTGTAGTGATTTTAAGTTCGATTTCCACCCTTGATCAGGGTGCCTAACTGCAGCCACGGTAGCTGCAACCCAAACTCGGTTCAAATAACTCATTTTCCGGGGCTTCTCGATATATCGGCAGAAAGAAGTGCGGTGGCAGGAATTTTAAGCTTGTTTGATTGCTTGGATTGGGGGTGGGGTGTGTGGTTTTATAGAGGGAAAAAGTACTTGTGGTTTTTGTAAAACCGGGAGTGGTTTTAGATAGTGGTGGGCCTGAGGATCGAGGTTTGATGTTCTGTACAGAAGTGAAGTTTTTATCACGAGAAATTGTGTATTGATGTGCTTGAATTTTAAGTGTTAAAGGACTGTTTGGAGTATTTGTTTGATTGAACCTGATTTTTAAAATATTTTTTATTTAAAAAATATTAAAATAATTTTTTTAATTTTTTAAAAATTATTTTTGATAACAATACATGAAAATGATATAAAAATATTAAAATTTTTAATTTAAAATAAAAAATTAAATTAAAAAATTTTAAATTTTTTTTCAAAAATAGTTTTGAAATATAATATCAAACACCCCTAAATTATTTTGTAATTTTATCTATAATAATTCAAAATTTAAATCTTCTGAAAATAAAGTTTTGAAAGTATAATCATTGTTTATGATTGAAGCTGTACCATTATATATACTATCTTAATAGAATATTTGATATTATAATTTTAGTTAAAAGAGAAGGTCAAATATTATTTTATTTTTATTTTCTTGCAAAATACCTATCAAGATCCAAGAAAAACTCCCCATGGACAAACATGTTGATCATAATGATTTTTTTTTTAAAAAAAAATCAATGTTTGATAAATGTGTTTATAATTGTAAATTTAATTTTAATTCTTATATTGTTTAACTTATGATAAGGAAAGGAAATTAATGTATTATATTTGAGAATTAATATATTGTTTTTTTGTTCTTTAAAAAGGTTGAACGGTTCGATAAAATGATAGAAAATGATTCACTGAAGCGTGTAATTATCACGACAATAGATGACGATAAATTGGAATTCTGTAACAGTGAAAGAGAACAACAGGTGTCGACCTTATCTAAAAGACTCGGCTCATCTTTATCTGACCAATAGCCGCCCAACACTCTTATCAAGTGGGGTCCCACAGGAGTTTAAGACAATTTTGTCTTTTTCTTTACTTGCTAGTCCACGTGATGAGGGGACACGTGCTATGATGACAATCGGCAATGGCTCTTTGTCTGTACGGGTTGGTGAGGAAGTCACGTGCTGGTGTGGATGATCAATTATTGTAGTTGCTGTGGTGATGTTAAAGGATAGGGTTAAGGATTGATCCAATGACTGTTAAAATAATTAAGCTCACAAAAAACGAAAGCTACAATTTTTTAATGATAATGAGTGTTTAGTCTTAACTTAAATATAAATAAAATATATATAGGTTAAACTGAAAATATTATTCTATTTTTAATAAATAAAACTATATAAATATTATTTAATAATGACCCCATCGACTTGGTAAGTCTAAAAACAACCTTGAAAATATAAAAAATATATAATTAGGTAAAAAAAATCAAGATGATATTTAAAATAAATCAAGATAGCATTATTGTTAAATAAAAAAAAAACCCCAATGAACCATACTTTATAAAATTATAGACAATGATTTTCCATACTGTTAATAATTTAAAGGTTTAAATCCAAAAAAAATAAAATAAAAGCATACCTTTTCAACCCATACTGTGATATTTCAATTATCAAAGTGAGGTCCACCTAAAAACTTTAATCATGGGTTTATTTAAATACAAGGATTATAGATCATGACTGCCCCTTATACGGGGACAATGAGAATTGATTTCACCCTTTTAGATTAGAGTCCCACTTAACTTTGCAACCATCCCACGAGAGAAACGCTATTCCAATTTCATTAAGGGTATTTGTATTATAAAATAATATAAATTATATTTTAGAGTTTTATTTAATAGTTTTTAGATGAAATTATTTTTTGACATGATATCAGAGATTTGTTGACTCGATGTTCACGAGTTTAAATCTTATTATCCTCATTATATTTGATAAAAATCAAGTACAATACAATATGAAATTCTATAAGTTTCAAGTATAAAAGGTTTCATATGAATAAGAATGTTAAGAGAATTTTTTGACACTCTAATAGTACTAAATCTTTGGGGCTTGTTTGAGTTTGATTAGGTTGTTTCTTTAAAGTATTTTTTATTTAAAAAGTATTAAAATAATATTTTATTTTTATTTTTTAAAATATTTTGGACATTACTATACTAAAATAATTTAAAAATATTAATTTTTTAATTTAAAAAATCAAATATAAAAATATAAAAAAATGATTTTTTTTTAAATACTTTTGAAAAACATTTTATTTTATATTGACATCTACTTTGGGTGGGGTACTATATCAACCCCATTTCAAGCACTTTATACTCAATACGATTATTTTATATATTTGCTTTATAAAATTGTGCTTCATGTAATTTCTTCTTTAATTTATTAATTTGTGCAAGATGAGGACATCTTGGATGTTATTAAAGTATTTTAAGGCAATCAATAATACAAAGATGGAAGGCATGAGGACTAACACAATAAAAAAGTATTCTTTTTTCCTTTCTCACTGTCGTTAGCAGGATAACTTCATTGCAGTGGACAAAATAAAAAGTAAGGACCAAACCCAGATCTCAATCTAAATCCCACTAGTTCATCACCTCATCAACCAAAGAAAAGGTCTATAATAAATATGTTTTAAGATAAAAAAAAAATTTATCATTCCAAAACATGAAAGATATAAGAGCACTGACATCCATTATATTTTTTTTTATTAACATGAATGTCTAGACTAATTTATATATAACTTGATTAATCCAACGAATTCTGAAATTAACAACCATGTAAATCTTTATTATATTGAGTAATCATAAGACTCGAATCTAAAATTATAAAAAAAATAAATTTTTTAGTCTCAAATTCTTATAGCTGAACATGTGGACCACCTAATTAATAATTCATCCACTATCATCTTTATTTTTTCTACGTGAAACAATAACCAAACACTACTAAAAACCTATTCTTGTGAGAAAGAAAATTAGAAACATAGAACTAAACACTACAAAAAATTTATTCCTGTAAGCGAAAAAAAAACAAAAACCGAGCTGACACAGTAACCAAACACTAAAAATCTATTCTTGTGAGCAAGAAAAACAGAAACCGAGCTGAGATAGTAACGAAACACTACTAAGAATCTATTATTTTGAACAAGAAAAACGGAAACAATAATTAAAAAAAATAAAATGGTTCGCCAAAAGAGATTTAACTAATTCATCATTAATCAAAATCCCATATCTACAGTAAATAGGGCACAAGTACGTAATTCAGTGCCTTACAGCTTAATATGACACAACAAAATGTCTTGATTTTACCTTTCTAACAGGCTTTACTGATAAATCCTGCTTTACAAATCTCATGTCGCCACCCCTAATCGGACCTATCACAAATCCACCGCCGCCAACGGACCGAGAGGCAAAGCATTCAACATTGCATGAAAGAATTTTCACACAGAATCAACTTCAACCTGCTGGCGTGCCAGGTATCTTTCCCTACGCTCTTTCTGAAACGCATATCAGAGAAGAAAAGTCAGAAAAATTTATTGGCCAATATGTTTATAAAGAAGAAATGGCACACCAAATGTTCAAGACCTCACCCACTCATCTATAACAAGTCCTTCGACAACAACTCGGGGGCCTGCAGCTTCTGGAGGCTTCTTGCGTGCTTCGAGCTCAGCTTCAGCCTCATCCAGTTGTCGTTTAAGCTTTTCCAGTGCCTTGGAAGGAAACAAAACAGAATTTTCTAGAAGATTCAGAAGACCTGTTTTTGGTCTATATATTTTCCTTTTAAATGCAGGCAGAGAACATTTTAGAGATGTATCTGTTTTACTTACAGGGCTAGGGCATTCTGGATCAAGAAAAACAACTCGTAAAATCTGCTCAACTGCTACTTGATCCTTCTGCTCATCAAACTGAATAACAATGTGTAAACATAACTTGTTCAGCATTTGTAATGATCAATGCCATTGTTTTGTAAAAATGAAAATAGAGTCTAGAAAATCCTGAAATTCATTTATTGACAAGCATTTAAAGTAGTGTTGAAGATTCACAAATCACAGAGATGGAATCGGAACAAAGAAGGCCAGCCTAAACTAGTGCTGACTCATGCATCCACTTCTTATTTTCTAATTACAATGCTGGTTTTTTGACAGAGTTCTCTTTTAAGAAATTCTCACAACTAATCTATCACCTTTAGCAATGAGGCTTCATCAAATAGTTTTATCAACAAAACAAAGGAAGATGTTCATCAAATCATGTTGACAGGAGCTGAATGTAGAATCAATAAAAAAAAAATCAGATGAAGGGTGCAGACAATATACCATCTCAGGAACATATTCCATTTCTCCTTTCACTTTCAAGCTCATGATCTTGAACTTTACCCTGCTCTTCTGATCCAGTAGTCTCTCATTGTTCTCTGGAGGCTCCACAAACTTGAATACTGTTGGCAAGTAATGATTCAGAATGATAATTCCCTAAAATCAAAATGTATACAGCGCACATGGTCCCCGATCACTTTAGTAGGCACAATGAACAAGATAGGTGGTGGAGGAGAAATTGATTACCAGTTGCAATAAGACTTTCACCAGGTGCAAGTATAGCCCCGGGAGGACGCATGTAACAGCTCTTTGGTGCAGTTGTTTGGAACTACAGCAGCCATCATATCACCAATAATTCCAAAAAATTGATAAACATAAAAAGCTTTGATAAAAAAAGAAAAAGAGTTGACAGATTCTCCATACCTTGAAAGCTACATGAGACTTACTAGTGTTTTTTATGCCAATGGCACTCCTAACCTGTTTTCCTGGTTCATCTTCAATACAATAATATTGAAACAAATTAAGTACCAAGCAAACAAAAATCCAGTTCGTCGCAAAATTTACAGTAATGGAAACACATAAAGTATACCCAGAAATAGCAAAATTAATCAAGAAAAACTAGTTCATCGGCATAACGATAGCTTCAAATGTGAAAACCAATAATAATAAAAAAGATTTATCAGCTCCAAGTACATTAATCAAGAAAAGTTGGATGATTAGCTGTTTGATACAATGAGCAAACCCAGTCAGGTTTCATAAACTTGTTTGATTTTGACCACTAAAGGACAATCAATCTATTTTCATAAGGACTAGATATTATCATCCTCGAAAAGCTCATTTCCCTTCACTGAATTATTCCCCTCCCCAGATCATCACCAATAACAAATGAATCTATTAATCACAGTTCATGCCAAGTAAAACAAGCAGAGGTCAACCTAAGCTTTGTAATCTATTACATCAACAAGTCAAATTATATTTTCTTGAAATAAAAACAAAGAAACCCAGATCACACAAACTAGAGAAAACAGCAAAGAAAAAAACAGAAAAAAAGAGTCTAAGTTGTGCAAACAGAACGAAAACCAAAAGAAAATAGACAACAAAAAGAACCCAAAACCTTATTACTTACTAGGAAAGAAGAGCTTGTTAGGAGGATCAAGCCTGAGTCTTCTTCTAGTAGGCAACAAAGACTTGGTAACAAAAGACATTGCATTTGTTGAATAATAAAGACTTGATCTTGTCTCTCCAAGCTGGTTACTTTGGTTCTGCTGACAACCATTGTTGCCATTACTGCTCATGGAACTTGAAGATGTTGAAGAAGAAGTGGTGGTGGTGGTGGTAGTTGAAGAAGAAGTGGCATTGCCATTGCCAGTGCCAGTTCCAGTGCCATTGTCTGTTTGCCAAAAAAGCATTTTGCAAACACTAAACTTTCATTTCACTCTCTGCTTAAAAGATGGAAAATTTGAATAGATATCTTTTGGGGGGATTTTTGCACTTTAGTTATATTTTCTATTTTTACTAAACGACGACGACGACGACGGGTTCTTGTTGTCACAATCATTAAACTTGTCTGTCATGTCGATCTAGTGAGTGTTTGAAAATAAATTAGTTTTTTATTTTAAATACATTTTATTTGAAAAAATAATAAATTAATATTTTTAATTAATGAAGAAGAAAAAAAAACTCTTGCTTCCCAAACGGACCCTCTTTAATTTTATCGCTTCAAGAATGAATCTGCTTTAGCTCAAAAAGAACGGATAAAAAGACTTGATCCGACCTGCAGAAAGCATCTAAAACATCATGATTTGCTATGATGAGGGAAACATGATCTTGAGGAAACGTTAAAATAACAGCACGGGAGCACACGCACTGATGCTCCCATGCGGCCCTCCCTCTCGCAAGAAAAGCTTCTCCTCCATGAGCTCTTTTCGGTGATGCCTTCAAAATATCAATGATTTCACCAGCCATACGCATATGGCATTGGATAACTTGCTGGGCTGTAGTCACACAACCTTTGTAGAAAGTGACTTTACTCTTACAAATCTTTTGACATGGTCAACGAAGGACAGATTCCCTTGGATCTTACCAAGAGGAAATTAAGATAAGGATAAGGGTCATTTTGATATGAGTTTGCTCCTAAGACCCCAGCAACTCAAGTACATTACTGTTCTTAGGGATTCTTCAGATTGATTTAGCCTTTTCTCTTGGCATTTTCTATTTTTGAAGCTGTGGTGCTTGCTTGTGGAGGTGGTGATTCTGCTGCTGCTGCACTTCCCACTCGAGTAGCTTTTGAGGAGGAGCCCATGTTGTTGATGGTGCAAGGGTTTCATGGTAGGATCTAGCCTACAGAATTTTCTGTCTTTCAACTCCTCCACAGCTACTAAACTGCCTACAGCACTCCAAACCCTTCTCTCCCAACTCATTGTACTATAAGAAACTACACAAGTATGGGACTTTTTGTTCATCGTAGATGATGGAAGTAGTAAATCATAGATGGTGGCTGTTGCATGCTGGCAAAGGATTTGAGATTTGCACAATAGGTTTTAGATGGTGGCTATGGCATGCTTGCAAAAGATTTGAGATTTGCACAACAAGTTTTGAGTTCGAGTTAGAACGTGTATCTTTTGTAAAAATTTAAGACAATCAAAATTTTACTTACTCATTAGGATCTACAAAATACACTTTCCGAAGATGAGCTACAAATTAACTTATGGTTTTGGCCAAATCTAAGCCTTTGGTTTATTCTTACCAGCGGCACTTTTTGTTCTCTTCCGCCTATAATTGAGATAGAAAGCGATTGTCGTTTCCTTTCCATGACTATATTAGACATCGACAGAATGCACCAGTTAAAGCATCATGCAAGACTCAATATAACTGAAATTCCATCCCTATTATTTATTTATTTTTGAAATTGAGAGTAATTTTTGTTTGGTGTTGCATCAAGTGTTTTGTGCAAGAATAGTTCGATTCCTCATGCTACGTTACAGGATAGAACAGTTTTTTTTCTCAACCTAAAAAAGTGACGTAGAACAGCTTGCAGCAGAGTTTGAAGAAGTGTTAGATAAGAAGATGAAGAAGAAGGAACGGTCATTAAATCACAAGCCAGCTGGCAGCAAGAAGATCAGGAATTAAAAGCTGGATTCTCGGCTTGCAATGTCTCCAAATCCCAGCGATGTGCATCAGTTTTTCTGCCATTACTTTATTTCCGTTTTTGCATTTTCCAATTAATTGTGTTTTCGTTATGCATTTATCTGCATTTATTTTATTTTTCCGTTTTAAGAATTATGGCAGATTGTCTGCATTTATTTTGTTTACCGTTTTAGAATTATGGCAGAATTACTGCCTTAAGATTGTAACCTTTGAAATCTGGTCTTGCCTATTTAAACGGCAAAGAACAGAGGACATGCATAATATTAAAATCTGAATTTTTCTTCACAGTAGTGTTTCTTTGTTTGTGATTTACGTTGGTAAATCATCTTTACTACTTCCGTTCTGCGTCAAAAAGAGTGCAACCATGTTAACGAAGTTTTTACCATTAAAAAACAATTAACTACAAACTAAGAAGTTTATTATCAATGAGTTTTAAAAATATTTTTGAAAAAAAATGAAATTTTTAATTTTTATTTTAAATTATTTTTTTTGTGTTTTTAGATCATTTTGATATCTTGATGACAAAAATAATTTTTTTTTAAAAATAAAAAATATATAATTCTAAATAAAAAGTACTTTGAAAAGCAATCTCAACCACACTTTCAAACAGATACTATAAATGTGTTCAATAAAATGAATTAAAAATGATTTGTGTCAATAAATATAACAAATGTGCTAATACAAATTAAAGATTTAATTATATAACAATACTTTTTAGAAAGAAAATAATTTAAACTCTATTGAAAAAAAAAACATTTTTTTACATGTGTTCTTATTTTGATAGAAAAACCAAAAGAATTAGCATAATTATAGATTTGTCGACACCAAAATCGTTATGGTTTTCAAAATATATTCGATCAACACTAAATCAACTTAATATAAAAGGAACAAATATAAAAATTAAATAACAAAAAAAATTAAGGTTGCTCATATTTTAATTGTATCAAGATTGAGTCTACTACTTTTTTGTCATTAAAACGATGCTTATTAAAACCATCAAATTGTGGTTGACGTGGCCCAAGGATTATGTCATGACTTGGATGGGTTTAAACAAGAATTTGATTTTGATTTTTTTAATCAAACTGATTATGACCGGATTTATTTCAACATGAATTAACCCATCAATTTTATAAGTAAAACTTAGATCTACTTTGAGTTAACTTTTTTAAAACTCTGCTCAGTCCAATAAATATCTATTTAAAAATATGATTGAAATTATTTTTAAAAATAAATTTTTATTCAGAAATACATAAAAATGATTTTTTTTTATTTTTTAAAAATTATTTTTAATATCAACACATGAAAATAATCTAATAGCACTAAACACATTTAATTTAAAATAAAAAAAAATCAATTTTTTTTCAATTTTTTTATTAAAATAAAAAAATTTAATCTTCTATTTTATTTTCAGATATCCTATTTAAAATAGCTCATGACTTTCAGCATAAAAGGATATCCTTTTCTTCTCGGAGAAAACACGAAAGGATATTATTGGTATTTACAATATTACTAAATGTTAATAAAATAAAACAAGTTATAATTTATCATATAAAAGGAATCGTCTATAATTTATTTTCAATTTCAAATATAGGTTGTGAAAAATAAAAATCTTATTTTATCTTTACATTAATAACAGTTTTTAATCAAATTAAAAGACTCGATTAATATAAATTTACAAAAGCTTGTTAGAAAATAAGATTAACTTTTAAAAATAATTTAATACTAACTCTTAACACTTACCAGATTCTATAGAATCCAAAATCTATATAACTGAATAAACAAAAGATCAAAGATTTACAATCGATGGTCTGATCTTAGCTGATGATCAGAATCTTTAATGGGAACCCTAAAAACAGTTTGATCTTAATTTGTCATCTATAACCAACAACTCCCTTAGTAGGGACCCCAGAAACTTAAGTACATAACTGTCCTCAGTGACTCCTCTGATTGCTTTGCCTTCTGATTTTCCCAGACTTTACTGGAAACCACATTAGAAGTTGGAGAAGACAGCTTCCTGGCCTTTGTCGTTGACCTAACTTTGTTCTTCGCACGTTGGTGTAATGATCTTATTGTGTAGTTCCATCTGCAGATTCCTTGATCTTTCATTGCCTCCACAGCTGCGATGCTAAAAGCCACCATCCAGTTTTCGCCTGTCGATCTCATTTTTTTTCTATTTTCTTCCCTGTACTGGAACAAAAAAAAAGGAGTTCTTTTAGCTCAGGAAGACGAGGTGAAAATGGTTTGCTTATATAGAGAGAGAGAGTGCAAAAGGGCCAGAAGCTTTGAGAGAAAACTAGAGCCTACAAGATCAGGATTTTAGCTGCTGGTTTAGGCAAAGTGGAAGCCAATGAGATGTTTTCTTCTGTTTTTTTTATCAGCGGGGTCGTGTTAGCATGAGATTTTCATTGTTGTCAAAAACTACAGGTTGGAGAAAATGGTTTTCTCAAACACGTTTTTAAATCATGAAATGGCTACTGTGTGACTTGTTGCTGATGAACAAGACACGGTTTTCCTATATAAAAATCCAATTAGTTTCTTTGAAAGAAAGAAGGATATAAAAACACACAAGTAATTTCTTTCTATCAGAACCGAGTTATTATGTTTTAAAGTGTGATTGATGTGGTTTTTCTTTAGAAAACTATTAGAATATGTTTTTTTATGTTTTAAAAATTATTTTTAATATCAGCATATTAAAATGATAAAAATACCCAAAAAATTAATTAAAATAAAAAAAATCATTTCTTAAAAAAATATTTTTAAAATACAGTATCAAATACATACAAAAATACTTCCCCAAATTACCCCCTTATCTGGTGAGAAGATAGCAATTTACCTTTTTTTCTATCTAAATTACTCCAAACTTTAGATATGATATATATGATATATAGTACTTCCCCAAATTATAAATTAATTTTTTTTAATTGAAATCATCTTTTTATATAATATATATTATAAAAACTTTAAAATTTTGGAGTTTTATATGAAGCACTAATAAATTTTAAAGTTAATTTACTATGGATTTTAAAGTTAATTTACTATGGACTTGTACAATAGAATTACTATTTTGCTCTTCTCTACCCATTGTTTCTGCTTTGCTTGCGTAGCTAGAAAGATATTTTTCATGGGACCCAAATATCATTTGCATATAGATTGGAATAATTTAGTATTTTATATCCGAATTATATAGATGCCTTTACAAAGCAAGAGCTAAGACCATCTGAAAGGAGAGATACTATTTTAAGTAGCCAAATCTATAAAATAATATTTTAAAAGGTATAAATATAGTTTTTTTTCTACTATATATACTCCTAAGAACCATTTAAAAAGCTAATTGTAATGGAGTTAACAAATTAATTACATTATTGTTTTTTCAAGGAGTTTGATGTCATTATTTTTACATGGCTGTATTGGAGTGGACAATTCTGATAGTTTTCATTGTTGCAACAGGTGCAAAGGTTTCTAAATTCAACTCCAGGCTGTTGAGAATAGCCTTTAGCAGCAATTCTAGCCTTATGCTTCTGAATGTTACCATCTATATTGTATTTAATCTTGAACAACCATTTTAATCCCAATGTTTTCTTCTCCTTTGGCAGATCAACCAAATTCCACGTTTGATTCCTTTTTATACTTGTCATCTCTTCATTTATAGTTTACCTCCATTCTTCTTTGCTTATGATTCTTCAAAATTCTGAGGTTCGTCTAAAAAGAAAGCAACATGACAAGAGTTGTATAGTCAATTAATGAATGAACTCTCCTGGGAGGAGTTTCTGAGTCTGACTCGTCAATTGAACCTCATGAGCGAAATTGAACATAATTGCTTTGGAGCTTGAGATAACTCCATAATTGTCATTCAAGGATTGACAGAATCTTCCCATTTCGAAGCAGCAGATTCATCAAAGATAACATCTATGGACATCAGAAATTGATTCTTTTTAGGATTGAAAAGTCGAAAACCTTTTGATTCATTACTATAGCCAATGAAGATAAGCTTCTCCCCTTTCTCATCAAACTTGTCTCTGCTTTGAGAAGGAATAAGAGCATAAGCAGTGCTCTCAAAAACTTTCAGATGGTTGACATCAGGCTTTCTCTTGTACCGTGCTTCAAATGGAGTTTGATTTCTGACTGTTTTCGTTGGAGATCGATTGAGAATATATGCTGCAGTATTGACAACTTATAGATTCAAAGCTCTTCCATTATAGGTTCAGAATATCAGAAACTAGCACCAAAATTTACAGTTTATATATGATCTGGAAACATTAAAAACATTTCCCCCCGTCACTAGCAATTGATTCAACAACAGTCGATTGAAATACAATTGCTTCTGATAAATTAAACTGATCGAGAGAATCATAATTGTTGATGGGTTCCAGCTCCAGAAGCAGTGTCCTTTGGAGCTCTTTGGTTGCTTCTTTGTGGCCACCAATCCATGAATATAGTTCCTCTGCTAGCAGTTCAGTAATCAACTAGTAAGGACCCGAACAACTTAAGTACATGACTTTCCTCAGTGACTCCTCTGATTGCTTCGCTTTCTGATTTTCTCTTACTTTACGAGAAATCACAGTAGAAGTTGGAGAAGAGAACTTCTTGGTCTGAGAGACTGACTTGACCTGGTTCTTGGCATGCTGGTGTACTGATCTAATCGTGTAGTTCCATCTACAGAATCCTTGATCTTTCAAGGCCTCCACGGCTGCAATACTAGCGGCTACAGCCCAAGCTCTGCCTGCTGAACTCATTTTTCTACTTTGTTTCTTTGTTTGTACTTGAAGAACAACAAGAAAATGGAGAAAGTTTTAGTGAAAAAAGATGAGATGTAATTGAGAATTTGTTTTTGATGATTCGAATGGTGAGCTGGGATTTGCTTATATAGAGTACAAGGGGCCATTAAGGTTGGAGGAAACCAGAAACTAGGTACAGGTTGCAGCTGGTGGTTTTGGCTTGGGAAAGCCAGTGGTATTATTTTAAGGATCACCCACTTGATGGCATAAATCACTAAGAAAAATAAAAAATAAAAAATAAAAATAGGGAGTTTTTAATACTTTCTAGCATGTTCTATTATGAAAAAGCATGAGTGTGACTTGTACTAAGTTCAACCATAATTTCATAAATGTTTTAAATATTTTTTTTATTTTTAAATCATTTTAATATATTAATATTAAAAATAAATTTAAAAAATCAAAAATATTATTTCAATATACCTTCCAAACCGCCCCCAGGAATTCAGTACGAGGTCTCTCGGTTTTGCTTTATAAAAAATCCAAATCGAGCCGTAGGTGGCAAATCCATGTTCGAGAGTGATGCTGGAAGGATAGAATTTTAACCTTTTTCTAGCTGTCCACTCAAAACCAGAAAAAGGACACGAGGCATCCTGAAGATAAAATATATTGTAAAATAAAATAAAATTGAGTGCTTTATCTATAAGATATTATCAAGTCTTGCCATAAAGTTTTTCTTTTAAAATTATATAACGAAGGACTTATTGGTCTTAAGACGATGTCGTTTACCCATTGAGTATTAAATATTTATCATTTTCTGCCCCCAACTTTTGAGAGTTTTGAAATTAGCCTTTTGGTTATGTTTCATGCATAAATTAATGGAATTTAGATTAAGGTCACTACTTTACACTTTCCATCATTCTTGCTCCAAGTTTTTTACCTTTTTTCTCTCCAAAATCACTTATGCTAATTACAATATCTAAATGACTATGCACACGGACACAAATCATTGTATATTTAAATAGAATAATGAAAAATTTATCATTCACTTGATATTTTTATTAATGTTATTTTTCTAATTTTATTATTCAATATTTATTTAATTGAAAATTGAGCTCTGTTATTATTATTTTTTTCTTTTTTATATGAATTTTCATTGGTTTTAAAAATAAATTGGGTTATCTTGAGTTTTTTTATTTATTATTTGTTGTTAGATTTAGTTTATTCTTCTTTTTTTAGAGAAATTTTCTTTTCTTTTAAAATTAAATGAATTGATTAAATATAATCATGAAATACTTGTTTCCTTCATGATATTTTATTTTATTTCTACGTCATTGCTTTTATGACAAGTTTAATTGTCTCACCAAACTCTTTTCGGTGATAAGGTGATCTTCATGGAAGAGCAATGGTGAGCGTAACATGTATTTTATGCTCTCTCTCTCTCTCTCTATTGAGTATTATATTGATACTTTTTTTATAGCTAATTGTTTTTACTTTTTTTTATTTTATTTATTGTTGACATGTTTGTTAATTATTAACCGAGTTTTTTTAACCCAATCAAATTAATGATTCGGGTCTCATATTTTTATTACTTTTATAAAAAACATTGGGGTCACCTGAATTAATATTTTTGGTTTTCAATTTGTTTTTTTTAGTTTATCTATTAACATTATATTTTTTTTATTATGTATTATTTAAATTAGACAAAGCTATTAAATATAATAAAAAATAAATTGAATCTCAATTTTGTTTTTTATATTTGGAAACACTTGTATTATATTAAGATTGTTTATGTATAAAAAAATTGAACACGGATCACCCGTTTATGTCCCACACAATGTATCTTTCAAAAGGTATTGATTTTCAATTCAAGATTAAAAAACTCGAAACTTTAAAATAATCTTTAATTTGTTAAACTTCGACTTGAATGATGATTGGAGATAAATTCATGTTTGGGATATTGCGGGCACGATCGATTACGCCAATTAATGGCAGCTATATTAAGTTTTGGTGAAATCTTTCTCAAGTTTTTTATGCAAATAATTTTCTAAATATCAATTTATTTTTTATATAAACAAACAGAAAATAAACACAGTCTGAAATGCCGCCTCCTCCAATTGAAGAATTGAAAAGCTAGTCCCCTCTACTTTTTTCTTAAAATTAAATAAATAAAACTTTATTATATGATAAGTTGTTAGATATATGTATCTCAATTGCTTAGTCTACTACTTAATCGAGTTTTCTCATGAAACTATATTATATAAAGTTTGGATTGCTTATTAAATTTCGCCATTTTTCTTTCCATATATATATATATATATATATGCACGAGAAATAGTTGGCTAGATAATTATATTTTCACTCTATAACATTACTTTGATCTTATCAAGGCTCTTACGTACATCACAGGTTGATTACGTACAAAATTCAGCAAAAATATACAATATCAACATGCAAAATGAAGAAATTTTCTCCCACCATCAAGCAATTCATTCAGCTAGAGCAGAATCCGATGGTTGATAAGCAGTTGGCTTTGCCTTATTTTTTCCGAACGAGTGTTTCTTGGAAACTCTTCGGTTGCCTCTTTGCTGTCAGCATTCGATTGTTATAGTTCCTCTGCTAGCAGCTGATTAATCAACTGTACGGACCCCAACAACTCAAGTACATGACTTTCCTCAGGGACTCCTCTGACTGCGTTGCTTTCTGGTTTTCTCTTACTCTACCTGAAACCACCGTAGAAGTTGGAGAGGAGAGCTTCTTGGCCTGAGAGATTGACTTGACCTGGTTCTTGGCATTCTGATGGAACGATCTCGTTGAAATCATTTTTCTTTACCCTTTCTTTGTGCTAGAACAAGACAATTTGTGGTTGAGAAAGATTAGATTTTTTAATATTGTGTTTTGTTTGACGGTGAAACCAAGCTTAGGTCGTGCTTGCTTATATAGAAGAGAGTAGAGGCGCTACAAAGTATTCTAGCACAAGTTGTCGATGGTGGTTTTGGCTGAAGTGAAAGCGCCAACGGTATTCTTTGGTGGGGACTTATGATAGGATGGGATGAATCTAATACCTAGGAAGGGCCACTATTTTTTGAGCGAGGAAGGACAAATTGGTTGCGTAAAATACAGAGATGGAAGAAGGGCCCTCGGTTTTGGCTTTATACAAAATTTCCAGATTGAGCCTGAAGCAGAGGATGCAAATCCACTTGTGTTTGTTGTTCAGGAGAGGGGATGGAAGGATAAGGATCCAGGAAAAGTATAGGATCACATCATGAACACAATAATTGTAAATCCATCCGTACGTGGCCAAAAAATAAATAAATAAAAACATGAATCACGATTATTATTAGACCTGGTTCCACAAGTTGAATTTAACCTTAACCGAGTTAAATGTTTTTTTAAAAAAAATTAAATAGATGATAATTAACTTGGTTAAACCTAATTGGTCAATTTACTGCATGACGAATTCATTCAAAATCTAATTTAATTTATAAATAAATGAAATGATATTATTTTAATTGATATGAATTAACTTGTTTAATAATCTTAAAATAACTTAAGAGATATGGAAACTTTAGTTTCCAGGGTCCAAAAAAATAAGTGACTCACGATGCATAGTGTTAGATATGGAAACGACATGACTGTGATTGGAAAATAAATTGGTTTTCTTATTTTACGAAACATTATGTATAATTACTCCAAATTTTTGTTCTAACTTGAGAAGTCCTTTTTTTCAGTGCAGGTTAGAAGTGTGGTTGAGATTATTTTTAAAAATATTCTTGGTATAAAAATGTATCAAAATAATATTTTTTATTATTTTTTAAAAATTATTTTTGACATAAGTATATAATGATCTAAAATCACCAAAATTTTTAATTTAAAATAAAAATAATTTTTTTTTTTCAAAATCACTTTTAAAACGCAATGTCAAACACGATTTTAAACTCTCACATTGTGCTGTGAGTTGAAGCCAATTTTAAATATAAAAAATATATATAGATATCGATGACATGTTTTAATATATATACACACACACATATTTATTGGGATAATTTTTAAAACATAAATAAATTAAAAAGTTCAAATTAATTTAATATTAAAAATAAAATCAGAAAAAATAGTGTTTAATTAAATAAATTAAATAAATTCGAATTAGTATAGTAAACTCATGATAGAACACTAAAGAGCTCAAATGCATGAGTTTCTAGCACAGCCAACAGGCTTGGACTTATTTTTTATTTTTTTTAAGAATAGATTCATCATTTATCTTTTGCATAATATGCTGACCCAAGATTTTTGGCAAAACGAGGTCACAACTTTTTTGTTTTAAAATGTGTTTTAATCCAAAACATTTAGAAAACATCATAAATATTTTAATAAATTTATCAATGGCTTTAAAAAAACAACTTAGAAAACCAAAACCAATCTAAAATTAAAAAATAAAATGTATTTAGATATGTTTTATTAGGTAAGGAGAAGAAAAAACAATTTTTTGGTGAAAATACCCTAATAGAATAAAACCTTTTAACATAAATTTCAATTACTTGTAATCATCAACTATTCTTTCTTTCTTTTTAAACCGATAAATAAATTTTAATATGCAAATTAAATTTTAATAACTAAAAAAACCAATTATTAATAAACTAAAAAATACGAGAGATAAAAAAAATTATATAAAATCCAAAGTCACCATTGTACCATCTATTTTACAAACCATTTTCACTTTGCTCTTTTATTTTTTAATCCAACCCTTTCGTTTTACTTTATTCCAGTCCTTTCTTTCAAAAAAAAGTAATTAAATGCTATTTTGGACTTAAAAAACTTAATTTTGCATTAAAAAAACACAATTTAGAAAACTTATTTATGGGAGAGTAGAGGGCATCTTCAACATCGAAAACCCCAGACTAAGTTTTGTCAATTAAGTACATCATGTTACCCAGACTTAGCTGCAGCCTATTCCCAATATATAAACTTATAGTATAAAATGTGAAGTCAGGTTCATCCACTCTGCCCCATTCCAAGTTTTTGACGTTGTAGTAATTAATCCCTATTGGCTAAAAGAAGAGAGCAAGACTTTAATTCAATTCAGCAATGATTTTAAATGCTGTTTCATTCTAAAAAATTACAATTTATATCACTTGCAAGTTGCTGCAACAATGGAAAGAATTTGCTCTCATCATTCAGCAATTCACTGGACTACAACTGGTTGAAACATACATTGTTAGAGCTCAATAATCGTCAATGGGTTCCAAAATCCATCTCCATAAGAAGCTAGCCTTGTCATGTTATGTCTTCTCTTGGAAAGACTTTTGACTTTTGAGCGTCTACATGCTTCCACCATGAGTCCATGCATGAACACAGTTCCTTGCTGGTAGTTTACTGCCTGGCTAGTAAGGACCACTACAACTCAAGTACATGACTTTCCTCAGTGACTCCTCCTCGGATTGCCTTGCTTTCTGATTTCCTCTTACTTTGCTCGAATCCACCGTCGAAATTGGAGAAGAGAGCTTCGTGGCTTGAGAGGTTGACCTGACCTGGTTCTTGGCATGCTGGTGTAGTGATCTTATTGTGTAGTTCCATCTGCAGAATCCTTGATCTTTCAAAGCCTCCACAGCTGCAATACTAGTGGCAACGGCCCAAGCTTTGCTTGTTGAACTCATTTTTAAGTTTTCTTCTGTTTGTGCTAGAACAACTAAAAACTGGAGATTATTTTGTATGTAATTGAGAAGGGAAATTGTGTTCGATGGTGTAAATGGCAAGCCGGGGATTGCTTATATAGAGAATAGGGAGCGGAAATTTGGAGGAAACCGGAAGCCATGAATAAGCTGTGGCTGGTGGTTTTGGCACAGCCGAAAGCCACTGGTATTATTTTTAGTGCAGTTATGGGACTGAGGATGGGACTGAGGATGGGACTGTCGATCAAGGACCACTTGGTGGCATAAAAACAAATCGAGAAGACATGGGGGGTTTCTTTTTCAGGCCTCTTATCATGTTCAATGACGACGGAGCTGGAGTGGGGACTTGATTTGGTAAAAGGCACACGGTTTGCCGTATAAAAAAATCCAAATGGAGCCTCAAGTATGGAGGCATTATCAATCCACTTGTTTTTCTTCAAGAGTGGGGCTAGAAGGACAGCAATTTTAGCATTCGTCGAGGCATCTACTCAAAAACAGGGAAAGCACAGGAAGGGTTAATTACTTTCTGAAGACAATAATAATTGTAGATCCATTGCATGTGTCACAAGATACGAATTCTTTTTTTTCAAGATTACGAACGTGGCGAAAAAATAATTGTTATGTATCACACTCGAGGGAGAGGGAGGGAGGGACCAGCAAATTTTATGGAATTCGTTTATTAAATTATGATATTCCCTTATAACCTTAAAAGGATTCCTTTCAATAATACAATATATGAAAATTACACCGTTAGGTATAGCTCAACCTTCAAAAATTAAAATTAAAATGATTATTTATCCAAATAATATATTTTTTATGAGTGGTACACAAGTGATTCTCTTATGGTAGGAAACATTATCCACTTAATAAATTTTATTTCCTGCGATCTAATTCATTTTATAGAGATTCAAGAAAATCCCATCTTTTTGTGAGGCTAGACCATCAGGCAACATTCCCAAATTTTCTTGAAATTTCAGTAGTTTTGGCATCAGAGAAAATCCCTATTCATCTTCATTTATGCGAAAAAACAAAAAGACATAAAAAGAACTTCCTATAGGCTCCATAAAGGAATAAGGTTTAAATCCTATAATTATTTCTTAATCCATTTATGTCCACCAGCTGAAGTTGTAAATCTAGCTTTTCTTGAAATGGATTTTTATTTTTACTGTATCAGAACTTAGATCTAGCTTTTCAGAAATTATAAAATAAGTGGTGTGAGCAAAAAATAATCCAAAAATAATATGGTTTGATTTCATTAAGTTGGCAACAAAATTTACAAATTAATTTACATCAGCTTGCAAAAATATCCTCAATTTGTTCCTGCTTCTTAAGCTTAGTAAGGACCCCAGCAGCTCAAATACATGACTTTTCTTAGAGATTCTTCAGACTGTTTTGCTTTCAGTTCCCTGACTTTATTCGAAATCATGGCAGAAGATGAAGAAGAAAGCATCTTGGCCTGAGAGGCTGATCTGACATGGTTCTTGGCATGCTGGTGCAGGGATCTCAGGGCGTAGTTCCACCTGCAGAACCCTTGGTCTTTCAAGGCCTCAACACCTCCAATGGCTGCCGCAACCAACCAAGCTTTACTCGCCGAACTCATTTTTTCAGTCACTGTGTATTGTAGAACCAACAAGTTGGAATTTCTTCGATGTGGGATTTGTAGAGATTAAGATACCAGGAGCTGTGATTTGATGAAGTAAATGGGAGGAAAGGGGTTTGTTTATATAGGTGAGGGTGCCCAAAGTCCAGGAAAAAACCTGAGGCTAAAGGCTTCTTCGTGGTGGTTTTGAGTGAGGAAACCAGCAAAGGCCAACGGTATTTTTATAAAACAACGGTAATCATTGGAATATGGTCATTAAAAAAATGGAGATAACATGAGTTATTTATTAATTAATTAATTAATTATTATTATTATACAATAAATAAACCTTCTCTCTGCTTTCAGTCTCACACATTAAACAAACGGGGTTTGTCACTTCCCTATCATTTTTTTTTTCTGGGCAAGACAGTTTTATAGACAGTTGAAGTCATGGCGGGGCTGTATGAAAACCATTAAGATGTAATTAATAATTTATTTTTGGGTTATTTTTTTAATTTATTTTTAAAAAAGATAATAAAAAAATCAATGATTTTGTGGAGAAAGAAAATTGGAAATTTAGATGAATTTAAAAGTCTGATTGTACCATGTTATGCTTAAAAATATATAAAAAAAACAATACAGATTCAATGCCAAAATAAATTATTATGAGATAAATTTACATTA
Source organism: Salix arbutifolia (assembly GCA_025169955.1). Taxonomy (NCBI): domain Eukaryota; kingdom Viridiplantae; phylum Streptophyta; class Magnoliopsida; order Malpighiales; family Salicaceae; genus Salix; species Salix arbutifolia. The sequence goes on from CM045920.1 coordinate 15,234,574, forward strand.
AAAACAAACCCAATAACATAATTAGATTTTTTAAGAATTAGTTTAATTTAATTAATGACCAAATAAAAATCTAAGTATGTTTAATAATTAATCTAGGTATGTTTAATAATTATGGACCAAACTAAAATCTATTGTCAATTTGATTTAATTTGAGTTTAATTAAAGGATTAAATTAGGTGCAACTATCTAATTATATTTTAAATAAGTTAAAATAATTTTATTAAAGACTTAATTGGTCAAAAATAAGTTTATGAACTAAATTTGGGTTTAATTGTGTATATTAAAATTTTAGAAGACCAAATTTAATTTTTAACAAGACAATTAAAGGTTAATTGAAGATATTTGAAGTCAATGATCATTTTCTAACGATGTCGATCCTGAAAGCTTAATTGGTTGAAATCAAGTGTAAAATTAAAAAAAAAAGTTTAATTATCTATTATAGGTTAAATTGTATAAATCTAACACCAAAGACCATAAAAACATTTCACTCTTCTAAATCCATTTTTCTTCTCATTTTCACTCATCTACAATTGATTTTTCATGCATTGTTCTCGTTTTTTCCTTATATACTTGTAAGCTTAAAAATTAAAAGTCTTGAAGTTCTATGTTGAACTTAATTTTAAGGTTCCATGTTAAACTTATTTTTTAAGGCTAATCCCATATTTATACCCCGCACATCTTCATCTATAATTGTAGTCTTTAACAGACCGATTTCTGTGTGAAATTTTATCAGTTAATTATTCACAAATTCTTTGGTTAATTATTCATTCAATTCTTAATTTGACTTCTGTTTCAATTCACATACAATGATCATCACCCTGCCGTGAACACTTATGAGTGAAGAAATATACACCTAAACTATTTTTTCTTCTCGGTCAAATTGAAATTGAAAATTCCAGTTTAAAATTTGCACTAATTCTTCAACTTTGCTCAAGTTATTCTAAGGCCATTTTCCCAAAATTTTGCCAATAAAATGAGAAATATTTGATTGGCAATCAGTACAAACATTCACAGTTTAAATCAACTTTAAAAATTTACTCTAATCCTATGAGCTGATTTCCTCAGTTTTGTTTTCTTCAGAGTATTAGTTTGGACCCCAACAACTCAAATACATCACTTTTCTCAGAGACTCCTCCGACTGTTTAGCCTTCTCTTCGTTGAATATATTTGAGATCATAGCCGAAGATGAAGAAGAAAGCTTCTTGGCCTGAGACACTGATCTGACATGGTTCTTGGCATGTTGGTGTAGGGATCTCAAGGTGTAGTTCCACCTACAGAACCCTTGGTCTTTCAAGGCCTCAACACCTCTAATAGCAGCCGCTTCTAACCAAGCTTTACTTGTTGAACTCATTTTTCTGTAATATGATAAGGAACCATCTCACCTAAAAGATCAAGCTTATAGGTGAGGTCCCAGAATATGATTTATATTATTCTCTATCACACCCCCTCAAGTGAAAGCTCTTTGAGCTTGAAACTTGCACACAGACCCACACTGCCTTGTGTTTGATTTTTATCAAATAGAATAGGAATGGTGAGATTCGAACTCATGATCGCTGGGTCAATAAGGCTCTGATACCATGTTAAGGAACCATCTCACCTAGAAGCTCAAGCTTGTAGGTGAGGCCCCAGAATATGATTTATATTATTCTCTAACACACCCCCTCAAGTGAAAGCCCTTTGGGCTTGAAACTTGCACACAGGCACACATTGTCTTGTGTTTGATTTTTATCAAATAGAATGGGGGTGGTGAGATTCGAACTCATGACCGCTGTGTCAATAAGGCTCTGATACCATGTTAAGGAATCATCTCACCTAAAAACTCAAGCTTATAAGTGAGGTCCAAAATATAATTTATATTATTATCTATCATAATATACGGTAGCTCGAAACTCTTTGACGTGGGGATTTTAGTTGGAAAGGATAAGATGTGATCGAGAATTAGTGTTTGATGGTGTGAATGGTAAGCTGGGATTTGCTTATATAGAGAGTCGGGGATTAGGTGCCAAAAATTTGGTGGAACCCGGAAGATAGGTACAAGCTGTGGCTGGTGGTTTTGGCTTAAGAGTGGTTATGCTTGGATGGGACTGAATCTTTATGTCTACCACTTGGTGGCCTTGAACACAAATGGAGAAAAAATGGCGGATTTCTTGTTCACGCCTCTTATCATATTGACGAGAAAGCTAGAGTGGGGCCTTAGTTTTCGTAAAAGGAACACGGTTTGCTTTATAAAAATCCAAATTGAGCCTCAAGTATTGGAGGCAAAACCACCTGTTTTTCTTCAGAATGGGGCCGAATTAGGCTTGTACTCAAAACCAGAAAAAGGACAGTCTGTAGATACGTTGTATGTGTCACAAAACACCAAGTTCTCAACTCTCAAGCTCTCCTTTACTAGCACGATACAGACATGTCATCCAGCAAAATTTCGATGCATAAACGACCTGAGCAGTGAGCAAATGGATTCTCTTATGTTACGAAACATTATTCACTTCAAAAAAAATATTTTTAACGATCTACTAATTCATTTTTCAGATATGTATGTATAAAAATAAGTGGTGTAAGCAAAAAATTTATCCAAAATTAATATGGTTTGATTTCATTAAGCTAGCAAAAATATTTACAGATCAATTAGCATCAGCTTGCAACGATCAGAATAATCCTATCACAATAATTTCCTCAATTTGCTCCTGCTTCTTGGCTTAGTAAGGACCCCAACAACTCAAATACATGACTTTTCTTAGAGATTCCTCAGACTGTTTTGCTTTCACTTCCTTGACTTTATTCGAAATCATGGCAGAAGATGAAGAAGAAAGCATCTTGGCCTGAGAGGCTGATCTGACATGGTTCTTGGCATGCTGGTGCAGGGATCTCAGAGTGTAGTTCCACCTACAGAATCCTTGATCTTTCAAGGCCTCAACACCTCCAATGGCAGCAGCTACCATCCAAGCCTTACTTGTAGAACTCATTTTTCCTGTTATGAAATACAGATCAACTACTTGGAAATTCTTTGATTTGGGAGTTTTGTAGAGAGTAAGATATCACTTGCTGTGTTTGATGAAGCAAATGTCAGGGAAGAGTTTAAATATATAGGTGAGTGTACCAAAAATGTGGGAGAAAAACCTGAGGCCAAGGCTTTCTGGTGGTGGTTTTGAGGGAGGAAACCAGCAAAAGCCAATGGTATTTTTTATGTCGTGAGGCATATTTTGTCTTATTAGTAGAGGACTGGCTGCACTAAATAAGTTGGGATAAATGGGGTTTGCTGATGGGAGTACATTTTTTTATTATTTTCATGACAATTTACAAATCAACCTTGTCTCCATCTTCTCTCGAGCACACCGTTTTGCTTTAAGAAAAATTGGTAATAATTAATGCAACTAATCCCAAATTAGAGGTGAGGAATGCCACATGCCATATTCTTGGAGGCTCACATGCATGAAACTAGGCATTTTAAGTCACGATGCAACAAAACTAAACTAATTTTAATTTTTTAATCTTTAAAATTATAGATTAAATTGTAATTAAATTTAAAGAAAAAATTATGGTATTTTTATTTCATCTAAATAATAGGTTTTTTATCTCTATAAAAATAAACTACTTTCCTAACTAATATAATTCATCTAGTATTAGTATTTTTGAATTTAAAGTTCTAATTTAAATATAAAAAAAACATATTCAAAATTAACTAGAAAAATAATTAAAATAGTAAAACAATAACTTTAGACTTCTTATCATATGCTCACAAATTTCTTAGCAAAATAAACTCTTGAAATAATTATGCTACATTGTGCCTCTCGGTGAACGTCGTGGCCGGGGCTATATATATATTAGGGATCCTTAAAATTAGTACTAATTCTAAAAAAATAGGTAAGGGATTAGTATATTTTTTTACTATGTCATCCTTGTAGTATTTTTTTTTACTAAAGATTATATTTATTACGTGTTTTCTTCTTAGATTTACCTTTTTAATTTTCATCAATCACCCTAATTACTTTTTGCTTTTGTTTTTACTCTTCTTATTAAATTTAATATTTGTCTCTAAAAATAAAATAAAAAGACTTGTTGATCATGTCGATGTTAAGTTCTAAAAATAGCCTCTTATAATCTGACATTCAGCAACCTAACTTTACAAAGCACTACACTACAACCAATGGTGACATTAACGTTCCACCAATTTAATTATTATAAAATTTCTGCATATTTCAAGATAAGCCGATGTGAACATTTCTCTCTTCTACAATTCATTCATCTTACATTGTTTACACTTTTTCTTATATCCTATCATGAACATTAAAAGTCTCAGTTCCATGTTGAACTTCTTGGCTAATCTCGTAATTAGACCCCACACCTTCATCTATAATCGTAGTCTTTAAAAGCCTAATCTCTGTGTTAATTTTTATCACAAGTTCTTGAGTTAATTATTTATAGAATTCTGCTGTAAATTAGAGGTCTGTTTCATTTCACTTACAGTGATCACCACCCTGCCATGAACACTTATGAGTGAAGAAATATACTCACAAACTATTTTTCTCAATGCGTAGTTCCACCTACAAAAGCCTTGGTCTTTCAAGGCCTCCACACTTCCTACAGAAGCAGCTACTGACCAAGCTTTACTTGCTGAGCTCATTATCTCTGTAATATAAGATATAACACCAGTCGGAAACTCTCTGAATTGGGATTTCTTAGCTGGAAAGGATGAGATGTAATTCAGAATTCGTGTTTGATGGTGCGAATGGCAAATTCGGAGGAAACTTGTTGCGAGGTACGGCCTTGCTGTGGCTGGTGGTTTTGGCTTAAGGGAGCCGATGGTATTATTTTAGTGTGGTTATGCTTCGATGGGACTGAATCTTTATGTCTGCAGGGCCACTTGGTGGGCATTAAACACAAATGGAGAAAAAATGGGGGATTTCTTTTTCACGCCTCTTATCATATTCCATATCCATTTACGACAAAGCTAGAGTGGGGCCTTTGTTTTCGTAAAAGGCACACGGTTTGCTTATAAAAATCCCAAGTGAGCCTCAAGTATTGGAGGGGAATCCACTTGTTTTTCTTCAGGCATGGGGCTCTGATTAGGATTGCTCTCGAAACCAGAAAAAAGGACAATAAATGTAGATCCGATGTATGTGTCACAAAATACCAAGTTCTCAACTCTCGAGCTATCCTTAACTGGCACGATACAGACATGTCATCAAGCAAAATTTTGATGCATAAACGACTTGAGCAGTGAGCAAATGGATTTTCTTATGTTACGAAACATTTTTCACTTCAAATCAAATTATTCTTATGATCTACTAATTCATTTTTCAGATAGTTTTCGCGCTTTGATATTTAATAAATATTGTGTTGCAGAAGCACAACAAGATGAGACTTCAATCTTCTATTTCAACTTGTTAAGGAACCATCTCACCTAAAAGTTTAAGTTGATACATGAGGCCTCAGAATATGATTATATTATACTCTAACACACTCCTTCAAGTGAAAGCCATTTGGGCTTGAAACTTGCACACAGATCCACTATACCTTGTGCTTGATTTTTATCACATAGAATAGGGGTGGTGAGATTCGAACTCGTGACCGCTGGGTCAACAAGGCTCTGATATCACGTCAAGGAATCATCTCACCTAAAAGCTCAAGCTTATAGGTGAAGCCCCAGAATATGATTATATTATACTTTAACACACACCCTCAAGTGAAAGCCCTTTGGTCTTGAAACTTGCACAGGCCCACATTACCTTGTGCTTGATTTTTATCAAATAGAATGGGGGTGGTGAGATTTGAACTCGTGACTGCTGGGTCAACAAGGCTCTGATACCACGTCAAGGAACCATCTCACCTAAAATTTTAAGCTGATAGGTGAGACCCCAGAATATGATTATATTATACTCTAACACAACTTCTTGTTGACTGATATGTAACCTCAATGGATATTTTTGATGTCTAATTACTTGATTGTCTGAATAGTGACGCAACTCACTAATATATATATATATATATAAAATAAAAAAACAGTATCCGGAAACTCATGTAAAAATGTGAGTGGTGAATAATTATGATAAGTTATGACTGAGTTTGTCATAACTAAATAAGACTTTATTGAAAATAAACTAAATTAATGATCTAAAAAATATATTTATGGATTAGTGGAACATGTTTAGATTCAAGTAGAGATCTGGTTGCTCTGGAGTCTATATTCAACAAGTTGAGTATATTTTGATTCATAAATCATATTTGATTTTGTGAGATATTTCATCATTTAATACAATTGGATCTAACTATCTTATCACGCTTTGAAAGCATGATATTTATTAAAAATCATTATTATGAAGCGGCATATTTAAAAATAGCAATTGTTAATAAATGTTGCCTTTCTAAAGCAAAATATAATTAAATTGTGATTTCTTTAATTCTTTATAAAACAGCTTTATTTTAAAAAAAAAATTATTTTTATCGTTCTAATTTTTAAAAAAACAATCCGAGGTATTGGATGCAAATCACCTCTTTTCCTCAGGAATGGGGCTAGAACTAGCTTCTACTCCAAACTAGAAAAATGGGCAGACTAGAATTGTTGATCCTTTGCATGTCACAAAATACGAAGCTCTCAACTCTCTTTGAGCAGAGCAGATGGATTTTTCTTATGTTACTAAACATTATTCACTTGGAAAAGAGGTGCTACCAAAAGAAACGGAAAAACAAAAATTAGAAAATAAATGGTGCAACTAAATTTACCAAGGAAATGCGCCGCTACCAAAAAGAACTGATAAAACATATGATATGTTCGATTTCAGCAAATGAGCACCAAAATTTACAATTTGCAATTGCTTGCAAAGATTTTTACTCCTATAAACTAAGTTCCTCGATTTCATCTACTAGATTCATGGCTTCAGTTAATTTGGACCCCAGCAACTCAAGTACATGACTTTTCTTAGAGACTCCTCCGACTGTTTAGCCTTCTCTTCGTTGAATATATTTGAGATCATGGCCGAAGATGAAGAAGAAAGCTTCTTGGCCTGAGAGACCGATCTGACATGGTTCTTCGCATGTTGGTGTAGGGATCTCAAGGTGTAGTTCCACCTACAGAACCCTTGGTCTTTCAAGGCCTCAACACCTCCGATAGCTGCTGCAACCATCCAAGCTTTACTTGCTGAACTCATTTTTTCTGTTAATGTAATGTAGAACTAACAAGGTGGAAACTCTTTGGAGTGGGATTTGTGGAGAGTAAGATAGCAGGAGATATGATTTGATGAATCCGAAGAGAGGATGGGGTTTGGTTATATAGGTGGGAGTGCCAAAAGAAAGGGGGGAAAACTCAGGATAAAGGCTTCTTGCTGGTGGTTTTGTGTGAGGAAACCAGCAAATTAAGGCCAGTGGTAATCTTTGATAGTGAGATGACTGTATTGTCCTTGAACAATCACAAGGTGACAATAAGAAAGCGGGGAGAAAATCGGGTTCTTGGGGTGGCTAAGTTTTTTTCTTCTTCTTTTGCTCGACGACAAACCAAAAATTTCTCTGCCTTCCTCGAAATGAGCACACGGTTTGGCCGACTACCTTGGGTGGGGCAGAATATATGCACATCAACGACGAGACATATTGGAGTGAGATAAGATTTTCTCTTAGATCTAGATATATTTTACTACTTTCTAAATACATCTGTTGGATCATCTGTTCACAAACTCACACCTAACTGATCATAATCATTTATTATATTGTAAAGATTTAATTTTTAAGATTTTAATTGAAATCTATTTTTTATTAATATTTTTATTTGTAAGACATATTTGGAAAAAAGCTTAGATCCAACTGGTCGATCAATTAATGCAAATCATTATTATTTTATGTGAATTAATTAATTAATTAATACAATTACATCTAACTAGTCACAAAAAAAATTAAAATTTCATCATGTCACACTTTGAAAGCAAGATATTTATTAAAAATCTTTAATTTAACGCGCCACAACTATCTAATTGTATAGAAATAGCAATGGTTAATAAATATCGCATTTTTAACGCAAATTATAATTAATTTTTAAAAATCCCTATGCAAATCCCCTTGTTTTTCGTCAGGAATGGGGGGGCTAGAACTAGGCTTCTACTCAAAACTAGAAGAAAGGACAGACGAGAATTGTTGATCCATTGCATGTGTCACAAAAAATACGAAATTCTCAACTCTCTGAGTAGTGAGCAAATGGATTTTCTTATGTAACGAAACATTATTCACTTCACATGGGGTGCTACCACAAGAAATGGGAAAACAAAAATTATAAAATATATGCGGCAAGTAAAAATTAATCCAAAATTAATATGATTTGATTTCATCAAGTTAGCAAAAATATTTACAGATCAATTTACATCAGCTTGCAACAATCAGAATAATCCTATCACAATAATTTCCTCAATTTGTTCCTGCTTCTTAAGCTTAGCAAGGACCCCAACAGCTCAAATACATGACTTTTCTTAGAGATTCCTCCGACTGCTTTGCTTTCAGTTCCCTGACTTTATTCGAAATCATGGCAGAAGATGAAGAAGAAAGCATCTTGGCCTGAGAGGCTGATCTGACATGGTTCTTCGCATGCTGGTGCAGGGATCTCAGGGCGTAGTTCCACCTGCAGAATCCTTGATCTTTCAAGGCCTCCACACCTCCAATAGCTGCTGCAACCAACCAAGCTTTACTCGCCGAGCTCATTTTTTCAGTCACTGTGTATTGTAGAACCAACAAGTTGGAATTTTTTCGAAGTGGGATTTGTCGAGATTAAGATACCAGGAGCTGTGATTTGATGAAGTGAATGGGAGGAAAGGGGTTTGGTTATATAGGTGAGGGTGCCAAAAGTCCAGGAAAAAACCTGAGGCTAAAGCCTTCTTCGTGGTGGTTTTGAGTGAGGAAACCAGCAAAGGCCAACGGTATTTTTTTATGATCTTTTGTCTTAGTAGACGACTGGCTGCACTAAATAAGTTGGGAAAATGGGGTTTGCAGATGGGCGTAGATTTTTTAATTTGTTAATGACAATTTACAAATCAACCTCGTCTCCATCTTCTCACGAGCACACCGTTTTGCTCTTAAAAAAATAATAATAATGCAACTAAGCCCGAATTAGAGGTGTGGATAGCCACATGCCATATTCTCGGACGCTCACATGCTGTATTTGCCATTTCCTGTCGATTAAAGTAGTAGAACCGTCTCGGAAACTGCATGCTCTTTTTTTCTTTTCTTTTTTCTTTCTTGGTTAATCGATCATTGCACAAACTTGAAAGCCAATCCGATTCGAATTTACTAAATTCATATTTGATAGAGTTCAGACAAGACGGGTTAAGCCATGATATAGCGTTTATCACAAGATTAAATTAGAAATTCTAAAATTATAGATGAAATTGTAGAAAGATTTAGAAAACATTATTTGATATTGTTGTCAAAATTATTTCAAAATATCTTATCTCACTTTATAAAACATAACTTATCTTTTGTGTATAAAAAATTTATATACCATTTTTTATCTCATGTTGAAAAAATAAAGCATATATCAAGTGTTTATATAATAAATTTTAAAATAAAGTAGTAACCAGCAAAAACAAAATGGACTCATGCGCATAAACTTTCCACAAATCTTATTTTTTGAAAAACCCATAACAATTATAATTATTTAATTTTTTAATAGCTATATTTTATTAATTGTTGTAACAACACTTTAATTCTATAGTTTAATTTCAAATTGTTTGTTACATGAGATTGTCCATAGATACTATGTATTTTTACAATCAAAGACAGAACCTGAACTAATTTTTCTTGTGTTCTGGCTGGTGTAGTGTTTTTATTTTAATCTTGTTTATGTTGTTTATGTTGCCCTCTTTCGTTGATAATGAGCTTGTTGGATCCTGAAAAAACCCTACTGTTTGGAAAAATATCTTTAAAAAGTGTCACCTCCAATTTATCTGTTTTTATTTATGTTTTTTGGTATTAATATTACAACAATATTTTTATTAAATCTAAATAATAATCTTTATTTTTATAAAAATAAATTGTACATTTCAATTTATATTAGTTATAAAACTTGTGATAGAAAATAATTTATAATCAAAACTTTCCTAACTAAATAATTCATTTAATGCTAAATTAAAGTTAAGTTAATAAAAAAATAATTAATTAGAATTGTAAAACAATAACTTAGATTATTGTTCTATCTCAAGCAAGGTCAGGTTTAAAACAATAACTTTAGGTTCATGTATCACATGCTTTTCAATTTCGTTACATCAAGCACAAAGAAAAAATAAGAATCAATAAGGCCCGAAGCGTTTAAAGTTAAAAAGATTTTCATTTTACTTGTAGCTTTTTTACATATCATCCTCGATCACTTGTGGATGTGGGAAAATAGAGATTTTATAGCCTCCGGTTGAATGCCATATCTCAAATAGAAATTAAATGAGATTGCCTGTTTATATTCCACTAAAAAGCTAGAGAGCTGTGTTCAATTTACCAAGGAAATGCGCCGCTACCAAAAAGAACTGATAAAGCATATGATATGTTCGATTTCAGCAAATGAGCACCAAAATATACAATTTGCAATTGCTTGCAAAGATTTTTACTCCTATAAACTAAGTTCCTCGATTTCATCTGCTAGATTCATGGCTTCAGTTAATTTGGACCCCAGCAACTCAAGTACATGACTTTTCTCAGAGACTCCTCCGACTGTTTAGCCTTCTCTTCGTTGAATATATTTGAGATCATCGCCGAAGATGAAGAAGAAAGCTTCTTGGCCTGAGAAACTGATCTGACATGGTTCTTCGCATGCTGGTGTAGGGATCTCAAGGTGTAGTTCCACCTACAGAACCCTTGGTCTTTCAACGCCTCAACACCTCCAATAGCAGCGGCAACCAACCAAGCTTTACTTGCTGAACTCATTTTCTCTGTTAATGTAATGTAGAACTAACATGGTGGAAACTCTTTGGAGTGGGATTTGTAGAGAGTAAGATAACAGGAGATATGATTTGATGAATCCAAAGAGAGGATGGGGTTTGGTTATATAGGTGAGAGTGCCAAAAGTAAGGGGATAAAACTCAGGCTAAAGGCTTCTTGCTGGTGCTTTTGTGTGAGGAAACCAGCAAAGGCCAATGGTAATTTCGATAGTGAGATGACTGTATTGCCATTGAACTACCACATTGTGTCATTGAACTACCACAAGGTGACAATAAGAAAGCGGGGACAAAATCGGGTTCCTGGGGTGGCTAGATTTTTTTTCTTCTTATTTTGCTCGACGACAAACCAAAAGTTTCTCTGGCTTCCTCGAAATGAGCACACGGTTTTGCTTAATAAAATAAATGAATCCAAGCCAAAGTATCATGAACATAGCTGAAGGGCGAGTCATGCAATTGCCACTTGTAAGAAATGAAAGAAAGTGTGGGATTGAGGATAGACAAATGTCAGATTGCATGTTTCTCCTATTCTTTTTCTTTATATAAAACAAGTCGATAGCCTCTCTCTCTCTCTCTCTCTCTCTCTCTCTCTGGGTTTCTTAAAATTCATCTTTTTCATAGTTGGAATCCTCTATCTATAAAAATTATCCAATTAACTTCAGCATTAGAATTTATGACAAATTATTATTTTAAGTAAAATGGGTACTCAACTTTATGAATTATAATCTGTTTACCACCATGGAAGGGTACAAAATTTTCTTTTTATATCTGATATTGCGTAGATTTTTTCATACGTATTTGTGTTTTGATCTTACTCTACGTGGTTTTAGAAACCATATCCTATAAACACGTGATACATTAAAAAAAAAACTCAAAATGCTAACTTTTGAATCATAAGATCATGCACAGATTTTTGAACGAGGGCTAATTAGGTGAGTACAATTTCAAGCTAACAGTGATGAGGTTGAGTTGAACTCCCAAACCTGCTTGAGAAGGTTATTGGGATGGATAATAACCTTCAAAACAAAGTCCCTTGAAGGAAATCAGAGAGTAAGATCCTCGAATAACTATGTATATGTGTGGGTTGAATGACAGTAAGGTTGAAGAAGATGATGGTGAGGAAGACGAAGAGATTATCCCTCCTAGATATAAGTCTATACTTTACTAATGAGCGATAGATATTCATAAATTTTATATTTGATATTAAAAACTATACATATTATTCACATAATGGAGTAGTATTTTATTAGATATTTTATAGATTTTTTAGTGAAAAGATAAATCAAATTAAAGAAATAATTCCTTTTAATGTATCATGAGTTTTATTTTCAATGTTCTCTCTGTATCCATCTTTTTCTTCAAAATAAATCATAAATTGTAAAATTGGAGAATAGAAAATATTTCTGTGTATTCTTTATTGAATGGCTTTCCACCGTTTATATACAAATATTTGCTACAGCTGTGCTACGCTATTTTAGGAATATGAATTACAATAGGAATAGAAGAGTTGACAGAGTAGGTCTGTGTATTTCTTTCCTAAACAACTACGTAAACTTTGGGATATCAATTGATCCTTTCTTAACACTCCCCCTCAAGTTGGAGAGTGAATGTCGAGAACTCCCAACTTGCGAATCATGGTAGAGAAAGTTTCCTTTCCCAATGGCTTAGTGAAGACATCCGCAAGTTGATCGGCTGAAATAACGAATTTGGTTATAATGGATCCATCCTGTATTTTATCCCGAATAAAATGACAATCCATTTCTATATGCCTGGTTCTTTCATGAAAAACTGGATTGGCCGCGATATGCAAAGCTGCTTTGTTATCACAGTGTAGTAATGCTGGTTTCGAAAGTGATATCCGTAAATCTTTCAACAATGAACGTAACCACGACAACTCACAGCATGTGCCCGTCATGGCTCGATATTCAGCTTCTGCTGAGGAGAGTGATACTGTTTTCTGTCTTTTTGTTCGCCAAGAAACAAGCGAAGACCCCAAGAAGACACAATAGCCTGTAGTGGATCTTCGAGTCATCGGGCAACCAGCCCAATCTGAATCACAAAAAGCTCGCAGGGATAAATCATTTTGCGATGAGAAGAACAAACCTTGTCCTGGTGCGCCTTTCAGATAACGCAACACACACAAGGCTGCTTCCATGTGTGGCTTGCGTGGTGCATGCATAAATCGACTTAGCACATGTACAGAATACATGATATCCGGTCGAGTAATAGTCAGATAAATTAGACGACCTACAAGTCGCCTATATTGAGATGGATCTTTGAGTAAATCACCTGCATCTGAGAGTTTTGTGTTTTGTTCCATAGGGAAGTGCACAGGCTTAGCACCCAAAATCCCTCCATCCTTCAGAATTTCCAAAGTATACTTCCGTTGAGAGATAGCAATATCTTTTTGTGATCGAGAGACCTCAATACCCAGAAAATATTTCAATTCGCCCAAATCTTTAATACGGAACCGACTATGCAGAAATTTCTTAAGAGTGTGTATAGCCTTAAGGTCATTTCCTGTGATTAGAATGTCATCAACATATATCAATAATGCAGTAAAGGATTTATCATTGTGGCAGGTGAATAATGAATAATCTGCTTTAGACTGAACATATCCGGCATCCTGAATAGCTGTAGAGAATTTAGCAAACCATTGACGAGAAGCTTGTTTTAATCCGTACAACGACTTGTTGAGGCGACATACCAAATTCTCCCCCTGTAGCCGAAGACCAGGAGGTGGACACATATAAATTTCTTCATGAAGATCACCATGAAGGAAAGCATTATGCACATCTAGCTGGTGAAGGGACCATTTTTGTGCTGCAGCCATAGCCAATAAACAACGGACGGTGATCATTTTAGCAGTAGGAGAGAAAGTGTCATGGAAGTCTATGCCTTCTAGCTGTGTGTAACCCTTTGCCATCAACCGGGCTTTGTGACGTTCAATGGTACCATCTGACTTACGTTTGATTTTATAGATCCAACGACATCCAATAGGTGTTTTGCCAGGAGGGAGAGAAGTAAGGGACCAAGTGTCATTAGCTTCCAATGCTGCCAATTCAGATTGCATGGCAGTTTGCCACTGTGGAAGGGAGGCAGCTTCGATGTAAGATCGAGGCTCAATGTCCTGACTAATGATGGCAGTATATGAACAAAGTTGTGGTGAGTAGCGATGGTAAGAGATGTAATTACATAGAGGATAGCGTGTACCTTTTGATGGACCAGACGAGGAAGCTAACGATGGTTTGGTAGACGATACTTGGTTGCAGATGTAATCACGTAAAGCACGAGATGGGCTGTGATGGCGCTAGGAACGGCGCAAGGGTTGCGCAGGATGCTGAGAAGAAGGTGACTGCATGGGGATTGAGGGAGAAATATTTAGGGGATCAGGAATGGGAGGCGCAGGTTGTGAAATTTGGAAGTCTGCAGCAGGAAAATCAGGTAAGGAAAGAGGTAATACAGGGGAAGGAGTTGCAGAACCAGAGTGTGATTCATGAGGTGCAAGATTGGGTGGAGATGTTTTGAAAGGAAAAGTGTGTTCATGGAAGACAACATCACGGCTAGTGAAAATTTTGTTGGTGGTGAGGTTGAAGAGCTTGTAAGCTTTTTGACCGACCGGGTAACCGAGAAAAACACACCGTGTGGCTCTAGGAGCAAATTTGTGTGCGACATGCACTTCGGTGGCATATGCAAGACAACCAAAAACTCTAAGGTGTGAGTAAGTGGGAACCTTGCCATAAAGTCTCTCAAAAGGGGTTTGGTGAGAAAGAATTGGTGTGGATAAACGATTTATTAAATGCACAGCGGTAAGAACACATTCTGCCCAAAAATGCAAAGGGAGATGAGCTTGAAAACGAAGGGCACGTGCAGACTCAAGAATATGTCGATGTTTACGCTCTACAACCCCATTTTGTTGAGGTGTATAAACGCAAGAGCGCTGATAAGTTGTGCCATGTTGCCAAAAAAAATTCCTCATTGAAAAAAATTCCCCTCCATTATCAACGCGAATATTTGCGATGGATACATTGAATTGTGTTTTGACGAAGGAAAAAAAATGTGTGAGGAAATTTTGTGTTTCATGCTTGTTATGCATAAAGAATACCCATGTAAATCTAGAATAATCATCCATGATTGTTAAAAAATATTTAGCACCAGACAAGGAAGGAATTTTATAAGGGCCCCAAATATCACAATGAATTAATTCAAATGGTCGAATAGAGAAAATTGAACTAGCCGAAAAATGAAGTCGACATTGTTTTGAAAGAGCACAAATATCACATGCATCATGTAGTTTGAAAGGAAAATTGAGTAAATTTTTTGCCATAAAATTTAATCGAGAGGAGGATAAATGTCCTAATCGGCGATGCCATAACTCAGTGGAGGAGATGACATGAGAGCAAAAAGATTTCGTAGCAATAGCAGCGGAAGGGTGGAATTTTTGTGACGGTGTTTGTGATGCTAAGGCAACCAAGTAATAAAGTCCGTCTCGTTGTTTACCCAAACCAATCGTCGTCTTCGTCGCCAAGTCCTGTAAAATACACCAATAGGGGAAAAAAGTTACCGAACAATTTAAACCTCTTGTAAATCTACTAATAGACATCAAATTCACTTTAAAGGACGGCACGCCAAGCACATTTTTAAGAGAAATAACAGAGTTTAAAGGCATAGTCCCGGTGGAAGTAATTGGAGCCTGTTCTCCACTAGGCATAGTAACCGGTGGTAAAATAGAATTCGGACGACTATTGACAAGAAATTTTGGAGAAGAAGTAATGTGGTCGGTTGCACCACTGTCAAGGATCAACGGAGGTAGTCTGTATGGTGCATGCAACAAACCTGGAGAAGTAACAGCGACATTTGCCTGAGGCTGAAGTGTTTGATCTGTCCCTTTGTTGTTCATAATAGACAATATCTGTTGAAACTGTAAATCAGAGAACCCATTCATGACTGACTGCATCTCTTGCCTTGTGGGACCTTCTTTGACGTAATTAGCTGAAGAATGAGGAGCCTTTTTATAGGGAGGACGATTGCCTTGTCGATTGAAATGACTGGCTTTATGTTTTGGATGACCTGGTGGGTAACCATGCAGCTTCCAACATGTATCTCGTACATGATGGTCATTATCACAGAATGAGCAATGTAATGGCTTACGATTAAAAGAGTTGGGGCGAGAGGAGGTGCCTTGTCCTGATCGAACTGCTAGAGCTGTGAGGGTATCTCGCTGGACTGCCATGGCTACAGTTTCTGCTGTCTCTTGGGTATCATTTAGGCTGCGTTGCTTTTCTTCTTGAATAATAGAGGAATACGCTTGGCGAACATCAGGTAAAGGGTTTAGCAATAAAATCTGTCCTCTAATCGCCTTGTAAGAGTCATTTAGCCCCATGAGGAACTGCATCAGCTGTCTTCTCTTGTGATCAGCTCCACATGAGCAAGTAGTGCTGCTATAAGAGCCCAATTCATCCCACAATCCTTTCAGCTTTGTGTAGTAAGCCGCAACAGTCATCTGTCCCTGAGAAGTATAAGCAATATCCCTCTCAATTTGAAAAATACGAGGGGCATTACTTTGAGAAAAACGGTCTCTAAGGTCCTCCCAAACCTCCTGTGCTGTGGTTGAATATATGACGCTGTCTGCAAGATCTGGCGTGATTGAATTGAGGATCCATGATAGAATCATGTCATTGCATCTTTTCCATGAAGCATAATCGTTTGGTTTGTTCTCAGCAGATGGTGTCTTTACCGTTCCATCTATAAATCCCAACTTATTTTTAGCATTCAAAGAGATCGTCATAAATCTACACCAGGTAGAATAGTTATCACCGTTAAGTGGCTTAGAGACCAACACCAATCCTGGGTGATCTGAATGGTAGAGAAAAAAAGGGTCGAAGGCATTGCTCTTGCCTTCCTTAGAAGATTCTTCTTGCTCTGTCAGGATGAAAAAATACGGTAGAGAAAAAAAGGCAAGAAAAAAAAAACAAAGAGCTTTAGGTTACCAGCTCTGATACCATGTAAAATTGGAGAATAGAAAATATTTCCGTGTATTCTTTATTGAATGGCTTTCCACCGTTTATATACAAATATTTGCTACAGCTGTGCTACGCTATTTTAGGAATATAAATTACAATAGGAATAGAAGAGTTGACAGAGTAGGTCTGTGTATTTCTTTCCTAAACAACTACGTAAACTTTGGGATATCAATTGATCCTTTCTTAACATAAATACTAGTAATTATGTAGCTCCATAAATTTTCCTCTCCTTCAAACAATTAAAAATTGAAGTGGTTGCATGAAAAATATATTCAAATAATAGGGGACAGACACAAGTTTCTGAGTGCAGTACCATCGTATCCAGCGCCATCTACATCCAAATGTATCCGGAGACTCAGAAATCTTCTTTTTACTTTTCTATTTAGGGATACAATTATGAATTATCAAATGAAAGCTGGTGGGCGGCATTTCCTTTGCTCTTAAGAGTCTACCCACCTCTCAAAGTAAGCCTCTAAAACTCCTACCGAAGCCCTCTCATCCATGCACAGAAATGATTGATCGCTTTACTTAAAGTGAGAAGTGGTCAAACTGATAGTCAGGTTGGGATATGGATGACAGATCTCCAAAAAAAAATGTTAAATTTCCAGTTTGAATTCTAAATTGAAAATGCTCCCGTATCTTATCTTGTTGCTTGACGTTAAAGCATCAAGCCATGACCTATCAAGGAACGGCTAAATCCATGTTCAAAATTAAGCAGGATGTTTGAATGTCATTTAGGCCATGTCAATGAAGCCATGAAAATTATGTGGCAACAGCATTTCACCACGAAATGATCAAAGAACAAGCAAGGGTTTGAAATTGATTACAAGCTGATCATGGGAGGGCAGTCTGCTATCTACAGTTCACAATGGATAATCCGTTGCAGATAAATTTATTACTATAGATTTGAATCGGATAATTTCCGCTACAAATTCTGCTGTTAATATTTATTAGCAACGGATTTTCTTATAAACAGCAACGGATTGCATCAATCACTCGTCAAGTTCCTATAATTTTCTCTCAAAAACCATAATCATGTTTTTGGCTATGTTCTTGTCAGTGGACCAGATTCAGCTGCAAACTTCTCAACTCATTGAATTTGGACCCCAACATCTTAAGTACATGACTTTTCTCAGAGACTCCTCGGATTGGCGTGATTCCCTCAATTTACTCGAAACCATAGCAGAAGATGAAGAAGAAAGCTCCTGAGAGATTGACCTCATATTATTCTTGGCACGTTGGTGTAATGATCTTATCGTGTAGGTCCATCTGCAAAAACCCTGGTCCTTCAATGCCTCTACAGCTCCAATGCTAGCTCCCACAATCCAAGCTTTTCTTGCTGCACTCATTTTTTTTTCTTTAACCCTTTAAAGTTTCCTTTGTTTTCTGCAAGTTGATGGCTACAGTGCGCAGAAACAGTGTGGATTTTGATAAAGCTAATTGATTGCAAGGGTTCTTTATTTATAGAGGGGATGGTGGTGGCTGAAAGTAAATAGTAGAAAGCTAGAAACCATTAGCTACAAGCTAATTGCCACTAGTTTTGGCCCCTGGTAAGGCATGCAGGCACTCTCTGGTCATGTGTGGTTTATGACTTCGGGTATAGGCCGACAAGCCGTGGAGATAATGGATGAAAAGTTACAAACGTAAGGGTAAAATTGTTAAAAAAAAACTTATTTTGAGATTGTAATTAATCTTTTACTATAGTTATAATGTCTGATTTGAATTTAACTGTTAAATTATTGAGATAAAATTAAATTCGTCTTGCTTTCTAGATTACAGTACTTATTACATTTCTCTTATTTTTTCAAAGATTTGTAAACAAAAAACTGATAAATAAGTTTTTTTTTTTAAATAGATTTAATATTAATCTTTTTCTTTTTAAAATTATAAATCAAAGAGGTTTACTTCTTATTTTTGTAATATTTTTAGAAATTTAATTCCATTTAAATTTCATTTTTTTAATATTTCAAAGAACTCTAAATATAAGATTTCATTAAAACATTTGAATTAAATTTAATTAAGAAGGTTCTAATCATGTCTAACCATGTTATTAGAGATTGAATCAGCTATGAATACAGTTGTGGGTTGAGGATTTGTGGTATTCATAATGTACTGGAAAATATATTGAAAAAGCACCGTGTTTTGGCTAGCAGCAGAACCAAATCGCCTGATTCTACTACCAGCCCAAACGTTAAGGTCATCATCATCAGCCCAAACATGTCCTCGAACTTCAATGTTATATAACTTCAAATCGTTGGTTTCGATTGATGTTTTGAATGAATCATGTTGTATTACTAAGCAAATTGATCTCCAAATTCAAATTAGAAATTTTTAAAGTTTCAGGCCATTTTCTGTGCTCGAGGATCTTATGATCATTACTTGTGATTCTCACTTTAAAGTTCCCATGGTGAAGAACACGAAAAGATAGGCATACATGTATAATACAGTACATATTACATGCACACTCCACCTCCATTACAGACTCTGTACATTAACTTCCATGCAATATCTCAGCCTGCTCTCACAATTTGGATTTCATAGCAGCTAATTAGGACCCCAGCAACTCAAGTACATCACAGTCCGCAGCGATTCCTCTGCCTGTTTAAGCTTGTCATCTTCACTATTTTTAGCAGGATTATTGAAATCATCGGACCTGAAATTACCTGAAAAGCTTATCTTCTGCTTGGATGAAGCAGAGGCACGAGCAGCCTCCTTAAGGGACTTGACAGATGAGTCATTTTCAGGAGCTGTATCTTCAACACTTTGCATCCTTTGGGAACCTGACTGAAAGAATTCCTTCCCAATGGACCTCAAGCTCATAACTTAGAAAATAGAATTTGTTTCAGGAATGTTAGAGGTGGGTGAAGACGAAGAGAGATGTGAAGTCTACACCATGAGAGTAGAGAAAAGCCGGAGTAAAGAATCACAAGTAGCTTATCTAGTTACTGACTTTGGTGGGAAACCTGGAAACTAGAGTTCAATATATAGAGGAAACAGAGCTCTGGTGATTCCTTCTTTTGAAAAAGCTGCTGTAGAAAGCAGCTGGCCACTGACCATGATTCAAATATTAATTCACTGAAAAGATCCCGTGGCTCTACCTGGCTAAATCTATCCCCTTCCAAGTTTTGTAGATTCTAATCTATCTCGAATTTCATCATGATTCTTGATGGAGGGTGCTTAATGTTCTACATCTAATGAGAGAACACATTTCAATCTTGATCAAATTTAGGTAACAGGAAATGTGGAGGTCCCCTACGTTGTTTTTTCTGTTGTTATTATACAAACGGCCAGATATGACAATGTCAGAATTTAATTAAATATCTTAAAATAATGTTGTTTTAATTTATTTAATAAAAAAAAACTTATTTTTTATTTTGAATTGATTAGATTAATTGTGGTTAATGCGTTAAATATATTGATTTTTATAAATATATATATATATATATATCATTTTGAATTTTTTTTTTACATGAAATGAAGGCAAATAAATTTTTGACCAGCACTTTGCCAAAGGCCAAATATTTTGTTTTAATAAAAAAAACTATTGATAATAACTAAAAAATAAAATAATCAAGAAATAGATATAAACCAACATATTTAATCTCCCAAGAAGGGATATTTGTCTAGTTATGCTTGCTGATTTTTTTTTAATAAAATTCAATTTTTATTCTATTAAACTTGTGGTTTAACTCGTCAAATATGTGTTTCAAGCTATGGATTCAATTGAGTTTAATCATTTTTAAAAAATATTTATTACCCTTACAAATAAAAAAAAAGTTCAATTCTCTAAGCTATGTCCCATAGCATATGGGCTAATACAAGGAAAAGTTAGGTGTATGGATGGGCCTTCAAACTTGTTTGAGCTTGATTTTATTTAAAAAATAATAATTAGATTATCTACTTTTCAAAAAAAAAAACAAATAAACAGGTAATACATTGTTTGTTATCACTATGGTAGCTAGAAAATCAAGGCAATAACACTTTTGGTAAACAAAATTTTCAATTTTCAAGTATTTTCAATCGCAAAACACCTTGCTAACACCCTTATAATATCTATAAATCATTACATCAACTTCAAATACCAAAAAATAACTCAAAATTAAACCAGGTTAGTTTTGGTTTTCACAGCTTTAGATTTTTTTATGCAATAATAAAACTCCAAACAATCATGATGAAGTCTCTCTCATATCTATGAATCCTTGGACACAAACAAACATATCTTGGTAATTGAAAATAGAGTCAACAATGATTTTTTTCTCTCTCACTAGAATCTAGCAAAACTTCTCTCTCTCCTTTCTAATCATGAAATGAAAAATAATACAAATAAAATCATGTATAAAAAGTGATTTTTTTAAATAAAAAATAAAGGGCCTAAATTGTATGGATTATATTATTTTTAAAGATTAAGAACCTAAGTATATTTTTCTTGAAATATTTGGCACTCAACCAAAGTATGATGTTTTGTTTTTATTATTTATGTCCATTTTCCTTTAATTTCATCATTGACCTTCAACTAAGATTAAATCAAATAAAATAAAACTTTGAAGATCAAAATAAATTATTAAAAAATAAACAATAAATCCAATATATTTTATGAGTATGTGGGTAATGCCCAATTATAATAAAAACACCACCGATTTAGAGTTTCTTATAATAATCTAGTTTAAGCTCGTGAAATATATAACACCATTCTTTACGTGGTTCAAAAGTATTTTAGAAAAATATTTTTTTCTATATTTAAATTATTTTGATACATCAAAAATATTATTTTAAAAAATGAAATAATAAAATTATGTTAATATATATTATTAATCAAATACTAAGTACTAAGCACGATCATAATACACTGTTTTCGCAGCATCCATGACCAAATTAAGAGATTCAAATATGTCATGTCCGAAGCTTTCATTTTGTCTATATAAATAATATTACATAGAGTTGCCACCAATAATACCTACCTGCATATCTCCAGAGGACATGGACTAGGATCCTGTGTTTCTATTCACTGTAAGTTTATGAAACATCCACCACACCCACGTGAAGTTTTACCTTGACGTGTCTCAGTCTCCACCATTTCATTTTATACTGAAAGATTCTAACTCCATCACAAACGTCAGTTTCTCTCGTCGATGCTGAGCTGATTTGTAATTTTTTTAACTGTTTTATTTATTTATAAATATTTTGAAATAATATTTTTTATTTTTTAAAATTTGTTTCTAATATTAAATTCTTTTCAAATACTCTTTTATAATAATAATAAAAAAACAAATATGCTCATACATACTACATAGTATATGATTGTAGCTAGCTAGCTAGCTTATAGGTATAGAGACATGACTTCACATGAAATCTGTTGCTCTATCCAACTCAAGATCTTCCTTGACTTGTTGCAGACCCCTTTTTTTATTTTTTATCTTAGAGATTTCTCATTTAGATTTTTTCCAGCGTGTATATATAATCACATAATATATATTTTTTTATTTATTTTCTTTTCCTTGTAATTAGTAAATATAAAGGAGAGGGATAAAATTAAAAATATGTCATAAGCATATCGAAACTTTATTGATGACACGTCAATTTTATAAAAAAAATCTTTATAATATAGATTCAAAATCATCGAAGAAAATCATAAACAGTGAATAAAATAGATCATATGAATTGTTTAAAGATATCAAAACGCACTTATCTTTAAATTACTTGTGTGTTTAATTATCGTCACTGTAAATGACTTTTTTTTTTATATAGTTGAATTTATCTCGTAAAGATATTTCTAAAAATGCTACTAATATCTTCGAAAAGTTTCAGTGTATTATCGAGATTTTCCTCTCTCTCTCTTCTTCATCAAATAGTATGTCCATCCTTTCTCAATTTCAAAGAGTCTTCTATAACACTTGCGGATCACAAAAGGTAGATGTGACTTTTGAACCATGTTGTTGTTTTAATTATTTTTCAGTGTAATATTTTATTAATTTTTTTTACTATAATTGGAGTCATCTCATTGTTGTTCAAACCCTTGAAAGGCTTTATTTGATGTAGATTTCAAATTAAATAAGATAAAATATTGACTCGACATAACTAAACTAACACAATAAATTCCAATCAATTTAATATAAACAAATAAAATGCTGCTATTTTAATAAAAATAATAAACCTGAACTAATCTAATAATTTACAAATTGATTGGATAAATCAGCAACCCACTTCTTTTTCTTTTTCTTTTTAAAATAGCATGGTTAATTAAAATATGAGTGGAATAACACAATTAAAAATAAATATAAAACAAATGACACGCTTGTTATCCAAATGGGCCACCTCTCAGATAGCACTGCTGCACTGGACTTCTCTTCTTCTCTATCTTTATAGTTAGAAATCTGTGCCTTAAGATTGTTGCTGAGGATGAAAAGATATGAAGCATGTTACTTCCATGGTCATTGGAGCAGAGGGCATATAACCACGTGAATCAATGGATAAGATCGACACATATTCAAGGAGCTACAATTGACTTGCTTTCTCACCTTCTTTTTTTGTGAATTTTTTCAAGCATTTTGATGTACTAATATTAAAAAATTTAAAAATATTTTGGTAATCGAAAAGTAATTTTGAACAATATATTATACCATAATGTGAAATACACACTAAATTATAATGATTTAATTTGAATTGAATATTTTAAATTTAATGAACATAACTATCATATTATTTAAAAAACATGGGATGGTCTCAATCTTTGTTATGAATTCTTTAAACATAACTAGGATGACTTGATTTCAAGAATTGCGAGGAAAAGATTTGAAAAACAATATATATTTATGTATGTCTACAAATTGACTTGAAAATACTACTTAATCATAAGAAAAATCACTAATC
The DNA here is from genome assembly GCA_025169955.1 of Salix arbutifolia. Classification (NCBI taxonomy): domain Eukaryota; kingdom Viridiplantae; phylum Streptophyta; class Magnoliopsida; order Malpighiales; family Salicaceae; genus Salix; species Salix arbutifolia. The sequence goes on from CM045920.1 coordinate 15,258,359, forward strand.
ACCTTGACTAAATCAATTCCCAGTATTTTATTTTGTTTAGCTAGTTGTAAAAATCACTTCTTATTTCAATTATATTTATTTAAATTTATGAACGCAACTAAAAATATACACATCCAAACAAGTGAGATTATAGTTCAACTAATAATATTGAAGAAAATATATCTAGTATGTGATTTAGTGGTAAGAGATTAGAATTAAGAGGTTTGTTATCTTATGGTCTACAGTACGAGTCATGTAGTTGCTAATATGGTAACCACTGAAAGTTTATATGATTGTTAATTTTATGACTCGTAAAATTAGTTAAGCTACGTGTAAATTAACCCGAATATTCATAGTAATAAAAAATATATATATCCAAGAGATAAGGAGTTATCAAGGAGAAGATGATGTTCTCGATTTGAATTCTACAGCTTGTACTTGTCAGCTTATATATAAATATGCGATTGATTATGAATTTCAAATTAATATTCTCTCCAAAATGTTTCCATCATACACAGATTAAACACAGCAAGCAATCGATAAGCTAAATAGCAATGATCATTGCCTTCCACGTCACTCAAACAAGACGTACGCATTTGCTTCTGGACAAAACACCCTTGCAGTTCCTGCCGAAAATGCATCTAATCGAATAAAATGGCATCAATGGAAGCTATGCATGTACCTCTCGGTGGATATTTTAATATTTTAATTGCTATTGAGGTTATTTATGAAAATATTTTTTATTTAGAAATATATTAAAATATTTTTTTAATTATTTTTAACATTTATATATGAAAATAATTTAAAAATATTTAAAAAATAATTTAAAATAAAAATATTTTTTTTGAATTTTTTTTAAAATACTTTTGAAATATATTTTTAAACAACTCTCAATTACGAGTGAAAAATAATTCATCAGCAGGGTCTTGGCCTGACAGTCAAGAAAGGTTTTCCCCTTTCTTTCACCCTAGGTTCAAGTCTTGTCGGGCACACCTGTCACCCCGCGGTATTTTATTTGTTCATTGGACTTTGCAGGATGTTGAATGAGCCCGATAATTAATATGTTCAAGCAGCCCGGATATACTGATTATAAAAAAAAAAAATTCATCTGAAAAAACAAAAGGCTGTTTTCTCTAACTCACAAACAGCAATTCTATGTTCCATGACATCATAAGTGACTTGGTACTAAGAACAAACACTGTCTGTCATAATGCCCAGCTACAAAAAAGTAGGTGAACACGTCAAGCCTCAAAGACAAGAAAGGGCTATAAGTCCAAAGATGTTAGAGTGAACCCACCTGAGCTTTTCACGGACAATACTTCGGCTCCGGTCCAAACTACGGAAAATCCTTAAGCCCCAATAATACACAAATTGGACACCCGACACTACCGATTTTAACCTTAAAAAATCTAAACCAAATTGGATTGAATTTTTTTTTTAAAATATCCTAATTAATTTAATCAGATTTTTAATAATTTGATTTTTATCAGTTAATTCTTTTTTTTAGTTTAATCAGTTTTTTAATCCAATTCTATTTTGAAATTACAAGAGTGCAATGTCACTAATAAACCAAGTAGCATAATAGGCTCAGACAAGATAGTTAAATCTATCTTGAATAACATATTATTTTAAGTAAAAGAAATTAAAGTTATCATCTCACGTAAAACAAATAACTATACATTAAACCTAATAAGTTTTATATTTACAGATAAGGTTGAAAAAGTATGAGAAGATTAGAGACGTCTTTTATTGGTGATATCAGGATTCTATATCCACGATAGATAGTTTTATATTGATTGGTAAGAATATGATACAAGCTTTCAAACTTGTTAATGCTTTCACTATATAAAAAAAATATCTAAATTATTTTTCTCAAATAAAAAATATTTTCAAAAAAATATAAAATTTATTTGTTTTCTAAATCTTAATTTTTGAAAATACCATTATTTTTAATATATGTATTGTATCTATATCCTCATCTATTTCAATATCTTTTATGTTTTTAGATTAACTTATATATTAATTCAATTTTTTTTCCACATCAATCTTAAAAATACAAATATAAAATATCTTTTTTAAGCACTAGATATACCCTTTAAAATTATAAATTTACATATTGATTACAATAAATTAAATTAAGAAAAATTAAAAAAATGCAATCTACCATGGACTATTTTTCTTATTCCTACTACCCCATCAAAGCACAACCACGAATTTTTTACACAATTTACAATAATCCCTCACACCCCTAACAACTTACGTGTCAAAATATCACTGGTTCCCTCTAAAAATCAAAACAATCCAATATGTTCCTACAAAAAATAACGGATAATCTACTCTTTCAATCCCCAACCTCTCACTTTCTCTCGATCCAAACAAACAAAATAGAAAGGAAAATAAAAATGCAATTCAATTTTCTCTCTTCCTTCCCTATAAATTAAAAAAAACAAAACAAAAATCAAAACTTTCCCAGAATTCACTCTCTTTTTCTCTCAATCCAACCGCAATGGCTGCCGTTACTTCAGTATCATTCTCTGCTATTGCCCAATATTCGAGCGACAGAAGGGCTTTCTGTACAGCAGCCCGTAATTTTGGTTCTGAAGGCTTCCGGTTTCGGTCCAGTTTTTCGTGTCATAATGTCGGAGTTAGAGCTTCAAATTCGACTTCCCGTATGGTTATCCATTGCACGTCCACTTCTACTGGTATATATATAAAAAAAAGTCTTTGTTGACTTTTTTTAGATATTCGTCTTTCTTTTATGTGTTTGGTTGCTGAGAAAGTGAGAAAATAGAAATAAAAGTCTTTAGAATGTTAGTGTAGTTAAGAGGTTTAGGATTTGATTATTTAATTTTTTTTTATTATAGAATGATTTTTGCGATTCATTTTTTTTTTTGAACTTTGTTTAGGAATTAGAATGATTTATTTATTTTATGAATAATTACAGAGGAAATTTCTATTTAAATTTTGAAAAGAATTAATTTTGCTATTAGTTTAATCACGAAATTAATGATGAAGTAAATTTTATTTTATTTTTAAAAAAAATAATGCTTGATCTGGCACTATTAATAGTTTTTTAAAATGTTTTTCAATCGTAAATGTATTAAATAATATATATATATATATATATATATATAATTTTAATTTTTATCAGCATATCAATACAATATGAAAACATAAAAAAAATTATTATTATTATTTTAAAAAAATTAGCCAACTTTCATTTGATATGAAATATAGCTCTTTTAAGAGCTAAAACTTTTATTATATATTTTTTTGAAGAAATAAAGCTTAACTTTAGTATCTGAATTTTGCAATGCTGCTAGTAATACTGTAGAGATTGAGGTCAATTTTTTTTGTTCTCGTATTCATTATTTTGTTTATGGTTTTAATTGTGTAAAGTCGTGTATGGATTTGTAGGCACTGATTTGTTTGATTAATTGGGTTAATTTTCAGATGTGCCACCAACGGTAGCTGAGACCAAGTTGAATTTCCTGAAGGCATATAAGAGACCGATCCCGAGCATCTATAACACGGTTCTGCAGGAACTGATAGTGCAACAACATTTGACGAAGTATAAGAAGACTTATCGTTATGATCCTGTGTTTGGTCTTGGTTTTGTTACGGTGTATGATCAACTCATGGAAGGGTATCCGAGTGATGAGGATCGAGAGGCCATTTTTCAGGCTTACATTAAGGCATTGGAGGAGGATCCGGAGAAATACAGGTTTGTGTTCTGAGCTTTTCTGTTTTTTTTGCAGGATATCTTTTTGTTATTTCAATTTCGTGTTTTAGATTTAGCTTTTGTAGGGGAATTGATGGAAGTAGTGGTTGTTAATGCTTCATGACAGTTTCTCTTAGCCAAGTGAATTGCATCTGAATCTGACATTTGATTTTGCATTGCATGAGGAATACGAAATCATCGGTTATCGTTGAATACTGGTTATTGTTCTGTATACCAAAACTCGTAAAAAAAAAATCCGTTTATTAAGACTGAGAGACTATAATAATTGCTGGATTATTGATAGAATAATGTTTAGGTGGTTGTCGTTGATGGTTATGAAGAGAAAAGAAGAAAAAACTTACCATTCTGTGCACAATTTATAAGAACTTTTCCTAATAAAAATGTGTTATCCTCACTGTTACTTTTATATATAGATCATTTGAGTTTCATTAACTAAGGTGAAATGAAAAGGAAATATTTTCAGCAACCATAAAGATCGATAAATCATAGCAACTGAAACATTTGAGAAGTGTATGTAGCCAGATGCTCTGAAAAATTGGAAATTCTTAGTTCTGTTAAGATGTTCTATGTTGGAGGTCATCTTTTTCTCCCTTCTCCCTTCATTACTGTGCATAATAGAAAATTGAAAGAAATAATCGTTACTCCATATTTCTGCACAATTCTTTTCATTGGCACTTGATAGTTTCATTGAACAGGTTCTAAAAATGCCTTTTTTATTTGACTAAAATCCCATTTGGGTTGATTAGTTCTGTATGTTATGGTCTACAAAATAGATGCAAAAACGCTTGAAGAATGGGCTCGGACTCAGACTCCTAGTTCATTATGTCAAGGATTCTAGTAAATCACATATTTGATTTATGAAATCCTCCTTGATTATAGGATCCTTGATTATAGGAGATACAGATAGACAATTCATTTACTCTGTAATTATCATTTACTCTGTAATTATCTCTTTCCTTATCTTATCACCTGTAAACACCCTAATGTAAGCATGCATTCTATATAAATAAAGCACTGCACCAGAGAAGATAAATGTGCAGTTTTACAAACAGTTTCATGGTATCAGAGCATACCTTGGATTAATCTCCTCGATCCAACAATGACTGATTCCTCGTTCTCATTCAACACCATGATTCACATGGTTACCATCAAACTCTCCTCCACAAATTATCTTCTCTGGCGAAACCAACTGCTCCCCCTTCTTCAATGCCAAAACCTCCTCTGTCACGTTGATGGCTCAACTGCAGAACCCCCAGCCACAATAACTTTAGAATCCTCATCCTCCACCCAATCAAACCCTGCCTATGCGACCTGGAGGCTTCAAGATCAGCGCCTCCTCAGTCTTCTCTTCTCCTCATTGACTGAAGAAGCAATGGCTGAAGTCCTTGGCCTTACCACTGCTCGTGATGTATGGCTCGCCTTGGAAAACTCTTTCAGTCACATTTCCAAGGCTCGTGAGCTTCGAATCAAAGATGATCTGCAACTCCTCAAACGTGGAAATCGCAGTGTTACAGAATACTCTCGTTCTTTCAAAGCATTATGTGATCAATTAAATGCCATGGGTCGCTCTGTTGATGATACAGACAAGGCCCACTGGTATTTACGTGGTTTGGGTGCTGATTTTTCAACTTTCTCCACTGCCCAGATGGCTATCACTCCATTACCTGCTTTCAAAGAATTGGTCCCAAAGGCTGAAAGCTTTGAATTATTCCAGAAATCACTTGGATTCTCCTCATCTGATTCTCCAGTTGCTTTCTCTGTTACAAGAGGACATTATAATCCATCCCGTGGTGGTTATAATTCAAGATCTCGTCGCTCTCGTGGTGGATACTATGGAAACAATACCCATGGTCGAGGCAGACGCAGCTACTATAACTCTCGGTGCCAAATCTGTAAAATTGAGGGTCACACTGCTGATCGTTGTCGCAGTCGTTATGACCGTGCTGCACCCACAGCAAACCTTGCTGAAGCTTTGACGACGGCTTGCTCAATCTCAAATGAATCTACACATGACTGGTATACAGACACTGGTGCCTCAGCTCACATGACACCAGATTCATCTCAATTAGACAAAATTGAGCCGTATAATGGTAAGGACTGTGTGGTAGTAGGTAACGGTGCTTCTCTTCCTATTTCCCACACTGGCACACTCACCCCTTCTCAAAATTTCAAATTGTTAGATGTTCTTGTTGTTCCTCGTCTTACCAAAAATTTACTATCCATCAGCAAATTGACCTCTGATTATCCTCTCGATGTTAAATTTTCTGATGATTATTTTGTGGTTCAGAATCGGGTCACAGGAACGGTAGTGGCAACCGGTAAACGAGAAGGTGGGCTCTATGTGCTGGAACGCGGACACTCTGCTTTCGTATCTGTTCTTCGAAATAAAAATTTACATGCTTCATTTGAATTATGGCATTCTCGCCTTGGACATGTAAATCACTCTATTTTATCAATTTTAAATAAAAAAGGACATCTATTCCTCACTTCTATATTGCCTAAACCATCACTTTGCTCCACCTGTCAACTTGCAAAAAGTCATCGACTGCCATTTACTCCAAATCCTACTCGATCTTCCTTTGTTTTAGGAGTCATCCATTGTGATATATGGGGTCCTGCTCCAGTCAAATCTAATTTAGGATTCACATATTATGTCTTGTTTATTGACGACCACTCTCGCTTTACTTGGTTTTATCCCATGAAATTGAAATCTGATTTTTTTGACATTTTTCTTCAATTTCAAAAATTAGTGGAAAATCAACACTCCACTAAAATCAAAATTTTTCAAAGTGACGGTGGTGCAGAATTCAAAAGCAATCGGTTTCAATCTCATCTTCGTCAAAATGGTATTCAACATCAAATGTCCTGTCCATACACTCCTTCTCAAAATGGTAGAGCTGAACGTAAACACCGTCATATAACAGAAACTGGTCTTGCTCTCTTATTCCATTCTCAGGTACCTACTATTTATTGGGTTGACGCCTTCAGCACGGCGACCTACATTATCAACCGGTTGCCCATGCCAATCCTTGATCATGTCTCTCCCTTTGAGCTATTACATGGTAAGACTCCTAACTATGAAAATTTCCACCCTTTCGGCTGTCGTGTATACCCATGTTTACGTGACTATGCCCCTAATAAATTTTCTCCTCGTAGCTTACCTTGTATTTTTCTTGGCTATAGTTCTATGCATAAAGGTTTTCGTTGTTTTGATACACGCACTTCTCGCACTTACATCACACGGCATGCCCGTTTTGATGAAATTTTTTTCCCTTTTTCAAATTCTTCTAGTGCCACATCTCTTGCAAATATTGGTTATTCTAATTTTTTGGAACCTTCCTCTACACCACAAACAAGCGCTGCTCCTCCTCCTACTACCACGGTTCCTACTTTGCCTCCATGCAATTTTTGTACCGATGACGTTTCTAGTGAGATTTTGCAGGTACCTCATTCTGATGAAAATCCCTCATCCTCTCCAGTGTCTTTGCCGACTGCTGAGCCTGAAATTCCAGGTTCCCCGTCAGCTCCAGTTGAATCACTTCCAGAAATATCATCCTCCAACTCTCATCATATGATAACACGTGCAAAGGCTGGGATTTTCAAACCGCGCCACACAGCTCACCTTACTACTGTCAACAATTGCCCACTGATAAATGCACTGCTTGTCTCCTCTAACCCAAAGGGGTTCTTATCAGCTGCTAAAAATCCAGCTTGGCTTGCTGCCATGGATGAAGAAATGCAAGCACTTCATTATAATGACACTTGGGACCTTGTTCCCCGACCACCTGCTGCCAATATAGTTGGTTCCAAGTGGGTTTTCAGAACGAAGTTTCTCTCCGATGGCTCTGTCGAACGCCTTAAGGCACGCCTTGTTGCCAAAGGGTACAACCAACTGCCTGGCCTTGATTACACCGACACGTTCAGTCCTGTAGTAAAAGCTTCAACTGTTAGAGTGGTGCTTTCCCTTGCCACCTCTTCCAAATGGCCCCTACATCAACTGGATATTAAGAATGCGTTTCTGAATGGCATTCTTCGTGAAACTGTTTACATGGACCAACCCCCAGGCTATGTTGATCCCCGTCATCCTCTTCACGTCTGTAAATTAAAGAAGGCCCTTTACGGCCTCAAACAGGCACCCCGTGCGTGGTTTCACCGTTTCAGTTCCTTCTTGATCAGCAATGGCTTCTCTTGCAGCAGAGCAGATACTTCTTTGTTTGTTCTTCGTCGCAACAATGATCTTCTGTATCTCCTCCTTTACGTAGATGATATCATTCTTACTGGAAATAATGCCTCTCTGATTACTAGCTTCATTTCACAGCTTCACAGTGAGTTCGCTGTCAAGGATTTGGGCCCCCTTTCCTACTTTCTTGGCCTTGAGTCATCTCCTACTTCAGACGGTATGTTCCTCAGCCAAATCAAATATGCAACTGACATTTTAGCTCGTGCTCAGCTCTTAGATAGCAAACCAGTTGCCACACCGATGGTTGTGTCTCAGCACTTATCCTCTGACGGTGACCCATTTGAAGACCCAACTCTCTTTCGCTCACTGGTTGGTGCCCTACAATATTTAACCATTACGCGACCTGATCTTGCTCACTCTGTAAATTCCGTAAGTCAATTTTTGCATGCCCCTACTGACATTCACTTTCAAGCTGTCAAACGAATACTCCGCTATGTCAAAGGAACGCTGCAATTCGGTCTCAAATTTACTGTCTCATCGTCCCACCGTTTGGTAGCATATTCAGATGCTGATTGGGCTGGGTGTCCAGACACCCGACGCTCCACCTCTGGTTACTCAATCTTCCTCGGCGATAACCTTGTTTCTTGGAGTGCCAAGAAACAGCCCACAGTATCTCGGTCAAGCTGTGAATCTGAATATCGAGCTTTAGCATTTACTGCTGCAGAGGTTTTATGGCTTACTCATCTTTTAAAGGACTTGCAGGTGCCGTTAGTTCAGCAACCTCTTCTCCTTTGTGACAACAAAAGTGCCATTTTTCTCAGTTCTAATCCAGTCTCCCACAAACGTGCAAAACACATTGATCTTGACTATCACTTTTTGCGTGAGCTTGTCATTGCTGGCACCCTTCATCTCCAACATATCCCGTCCCACTTACAGCTGGCTGACATCTTCACCAAAAGCGTCTCTCAGGATCTTTTTTTGTTCTTTCGATCCAAGCTTCGAGTTTCAGTTAATCCCACTCTCAGCTTGCGGGGGGCTGTCAAGGATTCTAGTAAATCACATATTTGATTTATGAAATCCTCCTTGATTATAGGATCCTTGATTATAGGAGATACAGATAGACAATTCATTTACTCTGTAATTATCATTTACTCTGTAATTATCTCTTTCCTTATCTTATCACCTGTAAACACCCTAATGTAAGCATGCATTCTATATAAATAAAGCACTGCACCAGAGAAGATAAATGTGCAGTTTTACAAACAGTTTCACATTAGTTGACTTTTCATCCAGGGAAGGAGAAATTGAGGGGACATTAAAGGACATTGCAGAAAGAGCTGCGAGTGGGGATTTCAGCTACAGCCGTTTCTTTGCTGTCGGGTTATTTCGCCTTCTTGAGCTGTCTAATACAAGTGAACCGACAGTATTAGAAAAGGTCGGTTGTTCCATTCCTTCTCTATTGCAATCTGTGTAATGTATGGAGTGCCTTGCAAAGTTTTTAAACCCATTTTTCTAGTGATTTTCATTGTTTTGAATGTGTTTTAGTTCATCAAATCCAGAAAATTTTCTGCTCCTAATAACTTGGCCCATTCCATTTACCCTCAAATCCAAGACCAAGGATTTTCCTTTATAGTATCTAGTTGTGGCAAGAACTTTGGAGAAGATGGAAATATATCTGAGATTGCTAACGTAAGGTTAATTTTTCCTTCCATGAGCTCGAGAATTCGATATGCTTCCTAAGTGCATAGATACAACAACCATGACATCTCACTTATGAAAGTGGTAGAATACCTATTTCTTCACTGGAGATCTTCAATCCTGTTCCAATTCTCTTGACAGATGGACAATTGAATCCAAAATTCATATCCCTCCCTCACTTCTCCATTGGTAGCCTCCTCTTTTTTTCTTTTTTTTTTATTCAGTTCCTTGATCAAGATATAATTTATGCAGGATTTCTAATTCAAAGAGATCTTGGACTTGAGTTTTCCAAATTTAATTTTAAGTGTTTAATATTTCTAGTTTGGCCAACTTCAAGTCCTCAATGATTACTTTATGTACTAAAGATTTTTGCTCGATAGTTTGACATTTATCTTTATTTTCCATGCAACAGCTTTGTTCAGCACTAAACATCGATAAAAGAAGTGTGGATCGGGACCTTGATGTATATCGGGGCCTTCTTTCTAAATTGGTTCAAGCAAGAGAGTTGCTGAAGGAGTATGTAGATAGGTAAAGATCTATCTCCTTTCTATATGTACTTTATTTTACTTAAAAAAAATGGCATGGGACAGTAATTTGTTCCAGTTGTGATTATTACATAATACAGAAACAAAAACATAATTGTGCATCAGTTGAACTGCATCTGTTAGCTGTTACAGTGTTAGTATGCGACCTCTCAAAATGGGATTATCGAAAATAACATGTACAGAACTTCCTTTGAGTCAGTAACTGCAATTGTCAGACAAGTGGAGGAAAGAATCTTATTCATTAAACTTAAAACAGTTAATTTTTAATCAGAGATCATGTATATATATTCAAAATCTAGTTGTGAACTTGCTATGAAATCCATTTTGAGCCATGCAATATGCTCTTTGAGTGTTTTCATCCCGGATAGATTCCGGCGTTCTGCTTCTTCTTTTTTCATCTGTTCCATCATGCATGTGATGCTTTTTTCAACAATGATTTTCAATTTCAGGGAAAAGAAGAAACAAGAGGAACGTGCAGAATCACAGAAGGCTACTGAGACTGTCGCAAAATGTTTGGGAGAAGCTCAATTTGTAGGACAGTAGTTCAATCAGCATAGCAGCTCCACCTCACAGATCAAATTATATGAGGCTCCACTATCGTCACTCCTCTCTCTTTTACAGCTTATGGATTTGCATTTTGAAGTCTGCTGTTTTGGGTATGGTGATCAAGATACAGTTCACTTTTTTCCCCCATGTTTATATATTAGTTTCTTCTATTGCGAACAATTTTCTTTTTTATCTTTTGTACCACAAATGTTTCCTGCTATTTAATACTCAGTTGCAAATATATCTTCGTGTGCTTCACAACATTTTCTTTGGATTGCTGTTCATCTATTAAACTTTCTTTTTGCATTGTTAGGGAAAAAATCCACCATTTCTTGGAGATTGATGCCATCATCATCGACTGTCTAGGAAATTAACTGGAATAAAACTATTAACTTGATTAAAACTTTGGTGAGCTTGATCAGCTTTTTTTTAAAAAATTGTTTAAAATGATAATATTAATTTTTAAAAATTTATTTAAAATGACATCAATTTATTTTTTCTACGAAAAAAGCTAAAATTAATATATTCGAGTTAACCTTTTAATATATGTTAATCCACCAAACCCAACCAGCAGATTTGATCTTAATTAAGATCAGGTAAAGACTAACACAATGGGGTGTCAGCAGCTCTCTCTACAGACGCATGTATGCTTGTGAATTTTTTTTTTTTTTTTTTTTTACCATAGCTGGTTATTAAATTCATTGGAAGTTAAAGAAAAGGAAACAAAAATAAACTCCATATTTGTTGGAGACGTTTGTCATCCTCAATTTTTGTCTTGACCACGAAGATAATAGTATCCACCAGTCAGCCGTTTGCATTGACTGGTTCGGGACCCGGTAGAGAATCAATTTGTAAGTATTATTACAAGGATGGCACGAATTATTAAGTGGTTATAGTGTCACTATCTCTTTCCTGCTAGCAAAAAATGGATCATTCTCATCCTGTAAAAGTCACGGATCATTTCCGAGTCTCTCCACCACTCGGCTCAGTTCCGACCACCTCTCTCCCTCTCACTTTCTTCGACTATCCATGGCTTCTTTGCCGTCCCATGGAACGCCTCTTCTTCTATGAACTTCCTTACCCTGCCCTTTACTTGACGCACACCATCGTTCCTAGTCTTAAGAACTCTCTCTCTCTAACTCTTCAACACTTTTTCCCTCTTGCCTCCAATCTCATGTGCCCATCGTCACCCCGTAAACCCTATATCCTCTTCAAAGATGGTGACTCGATCCCGTTCACTGTTATTGAGTCAACGCTGGATTTTGATCAAGTCATCGGAGATCAGGCTAGAGATGTTAGAGAATTGCAATGTTTAGTCCCTAAGTGGCCTCCCACACGCGTGACATCAGATGACACACGTGTAGTGCCACTTCTTGCCCTGCAAGTAGCCGTGTTTCCGAATTCAGGCATCTGCATTGGTGCCAAATTTTGCCACGTGGTAGCTGATGGGACGGCTTTTAACCATTTCATGAAATCCTGGGCGTCCATTTTTAGGTCTAGAGAAGACATCGCTTGCCTTGAAAAGTCAATGCTGCCGTCTCACGACAGGTCAGGGATCAAAGACCCATTGGAGCTTGAGTCCATTTTTACAAAGCAGTGGTGGAATTGGGCTTCGTCCTGGGATTACGATTTGGGATCAACCCGTGATGATCAGCTTGGAGACAAGGTTGGCGTCACATTTACGATAAGCCAAACCCTCATCGAGAGGCTGAAAGATCTGGTCTCCAATCGATGCATGGAAAACTATCAAGAACAGGTGAACGTATCCACATTTGTGGTAGCATGTGCCTTTACATGGGTTAATTTGATCAAATCACAAGAAAAGGAGGCGAGTGATTTGTTTGATTCTGACGAGGTTTACCACTTCGTTTTAGTGGCAGATTGTAGACACCGTCTTGAAACTAAACTACCAGAAACGTATTTTGGAAACTGTCTAGCAATATGTTTTGTTCCTGTAAAGAAGAGGGAGTTACTTGGAGAGCACGGGATCATCATCGCAGCTAAAGCAATCGGTGGCAAGGTCAAGGAATTGGAGAGGGGGGTTTTGCTGGGGGCAGAGAAATGGATATCAAGCTGGAAAGAAATTTCTGAACAAGGCAGGCTAGTTACTGTTGCTGGGTCACCCAAGTTGCGAGCTTACGAGACAGATTTTGGGTGGGGGAGGCCGAGAAAGACTGAGGTTCCCCATGTTCATGCTTCAGGTAGCTTCCATCTCTGTGAAAGTAGAGATGGGAGAGGAGGGGTTGAGATTGGCTTGGCGATTTCTAAGGGTCAAATGGATGTCTTCCATGGCATCTTTGAACAAGGTAAGCAGAATCTGATTTGAGCAATGTACGGTGGTGTTTTAAGAAATGAATAAATTTATATTTCTTGTCCTTATTTGTTATAGATTATTGGGCCTTTGTGTTTGAGGTCAATTATTTTTTTATAATGTATTCTTTAATGAAAACATTTTCAATTCTGAGCCATATTAAAGATTTATTTTTTAAATACTAATATGGCCCTGTAATGAATGAATATATATTCACATGATGAAATATTAAATTAATTTGGTTTAATTCGTGATTCAAGTAATAATGAATTATGATGATCAATTTCTAATTAGTTAAAAACTTTTTTAAAAAAAGATAAAGGAAAAATTATTGTGAGTAAGTCCAAGTTAACATGTTAAATAAGTTTAATTTTCATTTATTTTGAATGATGAAATAAAAAAAATAAATCAATTTTGGATTCACTTGTTAAACTTTTTATTTAGATAATGAGATCGAGATAAATTAAATTCATATAAATAAAAATCAAAGAAAATTATGAAACATTTCTTTCAACAAATATAAAGTTAAAGATTGAAATAAAAATAAATTATAAGATAAAATAAATAAAAATTATAAAGCATAATTCTCAAAACGACTTATTGTTGAATGATTGGATTGAAAGAAAAACTAAATAAAATAAATTAAATTGTTGATGGGTGAATGTTTTTTTGTAAGAAAACATTATTCTAGCAAATAGTATTTTATAAATGTGGCTACACAAATTTAGTCATATCTTTTATATCTTTATATGTAATGTAAAATCATGGTGTTAAAATGGGCTACCATGAATAAAAAGGGCTCCACAAAACCCATTCAGTAGGCTCAAGCTGAAATCAACATGGGCTAACTAGTTGCTTGAGTGCTGAAAGTTCAGTTGGTAAATTGGGCTTGATAATGTAGTAATACTGGGCCCATGTTATTTTAATTGTTTTTTCTCTTGCCTAAAATCATCTGCAATCAATCAGGAAACTTCATGGAACCCACAGACCTCTTTTATCATTTTTATTTTTTTAAAAATAAAAATCACCCATATTCCATGCAGAACAGACATACCCAGAAGTGCTATTGCATCACCATATCAACTTGCATTTTGGTGGCCAGAAACACAAATGGATCGTCCATCACCCCCACCAACAATCATCTACGTGTACTTTCGATATACAAATCTCTATCTGCCACGTGCCCTAGCTCATGTTCTTATAATCAAACAACGGACAGGATCAAAAGTAAGTTCATCTTCTTAGATCATGCCATAAATTCTTTATACATTAGAGAATTTAGAGCCGAAGATTTTGTTGATGTGTACGTAATATTTTCTATCAACTACGACGTATAAAATATGTGCATGTCTCTATTTTTTTATACGCATGCATGTGAACTGGTAAAACTTTAAATGATACCTTGAGAAGATGAAACACAAGTACAAAAAAACCCCCACCATTATTCAAAGTTTGTTGGTGCTCTTGGCTATCTCTCCCAACAAGAATTTAACAACATATGTATGGCTACCATATACTTAATTTTGACATAATATATACATTTTCACGAGGTCAACTCTGAGATTTATAATGGCCATAGATATATAGATTACGCCATGCACAAGCAAACCCTAGATTCTTGACAAGTAATTATATTATGTAAGCATATCTATTAAAATTATATAAAAGAAACTATGGCGATGAACTGTTTCAGGAACTTTCCACAACTACATGCATGGCAAAGGAACGATCACATAATATATATGCAGGCATTTGTAAATTAATTAACCTGACGCCATATCTAGCAATCTTTCGAGTTCATTGAGTTGTCATGCAGACAGCAAACAGGGAGACAAGAGGCTAAATGAGAATTTTCTTTTTGGACTAAATAATTAAGATCATGGTTTATATAATTTATTTATTTTTTAATATATCGTATTAGCTACTAAGCACACATGTGCAGCATTCCTAATACGATGTTATATATCTCAATTCATAATCAATCGCTAATTAATGACATGGCTTGGGAACTCACTTGATTTACATTCTCTTTTTAACTGTAAAATTCATCACACTTCTAGACCAAGAGTATAACTAATTAAAGATTACTTTTTTAATCCTAGTTCTTCCTGAAAATGTTTACTAAATACACTAATATGTTGCTAATTAATAATTAAGTTGTATTAGTGTTCTTCCTGTTTTTAAAAGGGTTTGAATTGTAATATTATCTTTATAACCTAATAATAATAATAATAATAATAAAGAAAAAAACACTAACTAAACTAACTTGTTCTTCAAGATCGAGTGGATATTGAAGACCTTTCGAAGGAGTATAAAAAACAAGGAAAGTGTACAAGTAAAGGAAGAAAGGTTGTGGTAACATAACATTGACCTAGGGCAAAGCAAAGCTAGATGTAATATAATAATGATTGACCGACGCCTCTGATTGTTAGCTAGAGAGTGGATGGAATTAACACCAGATTTTCAATGACTTTGAATTTGGTTCCACAGATGGAGTGTAGCCTTTCAAGTTTCATTCTCCCGCAGATAAAGCTTACTTGTAATATTTGGACTCGCCAGGGGCAATTGTCAAAGGGAAAGAGAGAGCTAGCTCATAGAGAAGAGAAGGTTGACTTTATTGTTGGAGGTAGAAAGGAGACCTGTAACATTATGCTACGTGGCTTCATTGTGGTGGTCAGAGTAAATCATAGCCCTCTTATTCAAACACACCTGTAAGTTAAGGACAGTGCCAAAGCAGGAGACAACGCGTTAGAATATTATCACGGGGAGAAGAAGGAGCTCGTTTAATAGGTGGTAACAAAAAAGATGGAATTAACGAAAATCGAATTTTGATTAATTAAACTTTTATATTTTATCAAGAGAATAATTAAATAAAAAAATTAAATTATTAAATAAGATTTATATTATTAGACGCTCGTTAAAGCTCTATATTTCATGAGTTAATTTTGCTTGGCCATTAGAGGATTGTGCTGAAATGCTGATAACAGCTAACGTATGAAGGCATCTATTAATGGGCAAATGATGATAGAAACCAGCAATGCAACAGTGGAAAGTTAACTACTCTACCCTCCAATTATTCTCATTAATTACGACTTGTACAGAAATATAAAGTCAACCTCGAAGCACAGTTATTATCTCTCTCCATGATCCCATTTCAATTAATTCACCCATTTTCGTAGGCATTCACACCATCAACATATCTTTCACACTTTTTTATTATTATTTTGCACTTTTTTTTTTCATTTTAAAGGTATTTGTGATCAAGTAATTAAGTGCAGTTCTAAAGGAAGTGGTGTGATGACAAAGAACTTACGATATACATAGCAGATTTTGAGTTCAATTCAAAGCGTGCACTTATTATAAGAGTCTGGAACAGTTTAGGCTTTACTTGCTCATCTTGACCCATAAAAAATGTTTTTTCTAAGGATGAGGTTTCCTAGCATAAAAAAAAAGAGTAAAAGTAATGTGAAGATGAAAACATTTCTCCCTAATAAAAGGAAATAAAACTAAGCTACCATAAGGGCTCAATTATATTATAAATAAATCTAACAAATCAAAGAGTGAAATTCTATTATATATAGGATCTTATTCATGCATATAATCTATAGTAGCTCAAACTAATTGGTTTGAGAAAAAAAAATGTTTTGTTTAGAGTTTAGATCCATAATTATTCACTAATGATCTGTAATTAATATATGATGCAAATATAAGAAGCATGTAACAAGAAGGACAACATTAGTGGGTAAATAAAATAGCACTTAAAAAGTCTTTAAATTAGAACACTTTCATGAGAAAATCCACAATTACTCTTTCACAAATGGTTCAATTTTCACTTATTGGGTTTTAATCACCATATCCATAAATTAATATAGTCTCACTTCTTTAATTCGAACGTAGGTGACGTTCTACGTACGTGTCACCTTTTTATATTTATACACATGTATTATTAGCATGGAGCAGAGAAATACGTGCCCCGAGGCCGGCACCAAATCTTTTTGACTTGAAATCTCTCTCCTCTATATATATGAAGGGTCATCTTCTTCCTTATCATCCACAACAGCACTTTCTGTTTTAAGAGCTAGCTCGCTTTCTCTCCTTTCAACAACTCAGTCCCCTTCCTTACAAATTAAACCCTAACCAAAAGTACTATTGCAGAGAACTGGAACAATGGGAAGAACACCTTGCTGTGATAAAAATGGACTCAAGAAAGGTCCTTGGACCCCGGAAGAAGATCACGAGCTCATCAGCTATATTCAACTTCATGGACCAGGCAACTGGCGCTCCCTCCCCAAAAATGCAGGTAATTTTAGAAAGTAATAATTTTCTTGAATCAAATACAGCACAGTTTTTCCATCTCATATGATATAACACAGCTGATTTAACTCATTTGTTATAGGGCTTCAAAGATGTGGAAAAAGCTGTCGTCTTCGCTGGACAAACTACCTGAGACCTGATATCAAGAGAGGAAGATTTTCATTTGATGAAGAAGAGACTATTATTCAACTGCACAGTGTTTTGGGAAACAAGTAAGACTATATTTAATATACCTTTTGATTATTTTGATTTTAGATGATGCTTTTCTTTTGGGTAGCTTGTAGGATTAGTGTACCTGTCAATAATATTGTTTTTGTGCCAAGATATTCGTGATTTAATTTGAGTATTAGGCTAACAACTTCTTGGTTTTTTCAATGTAAGGTGGTCAGCTATAGCAGCTCGTTTGCCAGGAAGAACTGACAACGAAATCAAGAATTACTGGAATACTCATATTAGAAAAAGGTTGCTTAGAAATGGAATTGATCCTGTGACTCATGCCCCACGTCTTGATCTTCTTGACCTATCCTCCATTCTAACGTCAGCTTTGTGCAACCCGTCAACACTTCTCAATCTTTCAGCCTTGGTGGGCAATACTCAAGCCCTACTCAATCCTGATATTTTAAGACTAGCCACCACTCTATCATCATTGAAACAAGAAAATTCAGACATGTTTTTGCAGCAACTACAAGAAAACCAGCTTCTAAACTCACTGTTACAAATCCAAGATGTCCCTGCGTTATCATCACAACCTAGCCAGTTTCAGAATCTAGTTCAACAAGTTCCTGTTTGTACTACCACTGCTACATCTGCTGGCCCATTTATAAACCAAACAGAACAAATTATGCAAGAAAATGTAAAAGGGTTTTCTTCGAATCCGACGAGCACTTTCAGCTGCCAAAATTCCCAAGAAAACTTTGTGCCTTCAAGTTTGAATGAGAGTTTGGTTTCACTGCCAAACTTTTATTGCAATAGTACTACTACAGATCCTAAAGCTCCTGAACCTGGAGAGTACTCAGGATTCCAATCAGCAAACAATGGATATCAGAACTTCAGCATCGACTCAGTTATGTCAACGCCTTTAATGAGCCAGGATCCATTGAATTCATCATCAACATATGTCAACAGCAGCAGTACTGAGGATGAGAGGGAGTGCTACAGCAGCTTGTTGAAGTTTGAAATTCCTGAGAGTTTGGACATTGATGATTTCCTGTAAATATATAATATGGCCTAAAATATGATTGCAAGGATAGAGTGAGGATTTTTTCTGTTTTCTACTTTCTTTTTCTTTTTTTTTCGATTCTCAGTATTGATGTTCATATATGCATATATATGAAATTTGTTACTTTTTTCTTTCTTTTAATTTCTTGAGTCATGTACATTGATTTCTCGTAAGCTAGTGATATTGGATCTCATTTTTAAGAGAAAAAATTATGATCATGTTTGTTATTTTTAGTGTTTTTAAAGAAAAACATAGAAGAATTTTTTTCTATGTTTCAATAAATTTGAAAAATAAAGTGAAAATGAAATGAAATCGATACTAAATAATCTTTTGATCCAACCGGTCCTGCAGCTCTCAACATTGTGTGTGATTAAGTTACATTCCTGCCGATGTGATATAGGTTAAATTACCTTATCTAAATATTAAAGCTATTAGATAAGGTTCTAAAATATGATTTACATTATTTTCTAATATATCATTTAAGTGAAAACTTTTTAGGCTTGAACTTGTACATAAGACAACACTATCTTGCGCGTATTTGTTTTTATTAAATAGAATGAAAGTTGTGATATTTGAATTCATGATCGCTGGGTCAACAAAGCTCCGATACCATGTCAAAAAATCATCTCACCTAAAATCTGAAGTTATTAAGTAAGACACTAGAATATAATTTATATTACGCTCTAACATTTACATCGTCATTGTTTCTAAAAGTGTTTTTTTAATTATAAAAATATTTAAATAATATTGTTTTTTAAATTTATTTTTGGTATTTAAAATAATATGAAATTATAATAAAATTAATTTCAAGTAAAAAAAATAAAGAAACAATTTTTAAAAATATTTTTAAAATACTGAAACAAACAAGTTCAACGTGGTGAATTTGTTTTTATTTTGCATTTTTTTCTTTTCTAAAAATATATGTGTTCTAATTTCTTGAATTTCTTATATTTGAATTAAATTTATATAATGTGCATGTAAGGATAAATTAGCTGGGAACAAATTTTTAAAAGATTTATTTACTATTACTTGAAGGCTAATTTAAGTGTGATTAAACCCGATTGCTTGGTCGATAACGTGATGATCTAAGATTTAATTAGGTTACAAATTAAATAAGGTTAACTTGGATTATATGGAGTTAATCCAAAATCAGATTGCTCTAAGATATTTTTTTTAAAAAATAACAACAATATTGTTTTCAATTTATCAATAAAAATAAAAGAAAGTGGAAGAAAATCTTGAGATTTGAAATGAATGTTTATTGCTCTTTCAATTTCCGAAATGAATTCGTCACTTAACACGCATGCAAGAGATTTGATCAATTTCTTAATCGGGTTGTTATGATAAGTATATCTACCCATCACCACTCATTTGGAAATTCACGCTCAAAATACCAAATATACATACACGCATGATTTTAGAAGCAAGGAACTTTCCTTCGAATTTTCCTCCTTGCTGATGCAATATCATCAGCCGCCGCCGTCATCGTCCTCGGCGGCTTTTATCAACCTACCCTCTCCTTGACCGCCCACGGGAAAAAACACAGTTTCGTAAAGCACTCTCTCTTCCGACCAGAACTGGATCGAATTGTGTGCTCCATGGAAAGTTATAACCTCCAAATTTCAACGCAAAAAAGTGCATTCTTGTCTTCACATATGACTCTAGCTAGTTTTTCTAAGAACATCAAGGGCAAGAAAGCATCTTGGTTGAAAATATTTGTGTAAATTGAGGGATTAAAATCCCTTGCTAGAGATGCTAATGTTTCTGTACTTGTGTTTTATATTTAAATTCTGATAGTGTCATAATTTTGAATTATTTTTTATTTTGATCTTATAAAAAATAAATATTAAAGAGTATTTTATACCCACAAGTTAATTCTTCATTAAAGTTTTCAATAAATATGGAGGAAGCATCAAATAAAATCTGTTTTCTTTTTCAATTCTTTGTGACGACCATTGGAGATAAGGGCACGAGCAATCATTGCTTCAATAATACTGTGAGCAGTTCAGCTGCATTTATTTCTGCAATAATTTCAAAACACAATGCTAGTCTTCTACTAACTTTCGACACTTTTAAAAAAAAAAAAAAAAAACAATTCTTATTTTAAATTATTTTTTAATGTATTTAGATCATTTTTATATGTTAATATTTAAAATATTTTTTTAATATATATATATATTATTTTGATACATTTCTAAATAAAAAAATATTTTTAAAAGCAATTTCAACCACATTGCTATACAGGGCCTATAAACACTAAAAATAAGGTAACATTATGTGTTTTGGGAACGAAACCTTTAATAATCATTCTAATATTATGATTATTTTCATTTTTTTTTAAAATAGTTTTGTATATTTGCCAAATAGTTTTTATAGGTTCATATTAAAAATAATTTTTTAAAATAAAAAAATATATTATTTTGATATATTTTCTATTAAAAAACACCTTGAAATAGAATCACTACCACAGTTTTAAATATTTTTCCTGGGCATGATATAATTATTTTTCTAAAAAATAAAATAAAAATTATTTTATATCATGTTTAGTAAATTACACAAGCTATTGATACACTAATTTGCTTTTATTTTTATTTTTATTTTCATTACGTTTTCCTCACGCTATTAATTTCTTGGAGGGAAGTAATAATTCCCACTCCACTTTCGAAGTACACCTTTTAATTATTTGATTGTGTGCATAAATTTTCGCAGCTCAACCCGTAAATCATACAAAAAGGGAATAAAAGATTACTAACTCAATTATTTTTATTAAAGTGATAGCATTTTATTTTATTTTATTATTAGTGTTAAATAAATAAATAAATGATTATTCTAAATTATTGGTGTACTTATTTTGTGAAGTCTTACCGTAAATTATAGTTATGATTATTTTAATAATGCCTCGTAATTATAAACTTAGCAGAATAGCAGAGTTGAATATAAATGGGCCTTGGGCCATCCCAGTAAATTTACTTTTACTAACAGAAAGTTAGCCCAGACTTTAATACAATCGACCCCAAAATCTAAAGCCCCGACTCGGTTTGGGCTTCTATGTGCTCAAACTAAGAACCTGTTTGGGAGGGCAGTTGTACCGCTGTTTTCTTCAAATTTGAATTTTTTTATTGTAAATGAATTTTTTTTGTGTTTTTAAATTATTTTGATGTGCTAATATCAAAAATGATTTAAAAAAAATAAATAAAAATATCATTTTGATGTATTTCTAAATGAAAAGTACTTTCCAAAGCAACCACAACCCACCTCATAAACATGCCCTAAGTGTTCGGCGACGATTTAATTTTTTCTGACTGATTTTTTTTTTTTAATGAATAGCAGAATATTGCACTAAATTGGTAAGGATAAACATGGATTGGAATATTTTAAACGAAAAATGTTGATTACGAGGTAGAATGGAAATGGAGTTCTCGTTAAATTGGCTATTAAAACCTAAGCTATAACTATAAATTGACTGATTTTTACGCTATATGAATATTTAATTATTGTTTATTAAAGTTTATCTATCACTATAAATCATGCATAAAGCCCAATAGATTTATTCATGAAAACTAATAAGATAAAGTTAAACCTAAGAAAAATCCTAGTTGCACTAAATTAATAACCTCATATATAAAGACTATTAAATATGTTATTTGAGCTTCTTCTTTTTTTGTTAATTCTAGGTTTTATGTTATTTTCTTTCCTTTTTTAGGTTTTTGAAAAAAAATTATATCTTTTAAAGGTAAATTATAGCTTATTTAAAGAGTTGAAAACTTACTAGAAAGATAGACTAGATCATAGGATGAAATTTAATTGAAAACAAAATATAACCTAATATATAAAACACAAAGTTAGATTGTTTTTTTTTTATGAACATGGATGTCCGAACCAGCTTATATATATTTCGACTAATCCCATGAACTTTAAAATTAATGACCATGCAACCCTCCAGTAACAATCATATAGTTTAAACCTAAGACCATAATGAGAGCATTCTACTTAGCCCCATCTTCAAGATGTTTAAGTAGATTGTTTTATTAATTTGCATGGTTAGTGCTTGCTTCTTGTTTAGGTAATTATGCAGTCACAAAGCAGCCAGAGTTTAGAACGAAAGTCATATTTGAATCACTAAGTGATTATGACGTGCCAACTGCTAAAGCGAACACCATCGATCATAACCTAATAATGTTATGTTGACAGTGCTGCTTCCATATAAGATAATCTTTCATTCTTAAATATTTTAGCAGATAAAACAAGACACTAGAATGCTAATGGGGCAAGTAATCCTCGGATTGAAAAGCCACTTGATCTCAATTATAAATATTTAATTGGCCTAAAAAGTGCAATCGACAACTACCTTTTGACTCCACTCGTTGTGTGATTTTCAAGGTGCCCTAGTTTTTTTTTCTATGGTGGGCAAAATCGAGATTGGGGGTGGTTGGTGTTTGTACTCCGGCAGCGGCTTCCGTGTGTGGAGAGTTAAGATACGGCGAAGTCTATATTGCAATCTTTCTCACCTACCACTTTCTTTGTATGGAATTTGAAATTCTATTTTTGCTTTATGGATGATTAAATTGCTGAAAATGTATCAGATTAGCCACATGGTATAATGTGGATCTAGATCTAGAATATTCGCACATTTCTTAAAGTCTATTTAGAAATATTTTTAAAAATATTTTTAAAAATATTTTTTGTTCATAATTTTTTTTTTTCAAAATACTTTTAAAATGCATGACAAGACACGGTTTAATCAATGCTTGTTTTACTATTGGCTTCCGACAAGAAACATGGTTCGTGTTGCATGGAGAGCCATGTTTAGAATATATTTACCCTCTTTTAGCATCGTTAATAGTTCAGAAAGATGTATTAAAATTTCAATTGTATAATAAATGGTACGTGTGGGATTTGCTACTTAGCAGCTTAGCATTATGTGCTATGTTGTTTTTGGATAGAATAAATTGCTCATTTTTCAAGAAAAAATTTAAATTTTTTTTATGAACCAAGGCATCAATTCACTTTCTTTTTAAAAAATAAATCGATCCCACTATATATTGTTCTTTGATTCTAATTAAATGAGTAATGAAATTGTTTTTCTAAAATAGATTCATAGATTAACTTGTACATACCTCAACTAATTTTATAAATTTTAAAATAAACGATGAAGATGAATTAAGCAATCTCTAATAATTTTAAGAATTATAATACTCGAACCGGTAACTTTTAGAGATCAAAACCTAGAACTTGATCAGTTTATAGCACTCTTACTTCCTAAATCACTGTATATGCTTGGCAAGTGAGTGGGGAAACAAGATTAACTTATTACTAGTTTCTACTTACACGTATTTACAAGTTGTGATTTTTTCTCATATCCCTTTGAAGGTTTATAATTAATTCTCTACATTCTGGATTAGTTATACTAGATCGCATCACTCAGTGGATTGACTCGAGTGCATCTTCTTCTTTTTTGCAAGAACATACTCCTCGTCGGGAGGGCAGACGTGCTAGAAACTGTGCAGGATATAAAAGCACAGGACCTTAATCCTGTCAGTGCTGCAGAAAAACTTGGATTCAAAACTGAGCTCAAGGAGAAAATGATGGTCTCAGAACCGAGTCCAGCAACAGGGGGGGCGGCGGAGGAGAAATAAAATCGAGAAGAAGAAAAGGAAACAAAGTTAAGTATGAAAAGGCACAAAATTATTTGAAGTTTTTTGAACGTTACTAGTTGACCACACGATGTCGTTGTGGTAAGAACCGAAGAGCCAACCGATGCCTGATGATCCAACAGGTAGAGAAATGTTTGCAGAACCATGGCTCGAACTTTTCCCTTCCATCTTTTCAAGCTCAATTACCGAAGCTGTTCTTACACGACAGAGCCATCTGTGTCTTTTGAATCTCTCGACAATGTACTGTGAAGGCTGAAACAAAAGGTGAGGCCTTCCTTTTTCCCTGTCACAAATACTCAAACTAAGGGACCCAAACCCCAAAGAAGGAAATAAAATTAAAGAGAAAAACAAAGAGAGCGGAAAAAAGTTCAAGGGGAGTAGATATTGGAAGCTTTTCGTAAAGGCACTTTATGCTGGAATAATTTTTGCTTGATTGGCGCTTTACATTTTGTCTTTTGATTATTAGCTAATTTTTTTTTATTTTTTATTAACTTGATGTTCAGTTCAGTTTCCATGCAATTCAAATAATTTTATGGATACTAAAATAAATAATCATGTAAACCTTTAATGATTTTAAAATTTGTAAAATTTGAATCGGTGATCTAGAGATCAAATATAAGATATGACTAGTATGTCAAAGAATCATCTCCCCTAAAAACTTAAACTTATAGGTAAGTCCCTATAATATGATTTATATTATTCTCTAACACACTCTCTTAAGTGAAAACTTTTTGGGCTTGAAACTTGCACAGATCCATATTACCTTGTGCTTGACTTTTTTTATCAAATAAAATGGGGGTGGTGAAGATTCGAACTCGTGACCGCTGGGTCAACAAGGCTCTGATACCATGTCAAGGAACCATCTCACCTAAAAGCTTAAGATTATAGATAAACCCTATAATATGATTTATATTATTCTCTAACATAATACAGCTACACAACTTAGAGTTGGATAAATAATCTTTTTTTTTATTAATATGGATGTTCGGGTTAACTTGTGTACATCTTGATTAATTTTAAATGATCATCATATTAACAATTATAAAAATCAAAACCGAAATCATATTAGAAAAAGGCATGATTCCTTTTAACACTATTACACATGGTTTGGTAATCTTCTTCTTGTGTCATTGGTGGTGGTGGTATTTTTTTATTATTACGTAGTTTTCAATTGAATTGAGATTTCTGTCCTGATAAAAAAAGAATCTTTTTATGGGGGGAGTTTTGTCCTTTGTAGAGATGGAATATGCAAGGAATATAGAAATATTAGTTTGAAATCGGGGAATGTTGGCAGGGTTGGATGGCAGTTGTCGAACGTTTATTTTGAATCGCGGTGGTTTGTAATAATTTTACTCAAAACATTTTCATCAGAAGAGAAATTCATGCTTTCTATTTTTATTCTACTTAATTTGCTGAAGGATTATTAACACAATATTTATTTATTTATTTATTTCAAATATATAAAAAATAGTGCAATTTATTTAATTTGATTGGCTCGAATAAATATTCCTTGAAAAACACGTAAAACATTCCATTCATGAGTCAGATAAATCAAGTAATTAACATGCTTTAAAATGGAAAATGTAGTTGGGTATCTCTAAATAGTAGCTACAAAGTAATTCATCATTTTATATTTTTTAACATTTTTTGCTAATGAATATTATCTTAAAAAAAGAGATTAAATTATATTGATGTAGATAAAACAAATTAGATACTTGAAATAGTTTATTACAATGAACAATAAACAACGACATGTAACATGTCGATTGAAGTTCACAACCTTTTTCACCTATAAATTAAAATAAAACAATTAATAATTTCACTACTTTATGTTATCCCAAAAGCAATTTTTGGTTAAAGAAACCTTTGATTTTGCTGTCTTGGGCTGTCAATCGTGGTTCCTGTCCGAGAGAGGCATCGAATCAGGCAAAGCCACTTGATCAAGTCAAGCTGAAATTGCTAATCGGAAGAGTTCAATAGAGAAATGCCAAATGCCTAGGATCCCCCCATATTTCTATTCAACAAAATTTATTTTCTACCTCCACCTCCTTGAAAAGCACGATTGCAAGTCTCTTTTTCACTATTTTTTTCCCTTTTCACTTAGTGTTTTCGACACTAATTTTATAGTTTTTCATCGAGCTAAGTTGAAATCAAGGCACCATTATTTTACCAATTGAGCTAACTCAAAACAAAAGTAATTAGAGTGATTTTAGAAATAAAATGATAGTAATCTTGTACGAAGCATTTCATGTTTAATGAATAAATTTTTTTTAATAGAGGAAACTCCGTCTTTCTTTAGACACTCTTTGTCAATTTGGGTTAAGCGAATAAAATTTCAGTTGTCCCAAACTCTTATAAAATAAATACATCATGGCTCGAACCTCAAACCTACAAGATAAATTTCAAATCTTTTATCGCTACGTCACGTTCCTTGAAAATGATAAATCAATTAATACTTGAAGAATTCAAGACTTATTATATATCACTTGTTAGTGTGGAGTTTTATGATCATTTCTTGTATGCATACCATTTTTCTTGTTGATCACATTACTAAAGAGGGGCATCAATAATTTCATGAAGGAGAGATCATGTGATAAGAATAGGTTTAATTTAGGTAAAAAAAAAACATAATTTGCATTATATCGATAAAAACAATTATGCTGACTCAATTGGATAATGATTATTGGCTTGGCTTTGTAATATTACGATATATCATGTGATTTATTGTAATAAGTAGACTTATTTTTAGTTTTATGACTCATTAATTAATAAAAAAAATAGATTTCTTGCAACTTAATTATATGATTTATCCATCAAATATAACAACTCTTTAAAAGGTGTTTGACAAAGTGTTTCAAAAATATTTTTGAAAAATTTTGATTTTTTATTTTAAATTAAAAAAATTTAGTGTTTTTATATCATTTTCATGTGTTGATATTAAAAATGATTTTTAAAAAATAACAAATATATTATTTTGATGTACTTTTAACAAAAATTAATTTCAAAAACAATATTAACCGTATTCTCTAACAAAACAGAAAAAACAAATTCAAGAAATTATTTTAAAACCTATGGGGACACTTGGTAATTGAAAAGAGGATCCTAAGCAGTGTGATTGGATTGAAAAATACTGAACATTCACTTTATTTTATTTTATTTTCCAGTCTTGTTCTGTGTTTTTTTGTTAGCTATCATTGAGACAATACATGTACACATGCATGCAAGAAAAGGCAAACACCCTGCACATGATTAGACTTCCACAATCCACACGATGCTATGATGTACATATGATAAGAAACATGGTCCCCAGTGTTTCTTTTTTCATGGAATCATCCAAAAGATTTGTTCATTTTCATCCCTGCTAAAGCAAACCGTCCGATTTTGTGCTGATTCTGATGATCAGGGTCACGTCTTTTCTTTTTCCAGCTCTAAATTTGGCTGTTTATGGGCATGATTTGCTTTGTATGGGTCCCGTTTATTCTCTAGCCAATAAATTATAGTTATTTATATGTGATATGAGTCTAGATTTAATTTTAGAAATCAATTATAGATAATTTTGTCAAAACTCAACTTGACCTGTAATCTAGTAAAATTAATTTAAAATTATTGATTTTTTTAAAAATAAATTAATTTACTGACCAACAATTAATTTTTTTCTCGAGTCAAATTTAATATCTATGTAGTAGAGTAATGGAGATCTAGACATTTTCACCTTCAAAATTATGTCCATATTTTCTCAATTGTAATTTTTATTTTCAACTGTTATTTAATTATGGAGTTTTTAATTACAGACCAAAGTTTTTAATTCTAAATCTTACAAATTCTTGAACTTTTGGATATGGATTGAAAATAATTCAATGATTAAAAATGATTTTTAGGTTCTGCATGGGTGATTTAAAAAACCGCATAATAATTGAAAAATAGAAACAAGAGAAATGAGCACTGAAAGATAATGCTAAAATTCAAAATTCCGTAAGGAATAAATTAAAGCTAATATTTTTAATTTCACTAATTAAAAATAAATATAAAATTAGATGCACAATATATTTCCGCTATTAATTTAAACTCGGCAATTTTTTAATTGAGTCATGTTATTAACTTTTTTATATTTAAAAAGGTACTGTATTGAATATTTATTATTTATCCATATAGGCTTAGACTGTTTGAAAAGCATTTTCGTAAAAAAATTAAAATTTTTTATTTTAAATTAAAATTTTTTAATTTTTTTATATCATTTTTATAGTAAAAAAAATATTTTTTAATATAATTATAAATAAAAAATATTTTTAAAAATATTTTTAACTATATTCTCAAACATTCACTTGTATGGATTGACAAGTCTAAGTTCAATTTCTATATTTCATATATCAGATTCATCTTTTAAAATAGATTTACACAAACCAAAATCAGTGTTTTTTTCATCCAACGCCTCACTTAAACAATTCGATAGTTTTGCATTTAGATTATTCAGATAAAGAAAAATGAATTGAATATTCTCAAATACCCCCATAAAAGACTAAATGATGAATATTCTTGGCAGGATAGATGAAATAAAAAGAAGAAGAATGAAGTGGCCATATTAAAAAGATGGAGAATATAAGGACCAAATGTACCATATCCTTTCATTCATAGCCAGACCAAGTTAAGGAATGAAAAGGAAAAGGACATCGCAGGCTGCCAAATCCCCAGACACCATTTCTCATCAAACATCTCTCCTCTCAGAACCAGACGAATCTCTTCTGTTTTCCGCTGGACCCTTCACGTTACCTTCTCTTTAAGCAAAAGAAAAGGACTTAAAAGCATATTTATAAAAAAATACTATACAATAATGGATGATTACTGTAAACTTGGAGCCTCTTTTAGCACTGCCACGAAGAGATCTTTGCCCTTTATCATGTGGATGATGAATCCATAATGTGTCATCTTTGCAGAAATATAAAGTGAAAGGTAGAGAGAGAAGCAAAAGAGAGACCTCTTCTTCTTCTTCTAACTCATCTTCCACAAATTTCTCACCTTTTGTTCTCTTGTTTTTTCCCTTCTAGATTTCAAGATTTGCATCTTCTCAAACCTTGTAAACCAGACAAGAAGATCACCAAAATCGAATAAAACCACTCCTTTGAATATCCCATGAATCTATAGCAGACGCACTTTCCTTTTTGGTTCAATCAAGAGCTATAGAGGAGCTCTCTCTTTTTGTGTCTTTGATAAAGCTTCTAAAAAGTTAAAGATTCAAAGCCCCATCATTTCTTTAACCCATCTCCATTTCGCAATCAAAATCTCTCAACTCACTTTCACACACACAAACTTTCCACACTCATTGCCTACTTAACACCATCATTAACAACTAGAGCCAAGTTAAAAAAGTATAGCCCACTTCTTGATTTTACTAAAGATGCAAACTTTACTCACAATCTTCCTCTTTACTTCTTTATTCACTCCCTCGCTTTCAAGCTTCCTAGCTGAGCCAGTCTCTGGACAAAACCAGCCTCAAAAACCAGGAGACTATCCAAACCCCAACACAGTCCCTGCATTTCCAGTCCAAACCGAGTCTCAAATTTGCCACTTGGACCTTTCAGCTGAGCTTTTTGGTGGTGTGAATGATGCCTGTGGTAGAGACCTTGACCGTAGCCGGTGCTGTCCAGTTCTTGCAGCTTGGCTTTTTGCAGCTCATGCAAGGTTAGCCCTTCAAGTCCTAGCTCCAGCCCCAACATCATCACCCGATTTGCCAATGATGCCTGATGATTCACAAAAATGTGTGAATTCATTACAAAGTTCACTTTTGAGTAAAAATGTGAAGTTGGCACAGCCTAATGCTAGCTGTGATGCTATATTGTGTTTTTGTGGGATTAGACTTCATCAGATTAGTTCACTTAGCTGTCCTGCTGCTTTTAATGTGAGTTCTGGGTTTCATAATGCAACTCCTACTGCTGCTGTAAAGAATTTGGAGAAGAATTGCAAGAATTCCACTTACTCAGGGTGTACAAAGTGCCTTGGTGCTCTCCAAAAGGTCAGTTTCTTAAGGGAATTTTGCATTTATTGCTCCTTGTGATTGTTTCATCAATGAAGAGAGGAATATCTTCATTTATTATGGACTTATTTTTTACATTACTTCATTTATCAATGTTGGCTTTTTTTATTGTTAATAATAATAATAATAATTCTACTTCTTTCATTTCATTTTTTTTGGGGGGGTGTTCTTGTTGATTGTTAATTCATTCAAGAATTTAGGATTTTCTGGTTCATTTGCAAATCTTTTTTTTTTCTCCTGGATTTGTTTGACTTTGCAAATGAGCGGTGTATCTACAACAACTTGAAGGGCTGATACTACTACTCATTTGTGTATTCTGTGTCAAGAAAAAAAAACCTATTTAATGCAATAATTTATGTGGGAAATCGTTTGATGCTGTATGAGTAACAATTTATTTTGTCAATTTGCAAATTAGTAGCAAAAGGACTAATAAGACTTTGAGGGAATTTCAAAGGGCTAGTTTTCATTTTTCTTTTGATGGTTCAATTAACTTTATGCTCTAAGCAAAATAGGATTCCATGCTTGCAATTACCATGTTTATAATAATTAGGCTTTTAGGTAAGTATTGACTAATGCACTGCCTGGTGAAAATAACACCCAAAAAAAGCAGACATAGAAGCATGAAAGTGAAGTGGGGCAGTGTAGGTTTACACCCAGGCTCTTCCTTTTGATGTTTTGTGAAACTCACCATAGCTTTAGAGGGTAGACCCTCACTATTTTCTTATGACTAAAACAACCTTGAACGTGATTGATATTACAGTTGAAGGCCAAGAATGAAACACAAGACAAGAGCACAAGGGACGAGAGGGCAAGCAAAATGTTCGAAAGGGATTGCCAACTAATGGGTCTCACTTGGCTACTTGCAAGAAACAAAACTGAGTACATCCCAACAGTTTCTGCTGTTTTAAGAGCCATAATGTATACTACACACCCACCAGTCCATGAATCCAAGTGTAGCCCTGATCAAGAAAACATGCCATTGGCTGTTGATTCACTACAGTTTGAGAAGACTCAGTCATCATCCTCTTCAAGACTAGCATCAGTATGGTCTGGTCTTCGTTTCCTTGTTTTGTCCCTGATGATTTTAGTTTCTTTGTCTGGATAGTGGATGGTTGGCCGACACTGGTGTATCTTTTGCCTTGCCCCTGTAATTTTTTTCATGGTACATTTTGTTCTAGGGCAATCACGTGAAGCTAGTAGACAAACTTCTTTTTTGTCCCTTTTCACTCTGTAAATGGCAGCTCGTTTTTCTCAGACGTTGTTCATTGGCATCTTGCCTGAGGAGGAACTCTTACTATTCAGAGATTGTTGTCACTTTGGTAGAAAAACCATAATATAATTTATTTATTTTGTCGTTTATTTTCTTTGCCAAATCTGATCCACTTCGTGTGTGCATGCATTCAGTTATGAGTTGCAAGATTTTAATGCTTCATACAAGAAAAATTAGACATGGTTGGTGTAGGTAAATCCATAGCAAGTTAAAAGATAGACAAACGGATTGGAGTCCAAAAATTTAATGCTGTTTAGCACAAGACAAAAGGTATATCTAGGGACTATTAACAAGAAATAAATAAGTACTCAAGTTTGATTAATTAAATCCTAATAAAAGGAATCGGCTTCGATGACAACAATTAACAACAATGTGTTCGAGGAACCAGAACCAGTTCCCTAGAACTGAGCATGTTGGTCGTATATTAATGTCAATTACAAGCAAGAGTAGGAGATCAACTTTTTAGATTAATTGTCTTGGGGCTAGGATCTTGGATTATTAAACTTGAACCAAAAAGTTTTGAATGGAAAGTTTGATCAGTTTATGCTTGTTTGATAGATTCAAAACATATGGATTCACATGTTTTGTGGTTGAGTGCCTGTCCTTTTGTGCTAGTCTTTCTATCAATGGAAGGTGCTTTCATAGTATCAACCATTTTATTTTAGCATGGGATTTTGTGAGTATTGCTTGGAGAGAGATTGTTGAAAATTGGTTGCCGGAGAGGAAGAGGAGAAGTTGAAACTAGGACAATCTTTTATCACTTGTTTGATGGGAGAGCATGAGCTCTTTCTGTTGTTGGGTCACCATTGCTAAAAGCTTCAAACTCAACCCAAGGATTAAGCTGCCCCCTTGTGTTGGGCCACAAATGCTAAATGGATTTGCTCATATTAGATTTTGCTACGGTGATTGATAATACTTTAGTAGTTTTAAAAGTATTTTTGAAAAAAATAAAAAAAAGTTATTTTTAATTTTAACTTTAAATTAAAAAAATAAAAGTTAGTGTTTCTAAATCATTTTCATATACTGATGTTAAAAATAATATTTTTTAAAAAATATATATAAGTTTGATATATTTCTAAATAAATTTTTTTTCTTCTAAAATAACCATAACCACACTCCCAAACAGTCACTGCATCATGAATCTCCTTCACATAAATTTGTAGTCTTTTACTCCTAATTAGACCATCCCTATTATTTTTTTCCGGAAAACTCAGAGTTCACAATCACCATGCAAAAATACAAGCAATAGGAAACAATACAAGGTAATTCAGTGTCCTGTGAATTAACAAACTGAGATTTATTTAAAGAAAGTTTTACATCAACTTTGTTAAGACCTAGATAAGATAAAAAAAAATTCAAAACATATTGTGGAGTGGTATCGCTGCGCAAGGAAACAAAAAATATGTCAAATAGCAGCAGCAGTGTCAGCAACAACAAGAAGATGGCTACAGTAATTAGGATTCTCGAAGATTTGTAGGGAAGAAATTACATCCATGGTGTAATTGCAGATTATTGAGCACAACCTAGGTTTTTAGATCAGATTTTTCCTCATTAATGTAGAAATGTAGTGCATTTTGCTTGCCTTCCATCAACTCCAAGAAGCCAACATACTATCATGGCAGCATACTTTCCCGGGATAAACAGCATAAGCATATCAGAAATTTCTTCAAGAACATAGAATTTACCTGGTTCCAAAGTTTCCTATTTAACTCAATCAATGGATAGAAATTACAAACCTCAAGCTTCGCTGGAACTACAATGTCATCAAAGCTGCATTTCGTTAATATCCCAAGACAAAAAGGATAGATATAGAAATGACAGAAACATGTTTGGATACATAGATGGAAAATGAGACAGAAAAATATGAGGATCTTCTTAGAATAGCTCAAGTCAAATATCACATCAATTATAAAGATGATCACAATAAAAATCCGACAAGATATCTGGCATTGAATCTTCTAATTTAGTAGACAAACAAAAGTGGAGGTTTAAGTTGATACATGGATTTTGTCTTCAAGCTATCATCCAAGGGAATCCAAATCCTAGAAATGAATAACCTTCTCAATATATGATAGAGAGGGACTTGTTCTCAATGTGTGAAAATTTTCTCGAGGAAACCTGACCGTTGAGGCCTAAAGATTTATACAAATTGGAGCGATCAAACACTATCTACCTTCTCATGAATATATTATACTGCAAAATGAGCGACTCCGTACAAAACTTAAGCTGTTAGGTGAGGTTCTGAAATATGATTTATATTATTCTCCAACACAAACATCAATCATCATTTACTTCTACTTGCAAGAAAAGGCAAGCTGAAGCTTCCAAGAGCCGGAAATATTGTTCAAAAGGAGCATCATATTCCTCATCCTCTTGAGGGACACAGAGATTTAAAAAAGAACAGCAAAAGAGCTAATTTGTAATTGATTAGCACTGATCATCAGCTAGTTTCTGGAGCAAAAATGTTAATGAGAAAAACAATCGATTCTTCTATTTTTCTAGGAAAACTGTACAAAAGAGAGTTGGAACTGTAACAGAGATTGGTTCAGTACATCCACCAAATTCAAACGGGAGACTAACATTGCATTTCGCAATCTCGTCATAAATCATCATTCTGTAAATCTGATATTGGCTCAGAATAAAAGGACACTCCCTACTTTCACCATCCCTTGCCGATGAGCCACAACCAGTCAAGAGTCACCCCAGCAAAGATTCCACCGAGAAGAAACAACACAAGCAAATTTCCCAACGCGTTTTGCTCCGGTCCCTAAGAATGAAAATGATTTTTTTTTTTAATAAGTTTTATTCAGCACTACACAAAACCATTATCAGGAAACAGATATTCATGAGAATCATGTCGCGAACAAACCTTGTAACCTTTCGGTGCAGAAGTAAGGACACACACAGTGAGGTAGCCATTAGTTAACCCCAACAAAGACGTTAGCAGTATCATCCAGCCCTGGTCCCCATACTTTGCAGTGAAATAGAAAGCCGGGATGAGCATGAAGCGAGAGAGAATGGCTATCATTAGACCTTTCCGGGACTCCAATTTCAAGAATTTCAGGAGTGGAATGTATCTCCCGATTAAATCACATACATTATACATTGCTATCAATACCAGTGCATACCTGACATAGAACAAGATTCAGAGATTCTGAACATATAGTTGGAAGAATGTTTGCCATTGAAATTACCTCCAAAAAAACCAAATTAAACTGAGACTAACCATCCGCCCAAACTGTGTGTTCCAGTGTCTTCAGATAAGAATCCAGGGAAAATAGACAGTGTCAGGACATATATCAGAAACATATCAATTGCATAATCAATATTCTGCAGTAGTAACTCCTTGTTGCTCAGCCGCTCCAGTTGTTTTGGATCTTCTTGGGCCTGTTAAAATTACAAGGTCTTCAGGATGTGGAAATTCCATAAACATTTTGTTTCATAGATACACCAAGGGAAGGAGGTATACTTCAGGTTTGAGTAATGTTTGGATGCCACCAGCAGCAAGATCAGCTGAAACAGTTTTTGATCCTTCTGAGGCTGCCTTGGAACGGTAGTGCTTAACGATTTCCAGTTTTGGGAAAATGTAAGCATAGAGAAGAACACAGAAAAGCTCAAAAATGGTGCAGAGGGCAAAAAATAGAACTGCAATAAATGGTGGAAAACTGTAAGCCATACAAACCGAGTTGGCAGAAATTGAAGAGTATAATATTTCTTAAAATCACAATCTGTCAAGAATGAGTTTGTGTTCAACTTCAACCAATAACTTGCAAAGGAAATAGATAATATACTATTCATTTCATAGAATCAAATTCTAAAAGCTGCTGCTCCATCTACTGAGCAAGAAAATTAATGTCATTGTTTCTTACATGTATATATGGTAACATGCCCCTGAATTCCGAAAGAACTAAAAATGGAGATTTGAGTCGAAGGGCGTTAATGAAATGAGATGAAACTACATAATCATAAATCACCCAGATTGTAGTGAGCATGCTTAAAATATATCTATGGTAACTTGGATCAGCCAGCAGTGACTTGAAATGAATTGGAGAACTCTCAAATAAAACACTGGTTTTAGGGAACAACTACTGAAATATCATCGGAAAACAGTTTTCCAAAAAAAGAAATGCAGTTTCATGTTTCATTACTAGCTTTTCGAAATGAAAATTACATGAAGCAAAATCAAGAGGGGATTGAACATACTGGCTCCCTTGCGAAGACCATCCTGAGAGTTGTCAAATGCTGCTTTTGTAATTAGTCTCAATGCAGAGGTTAGAGCCCCTGAAGCTGCTAAACCAGCAAGGAAAGACTGCAAAAATTTAAACAAGAAAAAGATTAACTCAAATCAAATCTGAATGAAACATTTGTGGAACCATCGATGCAAATGAAACATTTCTCAAGGCTGACAGCACAAACTGACCTGAATAAATTCAGGCTGCATGAAAGAGAGGTCGCCAACCATCCCGCCCTGAACATGCGCATCTGCGACTCCAAAAGCACCACTAATTGCACAAACTCCAATGAAAGTTCCAACACCTCCTTTTCCCGATGTAGCTAGATCCAACTATGGCAGCAAAACAAAGGAAAAAACGATCGAAACATAGTTTATGTGCATATAATTAATGAAGAAAGATGAAAGAATACTCACTACTAAAACCAAAAGAGTGCTGAGGAAGAAAAGAGCATATCCAGTTAAGTTCCTCAATCTGGTGTTGATCTTTGCCTCATTATATGCCAGAACTGCCATTGTACCAAGGGCAAAGGGTTGATATACAAGAGTAAGGACCCTTGACGGGTGGTAGTGCTGCATAACAACACAAAACCGCTGTCAAATCAACCATCTACACAATCCAATTTGCAGCAACAATAGCAGCAGCCATTGTAAGATGCCCACTGAATTTAATATGCCATGAAACTTTGAAGAAAAGAAACTATAGCGTGCAGAGTTGGGAAATAAAAACGAGTTGTCACAGCACTGCACACTTTTACACATAATTCATCGACTTTCCGTTCAAATAAATGCTGAATAAATCAACAAATAATGAAAAAGGTATATATGCTTTGTACCAGACATCCATAATTTCTTAAACCATGCATATAAAATTGGCATTGAATTTTGAAAAAGGACCTTTCTCATTACTTATCATTACCAGAGACCAAGCAGCACCATTCCGAAAACAGGAGAATAGTTCACAAGAACTATATATGTTTTCTGCAGTGGAAAAGATCCAAAACAAGCTGAAACCAACAAAATATAGCAACAAATGGAGAAGGGAAATACCGGGAAAATGTAAACATAATAATCTTCAATTGTGAGCATACTGTTCCATGAAAAGAGGCAACCAATTCCAAGCAGCCAACATACTATCATAGCAGCATACTTTCCCTGCATTGAAGGCACTAGCATATCAGAAATTCCTTCAAGAACATATATAGATTTTACCCTGTAGCAAACTTTCCTACTTCAATCAATCAAAGGATTGAAATTACAAACCTTAAGCTTATCAGGAGCATCACTGCCATCAGGTGTTGCCATAGTTGTCTGCTTTCAGATATCTCCTGCAAATATACACTACAGGAGATTGAACTACAAGGTATATTCTAAATCAGTGAAAGACAGCAACCTTGCTTAAATAAACCAGATGGAAATCAAACATCATCAAGAAGTTTTAAATATAAATTTGAAAACCAATTGGGGATTCAATAATATTTCCATGACCATGACCCCTATACTTTCTTCCTAATAAAGTAACCAAAAAGAAAGAAACAAACAAGTCCTTTCAAATAATGGAGTGTGAAAGCCTATTTAAGAAGCTTAGTCAAACACCTCTTCACTCCTTCATCATCACAACAAGAGTTGGACAAAGATATCTGAACTGATCGGTCAATAATTTACTATACAAAAAACTGAAGCTACCAGATTCCATCTACCATCATATCAATAAATTAAACAACAAAACAGTAAACTTTTTACAAACTGCAATCTGCAAGAAAAAAACAAAATCTTCCAAGATCCAGAATTTCTTGAAGCAAATAATCAACCATGAATCCCCTTCCCCTCAATGGACATTGAAACACATGTATATACATGTAAATATGCAGGTGTTTATATATATATATATATATATATATATATATGAAAAATTACTTACCCTTTTAAAAGGGAGCACGTATCACATGTAGAGAGGAGAGCAGAGGAGCTTTAACTTGTAATAGAATCTGGAATCTGTGTTATTTAGTATAAAAAGAAAAGAACCTATAAGAAACGTCTTCGGAGAGGGCTTTGAAGTTTGAAGATTCCTATGTCAGATAGAAAATCTTTTAAAATCCAAAAGTCTGACCAAACTGGCAGTTCTCTTTTGTTAAAAGTAACGAAAAAAGACAGAACATATCCACTCACTGACTCACAAGTCGTCGTTATCTTTTGCTTCTTTTCTCTGTTTTGCTGTTGACTTGTGTGGCAGCAACTTCATATTTATTTATACATTTGTGTTCTAACTTCTTTTTTTCTGGCATGGTTTGCGACTTGGACTCAAAACAGTATAATAACCAGATAAGTAACAAGATCATGTTCAAGGCCGGTTTTGTAAAATATATATATGTATATATATATATCTATATCTATATATATATAAATGTAGATTGTACAGAATAATTTCCCTTCCTTGTATAGCTGCTGTAAATCCAGAATTTCCTATTGTATCTGCTATAGATTAGGCAACTAATTAGGATCAATATTACCGTTGCAATTCCCTTAAATATACTAGAGAAATCAGTATATATTGATTGTAATATGTATCATCTAAACACAATAATAAGATATTCTCTTCTGCTGTAAAATCAGCCCCCAAATACGTTTTCTTCAATATATATGTGTGTGTGTATCATTCCCATTCTTCTTACAACTCATTTTTTTATTAACCCGTCTCATGAGGTTGTGTTAGTATTTCAAATGATAACTGCAGATAAAAATATATATATATATATTCATTTCAAGAGATAATTTAAATATAAAATAAATTTGTTTTTGAATTTTTTTGTATTTTTAAAATAAAAAGTACGGAGACGTACTCTCTATTTAATTACTTTATCTTTTTTATCGCGACAATAATACAATCTGCCAAAATAACTAAAATCTTTAATTTATTTATTTATTCCCAAAACATTGAGATCGTAACTATATATAGACCGCTTATAGAATCTAATCACTGTTCAGAATCGGTATTGTTTTGCTGTCTCTATCAATCTTTCGATTAAGGATGATACCGTCTGAATCGAAAGAAAAATCATTGTGGATCACGCAAATCAAATTTTAAATAATTAGGAAGCCTTATCCTTGTATTGACATGATGATTAAAAAATGTATTTGTACATTCATGATTAAAAAAATACTATTTATTACTTGAAAAAAAATCTAAAAACAGAAAAATGGACTAACATGCATGTATATGACTTGGGGTGCTGTATAGAAGAGAAGAGAAAGTCTCTTCGTTCACATTTTAGGAGCAGGTGGCGGTTGCCGTCATGGAACCTAAAACTTCATTTTCTTGAGCGTCAAAGTTTTGCATGTCAAATTAACCAGCAAGACTATCAATTTTAATGTTTGAAGAATATTTATTTATTATAAAAAATATATTGAAATTTCATCTAATTTAATTTTTTTATTGAAATTATTCAGTAAAATTAACAAAGTTTTATTAATCAAGTAATCATGAATTCTAATTTTATTATCTCATTAAATTTGATAAAATTAAACACAAAATAATAATGCAATTGTGCAACTTTCAAGTCCTGAATAGTTTTTACTTAATAGATTATATTAGAAAATAATATAAATTGTATATTTGAGTTTATCTAAAAGCATTGTTTTTTAATTGATATGATTATTTGACTCTAGTATGATTAAAAGTTCAATTATGATTTATTTTTTAAAAAGATTATTTAAATATATATCCAATCCCTTCTTAGATTTAAATAACTTGCATTTGCAGTAGAAAATGTGAGCACGTTTTGTTTTCACGACTGAAAATTTTAATTTATTAACAAAAACAGGAGAAAGAAAAAGGGATTTTTCTCTTGTGGGAAAGCTTTCTAGCCTGCAAACTCATTGAGAAGTGTGAACTCTGTTACTGGATAATCCGATAGGCTAGCTGACATTTGACCGAATTTTGTCGGATTGGGCCAATAAAAAATTCATTTTCTTTCTCGTCTTACAATCATAAATTTAAATATGATCCAGAAAATTACAAAAATAATTTAATAATATTATTTTGTTTCTTGGTGTGCATAACTCGAAGAATACAAAAAATCTTAGCTCATAAGTTTCCTTTTCATACTCACCAGTTTCGGGCAACTATGGATCCCTTCGATACACCACAATATTAAATATTAAAGATCAGGTTTGCCGACTATCTAATAGTGTATTAGTAATAAAAGATTAAGATTAAAAAATTTGTTTCACCCATGTTTTCAGATTAGATTCGAACTATATAATTATTTATATAATAATCACTACCAACTTCAGCATTTATCAAAAGTAATTCTACACTGTAGCAAGCAAGGTCTTGGCCTCGTGGTAAGTGCAACCTGCCAGACACCTGGGTTCGAGCTCTGTCATGCACGTTTATCACTCTCGCGGTGTCTTACATGTTCACTAGACTTACAGGATATTCAGTACGTCTGGGGATTAATTATGGTATGCGCAAGCTGACCCGGACACCCCGGTTATAAAAAAAAATCTATACCGAAGAAAAATAATTCATAAAAATATTAAATACCTTCAAGAAACTTTTCTTAACTATCTTTCTATCCCTTCTTGAATTTCGTCCGATGGAAAGCTCCTGCATTGAGCAACTGTTTGGATGCACTTGGATCAAATTGAATTTGATGTAAATATTGAACTGTTCCCTATATGATGTCGTATTGCTAGCCACATCAAAACATTATTTGCTTTGAATTTATATGGGGGGAGAGCTTGGTGTGTTAAAAGTGTAATGTTAAGCGTGCGTTTTGTTATTGCGGCCAACCTCACGGTGAAGATCCTGTGCCATAGTCTGAATCAAAATCTTACAAATCCACAATCATTGCTCACTTAGCAACTAATTACCATCATTACTGTATTGCAGGTTTTCTTGGAGAGAGGTTGTGCACTTGCTTTAATTCTGTTGGGTTCAATTGGCTCGCTTCACCAGCTGCTACTGAGCTAGAGATGATCGTCGCCATTTGTGTTTAAGCATGACAAATGGCTACTCTCATGGCAAAAATGTGCGAGAGGTTCTTAATGTCGTCATGCTTAAACTCAGTAGCAGATGGAAAATGTGCGAGAGGCTCGTAAAATCCGACCCTCGGTTTGAAATCGTACGTGGTGCCTAGACAATATGCATTAGTATGCTTTCGAGTAAAGCCGGGTAACCTAGACCGGTTGTGTCACACAGAGTTACTGAACCGAAAACTACTCGAATGGGTGAACTCAACGGCCGGGTTTATATGACCCCCGCAATTGTCGGTGGGGTATACATGATGAGATTTGCAGAGGGGGGCACGGTCACTGAAGAAAGCCACGTGGTTGCGGAGTGGAACTTGATAAAAGAAGGAGCTGATTGTTGACAGTTGTCTCATTTGCTGCTGAAGAAGAGGTCTTCGATTCTGTGAAGATCCAGTCAAGATTAGCTCCAGATTTCTAGGATGTTAGTTGCAAATAAAGTTGTTATAGATCAGCTCTTTCTCTGTTTTATCTTCTTAATATTTTTAGGAATTCTGTTATCAAACTCTTCTATAAAAGAGTGATTTATCAATAAAGAAAGTACGCTTGCATTCACAACATTTATATCTTTATCTTATTGTTGAGTTCTTGCCTGTTCTTATACAATTTGTTTCTGTCATAAACAACAAATTGGTATCAGAGCACATTGATTTAAAGGGACCAGCTTGTGAGAAAGAGAGCAACCTGTGAGAAACCCTTCTTCCACCAAAAAAACCACAAACACCAAAACCAAAACCTTTCATCATTCTTTCAAATGGCATCCAACACTTATTCTCTTGCAACACCACCAGTATTTACTGGTGTGAACTACCAAATGTGGGCTGTAAGAATGAAAACTTACTTACAAGCCTGCGATTTATGGGATGCTGTTGAACAAGAACATGAACCTCAGCCTCTTCCTGCAGATCCCACTATAGCCCAAATCAGAAATAATCGTGAGGAGAGATCAAAGAAGTTCAAAGCCAAAACTTGTCTCTATGCTGCTGTTTTTGAAGCAATATTTCCAAGAATAATTGCTTTTGATACAGGGAAACAAATATGGAAGTATCTCAAGGAGGAGTTCCATGGTAATGAGAGGACAATTCAAATGCAGGTTTTGAATTTGAGAAAGGAGTTCAAAATGCAGAAGATGAAGGACTCAGAAACTATCAGAGATTTTTCTGATAGATTACTCTCCATAGTCAATAAAATAAGACTATTGGGAGAGGAGCTTTCTGATCAAAGGGTTGTTGAAAAAATCCTTATGACTTTACCCAAGAGGTTTGAGTCAAAGATATCCTCATTAGAAGAAGCCAAAGATCTGTCAAAAATATCTTTGGGAGAATTGTTAAATGCCTTACAAGCTCAAGAACAAAGGAGAATTATAAGGCAAGAAGAATCCATGGAAGGTGCTTTTCCAGCAAAGGTGCAAGTCCAAGAAGGTGACAAAGGGAAAAGGAAGAACATCAAATACAAGGGAGCAGGCAGTAGCAATCGAAGAGTTGGAACCTTTCCCCCTTGTCAACACTGTAAGAAAACAAATCACTCACAAAACTACTGTTGGTGGAGACCTGATGTTAAATGAAGGTAATGCAATCAGCTGGGACACATGGAAAAAATTTGCAAGAACAGAACAAATCAACAACATGAAGAGGCTCAAGTTGCAGATCAACAACAGGAGGAACAATTGTTTGTGGCCACTTGTTTTGTAAGCAAACACGCAAGTGATTGCTGGTTAATAGACAGTGGTTGCACAAATCACATGACAAATTATGTGAATTTGTTCAAACATCTTGATAAATCAAGTGTCTCAAAAGTCAGAATTGGTAATGGAGAATATATTCCTGTCAAAGGAAAAGGAACAGTGGCCATCGAAGGGAATTCAGGTATTAAACTCATTTCAGATGTCCTTTTTGTACCTGAAATTGATCAGAACCTGTTGAGTGTTGGCCAACTTCTTGAAAAAGGATACTCGGTTGTTTTCAAGAACAAGCACTGCCTAATTTCTGATCCTACTGGATTAGAGATTTTCACCATAAAAAATGCAAGGGAAAAGCTTTTCTCTAGATTGGATGGAAGAGGAGACAGCAGCAGTATCAAACACAACAAATGAAGCTGAATTATGGCATAAGAGGATGGGTCACTTCAATCAAGCAGCTTTGGTTCATATGCAGAGAAGGAAGATGGTGAGAGGGGTGCCCAACCTAGAA
This sequence comes from Salix arbutifolia, assembly GCA_025169955.1. Taxonomy (NCBI): domain Eukaryota; kingdom Viridiplantae; phylum Streptophyta; class Magnoliopsida; order Malpighiales; family Salicaceae; genus Salix; species Salix arbutifolia. The sequence goes on from CM045920.1 coordinate 15,301,296, forward strand.
GAAAAAAATCACAGTTTGTGTTTCTTGTCAATATGGCAAGCAACACAGACTTGGATTTCCTCAAAACAAAGCTTGGAGAGCAAGTGAAAAACTTCAGCTTATTCATACTGATGTTGCAGGCCCTCAGATGACAGATTCGTTAAATGGAAGCAGGTATTATGTTGCTTTCATTGACGATTATACAAGAATGTGCTGAGTGTATTTTTTAAAATCCAAAGCTGAAGTAGCAGGTGTCTTTTTGAGGTTTAAAAACTGGGTTGAAAATCAAAGTGGTCATAAAATTCAGATTGTGAGGTCTGATAATGGCACAGAATATACTTCAAACAAATTTGCCCAGTTTTGTCATGATGCAGGGATTGAACATCAATACACTACACCTTACACACCTCAGCAAAATGGTGTGAGTGAGAGGAAGAACAGGACAATCATGGAGATGGCAAGATGCTTGTTATTTGAGAAAGATTTGCCAAAGAAATTCTGGGCAGAAGCTGTGAACACTGCTGTGTTCTTGTTAAACAGGCTGCCAACAAGAGCATTACAGCACAAAACACCATATGAAGCTTGGCATGGTTATAAACCATCACTTCAAAACTTAAAAGTGTTTGGATGCTTATGTTTCACTCACATACCTCAGGTGAAAAGAGATAAGCTTGACAGGAAGGCTGAAGCTGGAATTTTCATTGGCTATAGCAATGTCACAAAAGGCTATAGAGTTTATCAACCTGCAACAGAAAAAGTCATAATCAGCAGAGACATCAAATTCGTTGAAGCTGAAAAATGGAATTTTGAAGATACAACAAGCAATGCAAGTAAGGAGATCATGCAAGACTTTGATGAGGATGTTGATGACACACCAGTCAGAGGTACCAGACTTCTTGCAGACATTTATCAAAGCTTCAATGTAGCTGTGCTTGAACCTGCAGAATATGAGGAGGCCAAAAATGATCCAAGATGGGTCACAGCAATGAAAGAAGAGCTAAGCATGATTGAGAAGAATCAAACATGGGAATTAGTGGATATGCCGAAACACAAAAAACCTATTGGTGTGAAATGAGTTTACAGAACAAAATTGAATGCAGATGGCAATATCAACAAACACAAAGCTAGACTTGTGGTCAAAGGCTATGCACAAGTTTTTGGTGTGGATTTTTCAGAAACATATGCCCCAGTAGCTCGTCTTGACACCATCAGAATGTTGCTAGCAATTGCAGCTCACAAAGGTTGGAAAATATTTCAACTTGATGTGAAGTCTGCATTTTTGAATGGTTACCTGCAAGAGGAGATTTACGTGGAACAACCTAAAGGTTTCATGGTAGAGGGAGAAGAAGATAAGGTTTACTTATTGAAGAAAGCTTTATATGGACTGAAACAGGCTCCAAGAGCCTGGTATAGCAGGATTGATGAGCATTTACTCAAACATGGCTTCAACAAAAGTTTGAGTGAATCAACCTTATATATCAAGAGTTCAAACACTGGTTTTATGGCTGTTTCACTTTATGTGGATGATTTATTTGTTACAGGTAACAATTCAACCATGATGAACATCTTCAAAGCTGAAACGATGGAAGTTTTTGAGATGACAGACCTTGGTGAAATGTCTTATTTTCTTGGCATGGAAGTGCAGCAAAATCAGCTTGGGATCTTTGTTGGCCAACAAAAGTATGCCAAAGAGATTCTGAAGAAATTCAAAATGGAAGACTGCAAATCAATGACCACGCCCATGAATTTGAAAGAGAAGTTCAGTAAAGAAGATGGGGCAAACAAGGTAGATGAAGCAATTTACAGGAGCCTAATTGGGTGTCTAATGTACCTTACGGCAATAAGGCCAGACATCATGCATGCAGTGAGCTTATTATCAAGGTTCATGCATTGTGCTAGTGAAATACACTTCAAGGCTGCAAAAAGAGTGGTGAGATACATAAAAGGTACACTAAACTATGGCATTCAGTTTAGTTGTGCTGAAAATTTCGAGCTACAAGGATATGCAGATAGTGATTGGGCTGGCAGCTGTGATGATATGAAGAGCACATCTGGATATTGTTTTAGTTTTGGATCAGGAATTTTCTCCTGGTGTTCCAAAAAACAAGAAGTTATTGCTCAATCAACGGCAGAAGCAGAGTATGTTGCAGCTACTGCAGCTGCAAATCAAGTCTTATGGCTTAGAAAAATCCTAGCAGATCTGGACATGGAGCAAAGGGAAGCTACTAAAGTTAATGTTGACAATCAGGCTGCAATTGCAATATCTAACAATCCAATTTTCCATGGGAAAACAAAGCATTTCAAGCTCAAGTATTATTTTCTGAGAGAAGTTCAGAAAAATGAAGAACTGCAACTGATTTATTGCAAGACAGAAGACCAGCTTGCTGATATATTAACCAAGCCATTGCCAAAAGCAAGGTTTGAAACTTTGAGGAACAAGATAGGAGTCTGCAGCAAAAGATGCAAGGAGGAGTGTTGACAGTTGTCTCATTTGCTGCTGAAGAAGAGGTCTTCGATTCTGTGAAGATCCAATCAAGATTAGCTCCAGATTTCTAGGATGTTAGTTGCAAATAAAGCTATTATAGATCAGCTCTTTCTCTGTTTTATCTTCTCAATATTTTTAGGAATTCTATTATCAAACTCTTCTATAAAAGAGTGATTTATCAATAAAGAAAGTACACTTGCATTCACAACATTTATATCTTTATCTTATTGCTGAGTTCTTGCCTGTTCTTATACAATTTGTTTCTGTCATAAACAACACTGATGCATTGCTCAAGGGAGCATAAGAAATTAGTCGACCAATGTGATGACTGCTCCAAGGCTGAAGAAGAAATTTAATTTCGAGTGGGTTCTTGTATTGCATTAATTGTTTGATAAATGTTGGGTTGTTAATATTAAATAAACGGAATTTTTGTGCTCAATTCACATGAGAAAAGTTGAGACAGTGAAGCTGCCTGACAAATGTGATTTGCTAACTTGGATTTGCATAGTAGTTGGTCGATGGGTTGAAACTAACATCTTCAAAAACAAGTATTTTGTTGGATTTAGAACATCTTCCGATATTTATATTAATATAATTGTCGAGGCTTTAGAAGTGTGTGTGTTAAGGTAGTGTATAATTGTGCGGCTATATAGTGTGTGTTTTTATGTATTTTAAATTGTTTTTGTTAAGAATATATAAACAATTCAAAATACATAAAAAGAGGGTTAAGAAAATGAGGCTATTTTTTATAATTAAATCAAATACATGCTTAACTTAATTTAAATACAAAAGGACCCTATATAAGCTAAAACAAAAAAATTATTCTAACCTAATCTATGTATTATATATTCTCAACGGTTTTAACTGTAGTGTTAATATAAAAAAAAAATTAATATATTTTCAAATAAAAAATATTTTATAAAATATATTTTAAACGTTAATTATTCTTCTTTAGTATAGTAAATCGAGGAGTTCACCATGATATAGTTTATTCTTTCTTAGGAACAATAAAATACGAGAATTCATGTTTTGTATGGATGGCAGCTACAAATAATATGCATGAATGCCATTGCTCCATGGCTATGGACATGAACGATAATACATTATAATTTCAGGTATAGATTGTCAAGCATCACAAGATTTTCCATGTTTAAATTATACACTTATCCTTACATCTTAGAAGCTCCAATTCACATCTTGAATATATGAAACATGTGATGACTGATAAAACAAGAGGCTTAAGACCACCATGGAGCATCTCCGGTTCTGAAATCTGTTTCGACCCACGGAACGAAGACCACCTTGCCGTCGTCTAAATCGCAGTGAGCCAGTGCCAATGACTGCACAAAGAAGTCAGATTGGATCGAAAATCGTTATAGCAAGCAAACTGTTACTGATTGATGATTTTAAAGACCTGTTGTTATTCTTTTATTATCTAAAATGGAGTAATCCACCAAGAAACAAAAGGAAAATTCTGTTCGACTTACCAGAGGAGCAGGTCCTCGGACAACTCTTCCTTGGTCGTTGTACTGTGATCCATGGCAGGGGCAGATGAACTTCTTCTCAGCTTGATTCCAAGGCACCACACACCCAAGGTGCGTGCAGACTGCATTGATTCCATAAGTTGCAAGAATTCTATCTTTCTCCACGACAAGGTAGGTTGGATCTCCCTGAAACCCATAAAAACAAAACAATCCACATGATTTTTGAGCACTGCATAATTGCGTTTTTGCAAGTAATATCAGTTTTGTTAAAATAGATCCTCGAAAAACATCTGAAGATATGATATCGAAAAGTCTGAATATGAAACAGCACTAATTTTCTCATCATTTTAGACAATCTCCGCAGATTCTTTTCACAAGGAACAAAAATTGATTTAGTTTTTCAACATTTTATAGGTCTGCTTACAACGTTACTACCCCTTGTGAAAGTGTGACAGCAATTTCACAAATATCTCACTGGCTCAAGTGAAAGCATACAGCATGGGCAATGCGATGGAAAACTCTTCAGTGATCAATTGAAAAGAGAGACAACAAATCTTGTTGTTCCTTTCCTTGGTAAATGAAATCTTCTGATAAGAAAGGGTAATGCAATGAAAAACATGTGCTTTAAGAAAGAAAAGGAAAGGAAAGCTGCCGGCACCTTTAATCCTTGACTAAGGGTTCGGTCACCAGGGCCATGAGTCTTAAGCCATTGCTCTGCGATGATATCATTTCCAAGGGCATCCTTGGCAACGGTACCACCACCACCTCCTCCAAGCCTGTTAAAAATTTCCAATTACAGCAAGGAAAAGGAATTTGTATTTAGCAACGTCCCACCAAAATGCAGGCATGTTATGGTTGCTAATAGCCAATAATTTAATCCCTGAACAAATAAACTATAGCAATTGCATATATGAGACAGTTTAGAACTTAGCAAGCAAGGTTAATCTCAAAGAAGTAATTCATCAACTTAAACACAGCATCGGGTTTTTTGTGTTTTTTTTACTTCTCAAGTTGATTTTAGCTATGACACTTCGTTAGTGGAATTTTAGAAAGATTGCCCTTTAGAGAATCAAGATTTCCATTGAAGAACCTATTAACTTCAGCAAGGGAAAATTGACAGAAAAAAATATAAAATAAAGGGGGGAAAGCAGACGAAATTTGGTGGAGTATTCAGCTTGATAGAGATAACATATAGCATTCCAATATAGATCAATCAACACAAATGTAAAATTGAATTCATTAAAAATTAAAACGAAACAATATAAAATAAGAACAACGAGATATACACACACAAACAAAAACATGGCTAAATTCTTTGCCTAAAAAGAAACAAGAAGAAGAAGAAGATAACATTCTTACCCAGAAGGGACAAAGAAATAGGTGTACGGAACCAACATGCCAGCAGTGGGGAGTGAAAGAGCACCCAAAAGCAGCAGATTCATAAGCTTCCTCTTTTCCATATCAGGCACGCTATCATCGGCAGGAACACTCGTAGCCTGGCATGCGATTCTCATTCCTTTCTCCTTTAACGCCATGTTTGTCCTTGTTGGTTTCACAAACACCGCATGTGTAGGAGAGAACATGCCGCTCTTGCTGGAGCATAGCTAATACAAAAAAAAAAAAAAAAACATAATTCAATCCAAAACATCAGAGAGAAAGAAATTAAGTTCAGGAATAATCAATTTTGATGGAATTTTTTTCTTTTTCTTTACCTGTGAGAGAGTGGCAGGGGATAGAGTAGAGGAAGCCATGGCTTGATGATTCTTGGACAGGAAACTGAGTATCTTTTGATAATGATATTATGAATGGTTTGATAATGTAAGAATACTGTGAAAACTGTAACGACCACAACTGTACTGGATAAGGCACATTAGCTACTTTGGTCACACGACCACATGTTTACAGATTTCGCTTCTCTTTCTGACACAAGTTGCTAGCCTCCCCAAATCTGGGCTTTCTTCTAAGAACTTAGGTTATTGGGCGTATTCTTAGCCCAATGGGCCTTGGAATGACTCCCCTGTCATGCATGCATGGGAATTAACCTCCTATGCTACAAACTAACTTGAAAAACTTGGGAAACTTGACTTTCTATTTTATCCTTGATTTAGAATATTTTTAATAATGATTCGGGTTGTATTTGAATTTAATTAGATTATATCAAAATAACTTTTATATAGTTTAATTTTAAACTTGAACTAATCAAGAATATAGATCAAGAGATATTTTGTGTTCATTTCATCATATTTTCTCAATTCTATTCTCATATCTGTTTTACTAGTCGACCAAGTTGCATTTACTCTAGTCAAGTCAATTGGGTTGCGGAGATAAAACTATGACACAATTTAGTTTTAAACTCAAGCTAAGTAATAAGTTGTGAATTGATGATTTTTTCTAGTTAATTAGTTTGTTTTTGGATCAACTAAGTCGATTGGATCATGATAAAACAACACTCAAATTTAAATTAAATAAGGAGTTAGATTGAGAGATTTCAATGTTAACATGTTATACCAGGTTTAATAATAATAATAATCATAATAATAATAATAATAATTTTACACCATCTAAATGTTTTTTTATTACATTTATAAAAAAAAATGATTCAATCCACAATGTAGTATGCACGTATAAATCATAGCTGTAAAATCCGTTCCGGGTACCGTTCCGGTTTTTTGTTTGGAACGGAACGTTCCGGTTTCGGTGCATTCCGGTGTTCCGTTCCAGTTTTGTACTGTTTATATTTAATTAATTATATATATGAAAAAAAAATATTAATTTAACAAGTATAATTTAAATTCAAAATAAATAAACTTTAAATTATACAATACAAACATAATCTCAAAATTAGAAACATCTCTAAAATTCCAAAATATTATGAAAATAAAATGTTCTAAAATAAAAAAAATATACATTAAACATCTTCTACATTATTAATATATATATATATATATATATATATAAGAGTGAAATATATATATTTATATATATATATAGGGGGAGGCAGGGATGGCCTGGCTTAATATATATATATATATATTTATATTAAGCCAAGGGAAGCAAAGATGGCCTGGCTTAATATATATATATATATATATATATATATATATATATATATATATATATATTTATATTAAGCCAAGGGAAGCAAAGATGGCCTGGCATGGCTTATGGCCTAGGGGGCGGCTGCAGCTTTTGAAATTTCAAAAGATTTGAAAGAGTAAAATTTGCATCGTCAAAATGAATCCGGAACGGAACGCCCGGTACGGAACCGGGGCGTTCTGGCCGGGATTTTTACCGGGATAAAAACATCGCCGTTTTGTCCTGAATTTTGAAGTGGAATGGAACGGGATTCACAAGTCTGGTATAAACTAGCATGGTGCAAAGCAAGATGGGTACTTGTTGAGATAGAATCTTATGTGCATGTTTAATTATATTTTTTTTTTAATATTTTTTTCTAGATTGGTTCATGTACGAGACTGCTATGATAATTTAAAATAGTCGTTTGTGTTAAGTTTTCTAGATGGAGAAAAACATATCTTGTTTTTCCAAGATGTTTTAGCTTCTTTTAAGAACGAATCTATGTTAATTTGCAGCTTGTTCATTGCTGGGTTGTCTCCAATTTTCTGTAATCTTTAACTAGTTTTGCCACTGACTTGCTGGTCAAAGATGATCCAACGATTAATTAATTATTTTTAATATTTAAAAATCATTTAGTATTTAAAAATATTTTGAGTACTGAAATTGTATTTTTTACACTCTTCTAGTTCTAGGTTGTAATTATGTTGGCCACTTGGCATATCTTTTTTTCCTCCCATTTTTTTATGCCCGCCTTGGTTATAACCTACAGGCTGCAATCATTGACCTTCAACATACAACCATCAATTACGGACCATCATTTTCGAAAAATATTATTGGGAGTTGAAACTTGTAAGACCATGTCTCATTTACAACATTATTATATTTGTTTATCTGTAGTTTTTATTTATTTATTTATTTATTTACTTTTCTCTCTAAAGGGTATTGAGATGGTGTTCATATTTAAGTACTTATTTGGAAGTGTGGTTGAAATTGATTTTGAAAAGTATTTTTTCGTTCAAAAATATATCAAAATAATATTTTTTTTATTTTTTAAAAATTATTTTTGACATCAAAATAATCTAAAAACACTAAAAAATTTAATTTAAAATAAAAAATAAAAAAAATATTTTTTTCAAAAACGCTATCCAAATACACTTATAAAGTCTAAACACCCCCTAAGTCTGCACATAGTGGCAAGCACAGAAACTGAATTCTCGTATATGAACTATGAAGTGAAGAATTTGAGCTGAAATTTCTTCGTCTTGAACACGAATCATTCCTTGAATTTCTCCATGTTAATTAGAGCCCTGTGGGAGATGTTTTATTTGCATGGCAACTTAAGAATATAATGCCACGAGATTGACAGTTGATGGCTTGGGCCTTCAATGGGCTTGTAATTCTGGACTTCTCTATACATGTTTGGTCTCAAAACTTGTGTCCTTGTAAAAATCTTTAAAAGGCTGGGCCCCTAAAACCCTCTGCTTGACGGGCTTGGAATTTAGAATGATTGAGGCCATCATTTGATTTTAGTCTAATGTATTTTTTTTTTAATTACAATGGTAATTTGGGTTAGTTTTTGTACTTTGAAGTTAAGTAATTCTCAATTATATTTTAATCTGGGTCTCTATACATTAAAATGATTTAATTAAGTATGGATCCCTTAAATTTGAACTTTGCATAATAATAAATTGAAATTTAACATGGTAAGATTAAGGCTATTTTTCAATCACTACTTCTTCGTACCATACATTTAGTAAAAAAATATTTTTTAATTGTTTTCAAAAATATTTTTGAGCAACAAACATGCCCAATAACTCATCAATCCAGGACCAGTGTAGGATTTTTCCCAAGCCCTGTTCAGTACTTGTAGTTGACTTGGCTCTCTACATTTATTAAATAAAAAATGCAATGATTGTGCTCTATCTGCATGGTGGCATGGCGTGGAGCATGCACTCATCATGCAATTGCATGTGTGTCTTTCCCTCTCTCCCCCTCGAAATCCACTCTATCCCACCCCCCTCCTCACTCTGCCTCTCTCTCGAGTTGTAATATTATAACAATGACTCTTTCCATATAAAAATTAAATCAGTTAACTGAGTTTTTAAAATATAATTTATATTATTTTTTAATATTTTTTTTCAAGTAAAAGATTTTTTGGTGACTCATGAATGTTAAATCAATAAAGATTTGATATTATGTTAAAAAATCATTTCATCTAAAAATTTAAATTATTAAATAAGACCCGGAATATAATTTATATTATTCTCTAATATTTTATATATATACACACACGAACAATTGGTTATGTAAAGAGAGTAAAGAAAAAGCAAAACAGCGTGGGAGTTCATGAGTCTTTCAATAAGTGAAAAACGGATACGTTTCAGACTTTCTCTTGCATCAAAAAACTAATAGAGAGAGAGAAAAAAACATTTGTTTTCGTCATAGGAGAAGAATCCCAACAAGTAAAAGTAAAGAAAAAAAGGAAAAGGTAAATAAATAAGCAGATGGAAGGGAGAGGTGTACGAGATAGGGCAACGTCGAAGCAACCAAAAATAAATAATATTGGAACGTTCTTCAAAGACATTTCGAAAATTATGAAACGCTCAAAGCTATTTGTCTTCTTCTGAGATCACGAGCTTTTTGTCTCCGCCCGGCTTCAGTCTAACTGCATAATTAATTAATTAATTAATTGCATCAGTTTTTTTCCCTTTTTTTTCCAACAGAAAGTCATGCACTCTTAATTAGAGAATATAATTAATTTATTACATGCCAAGTGATGTTCATATATATTTGGAAGATGAATGGTATCCTAGGCAGAATCCAGTACGTGGGGTCATTGATCAATCACCAGGATTCAAAAAAAATGAATCGATTTAGTAGTTTAATTAAAAAAAATAACATAAAATTCCTAATCCACTAATTTTTTGAATATTTATCACCAAACTACATCGCTATCAATATGTTTACGTCCACAAATTGTAGGTTTGAACATTAAGAATTTTGATAAAAGCTTTGTAATGAGAAGAGGAGCATTTTTGGAGAAAGATGATTAGGTCTCTGGGAAAGTGAGTCGCCATTTTCGATTGTCGACAATTCTTGAAAACATATGTATGCTTGGGACCATCGTGATTTGGGCAGTGCCTTTGCTAGGTTATAGGTAAGAGAGTTATTGAGTTCGATTAAAGTCAAACAATACATGTTTTGTACTTGTAGCACGTTAAAAAATATTGCAAGTATGCTGAGTATCTGTTTGGGAGTGTGGTTGAGGTTGTTTTTTAAAATATTTTTTGTTTAAAAATATATTAAAATGATATTTTTTAAAAATTATTTTTGATACCAACACATCAAAATAATCTAAAGATATATAAAATTAATTTAAAATAAAAAAAATATTTTTTTTAAAAAATACTTTTCAAACCCATTCTCAAACACCAATTTATTAGTACAACACGCTCTTAGAGTTTTAAATTTTAAATTATAATTAATAATGGGATTATAAATTAATTACTCCTCCTCAAATTAGCATTCTTGTATGATGGGACTTCGTGTCCCCCCCACGAAAAACAATTATTGTTTATAAGTTGGTTGGCATTACTTGATTTAATTTCATAAAACTAGTACGGGCGATAGCAATTACTGAATGGAAATAATAAAAATCCTTGCAAATAATTTCGGGGAAAGTAATACAGTAAGCAATAGTTGTCCCACCAGCTACTTGAATTATGGCCTAGCTAATTTAAGTTTCCCAAGGAATATGAAAATCTTGTCATTGATGATTCGATTGATATCCAATTATTGTGTCTTAAAAGTTAATTATCAGCGGAAAGTATACAAGCCCTAGCTACCTCTCCCATTTAATTAACGAAACCTTCATGATTTTCCACAGCTTTACTCCCTGAATAAATGCTCGGAGCTACCTTGTAGCCACAATCTTTATAATCATCGAATCCATCACAGATTTTCCAGGAATCATCACGAACATCTTCTTAACTACTATCTTCCATGGGGTTTTGAATTCAAAAACTCTAGCTGTGTCGATTGCAGAGAAGATGAAGGGATTAGCTCCAAGTGGGTTTCGGGGTATCCGATAGATTTTGAAACTGTTTTTGAAAAAATTGATTTTTATTTTATTTTTTATTTTATTTTTTAAAAAATAATGTTTTTAAATATTTTTGTGTGGTGATAGTAAAAATATTTTTAAAAAAATAAAAAAATATTAATTTAATATATTTTTAAATAAAAAAATACTAATTTAAATTCATATACTATTGGATTGGTGAATAATTTCAAGAGCAGTTGAATTTGAGAGTGGATAGTCATATGGGGCCGAACACTACCGACCACACAGATGATTGCCTTGCTTTTATGACGAGACTTTTATAGCTTGTGTTCCCATCAACTTTAAGTGTGAAATAGTGTTTGAAAAAAGGGGCCAAGAACAAGATAAATTGGAGCATTTTCACTCACAAAGTTCAAAGCGATCATTTGTTTCTTTTGTCTAGTTTTCTTGATCCGAACAAAAACATTTCTCTTAATCACTATTATAGAACCAACCCCACATAATTAGTAGATAGAAATTGTATCGATTAAGCATTTGTTTTTGGATTGGGTTGTATTATGATTCATTAATTGTTGATAATTGAGTTAATTATCTTATTAGTTGATGTTAAAGAACCATCATATCTAAAATATTAAACTGTTAGATGAAATATCAGGATATGATTTATATTATTTTTTAATAACATTTTGTTCAAGTAAAAAAAATTGGGCTTGAAACTTGCACACATGCCTATATTACTTTGTACTTTTTTTTTATCAAATAGAATGAGTGTGGTGAGATTTAAACTCGTGACCGCTAAGTCAATAAAGCTTTGATACCATGTTAATAAATCATCACATCTAAAAGCTTAAGCTGTTAGATTAGGTCTCAAAATATAATTTATATCATTCTTTAATGGTCGATGACCGATTTCTATTTTTATCTTCAAGTTTAATAATAATAATAATAATAATTAAGTAGGTAAAAAGCTTCAATAATATGCTTTAGAATTTTGTGGAAAAGCATGGGGTTGAGTACTGGTATCCTAATTAAAAGATTGGTTTTTGTTTTTTTGAAAAATTAAGAAAAACATCAATATACAACTATTTTTCCTAAAAAAAAACATAACCTAATTTATAAGTCATTTTAATATTTTTATATTCATGATAGTAGGATATTATTTTATTTTATTCAGAATAAAAATGATCATGAAACAGTAATTTCATTTAATAAAAAAAGAGGGAAAATGTTTATTTTTAAAAGAGATATAAAATAAAATATAATATTCAAAGACAAGTCAAAATAAAATATAATACTCAATGTAATTACACTCACTACTTCTGTTTTCAATGAGTCTCACTCCCCTCAATAAATGACACATCTTCAAGTGATTAAAATATTTTAGCTTTCTACTCTTTTTTTTGTCCTATTGGATAGTCTACTTTCCTTTAAAAGTGAGAAGACACCGATGCATTCAACACTTAGGCTACAGCTAGCAATGCAATTTAATTTGTTTTTTTTATTTAGTAATATTATTAAGTGTTTTTATAAAAAAAAACATTATTTTAATTCATTTTCAATTGAAATATACTCTTATAAATAAATACTCGAGGCCTTTTAAATGCATGTTTAAGAGTGTGGTTGAAGTTGCTTTTTAAATATATATTTTTTATTTTTAAAAATTATTTTTTACATCAACACATGAAAATTATATAAAATACTAAATTTATTTAATTTAAAGTAAAAAATAAAAAAAAATTTATTTTTTTTAAATCTTTAAAATATAATGTCAAATAGGCCCTTAGGATCTTTTACGTAAGAAATATATAAGATTAAATTGGTTGCAGTGATAACATTTTTTTTTTTAATTTTCACTTGAGAGAGTAATATAATTTTCCCATTGTCCTTTGCCTTGTCGAAATGTTCTTGCAACATACGAGTGTAGAATCTGAGATCGATCCACTTTGGTTGGCTTTATGCGATAGTTTGTCGACATGGGGAGGGAGACAGTCTATATTTTGTCTCTCAAGGGCTTGTAGAGAGCCTTTGCTCCCTGTCAATTGAGGATTCCATTATGGTGCCCTAAAATCAACACCAAATTCATTAATTATACAACTGTATGTTTTGGTGAAATTAACAAATCCTGTCAAATCCAGCTCAAGTCTATAGTTTTTGGTAGGGTGGACAGGATCAGCTGACTAATGGTAAGAGAATTTATTTAAAGATATATTAAAATAATTTATTTTTAATATTATCTAATCAAAATGATTTAAAAACATATAAAAAATAATTTATTTGAAGCTAAAAAAACACAAAATTCTTCAAAAGTATATATCAATGCAATTCTAAATATCCCTTTAATGTATTTGAGATTATAGTGTATGATATTTTCTAAAATAAATTTTTGCTTTAACATGATGATAAAGAGCTTGAGATCTGCACAACAGGTCTTGAGTTTGAGTCAAGACGTGGATCTTTTGTAAAAACCTGAAACAACCGGGATTTTACTCGTTCATCTAATCCACAAAATACGCTTTTCGGTGGTGTAATTTTCTCGAATATAAAAAAAATATTTTTAAAAATCATTTAAAAAAGGAAGCTACTCTCAAATACACACACACTATGACATTTGTTTATTTTCTAAAAAACAAATAAATTTTATTCCCCGTTTTTGCTTTTTTCTGACCTCAAAAGTAGAAATGGTCGTCTGGGCAAGCTGTATGGTTCGAGCTGGATGCATTTATAACAGGCTTGGAATTAAACAAGCTAGTCTCGAGTGGGAAACTCCTTTTTGCATGTGAAGGTGAAGCACCTTTCAAACAGTTAATTCTTAAAATGAAAGAAAGCTATGGGTAATAAAGCAAGGCTGTTCAGGACAAAAAAGTAATTAAGGATAAAAATTAATCACGTTGCTTGTCTGTAATAACAACTATACTTGTGACCCGCGCGCCACGTTGCGGGCTTATCGATTTGGTGACAAATAACTAAAACAAATAAAATAACTTGATGAGGATGAAATTGAAATAACAATACAGTTTCATAAGATTATTAAAATAAAGCAAACAATAGCCAAGAGCTCATGGATTAAATAGAAAACAAAGAGAAGTTTGATGGTTAAACTGAAACATTACAGGGTCAGCGCAAAGACCAAGGAAGAGAGAGGAAAAAAAGAAAAAGACAAAAAGGAAATGTGATTGGTGACAAAACTAGAGAACACTCAAGAGGCAATCCCAAAATAATAATTTTGGTTTTTCAAATTAGCTGCACGCGTGGTGCTAAAACAATTAAAAGGTTACACACATGCACAACACACATCAACACACACACACACACCCAACTCATTAATTATAGGAAAAAAATAGCAGCAATAATAAAAATATCCTTTAATCAAAGGATTAAATTATTTAACATGAATAGCACCAAGGTATTTTACTATACAACAAAAATTAAAATTACAAGAATATATTCAAAGATTAAAATTACAAAAAAGCATCCAATGATGGTTAGTTTTTTTTATTTATTTCAAGGATAAATAAATTATTTTACTATGCATTTTTTTTTATAAAAATAAAAAAATAACCTTAAATAGAAACTAAAAATAATAACTCTTTTAAGAGTAATAATGTAGATTTACTATACATTTAAAATGTAAAACCCTTGTCATATCCGGTCAATATTAAAAAATATGTTTGTTGGAGAGTATAATTGAAATTATTTTTAAAAATATTTTTTATTTGGAAATAATCAAAGTAATATATATTTTTTAATATTATTACATAAAAATAATCTAAAAGCATTAAAAAATTAATTTAAAATAAAAAAATCAATTTATTTTTTAAATATTTTTAAAACAAGAGAAATATAATGTGAATGCAACTAACTAACTATTCTCCTTTAACATTTGACTCAGAGTACTTTTTTAAAGCCACCAAGGAGATCGCACTATTACATCTACAGTATTTTCTCCTTCTCTCTCTGTTTTTTTTTAATGTTCTATAATACGATAAAAATGTATAATTTAGTTGGATCAGAAGTGCCCTAAATCAAATTACTGGCTTGTTTTCTCTTATAAAAATGAATGGATTCTAACAACGCTCCAAGAATCTCATTGACTCAGAAGACTACCAAGTCAAAACAGTGAAAAGAAAATAGATAAACAAGTTGCCTGTCTTCTTTCTATACATTTCCAGCCAATCCTTTTTCTGACATACCTTCTTTCTTCCTCGCAACAGGGTCCTGACTCCATCTTTTATCATCACTTCACCATAAATTTTCATTCTCGATAAAAAAGAGAGAACATTGTAGTTCAAGAATTCATAGCCATCTTTGTCGAGAAGTAATGGGTCACCTCTCTTTTCCTCACTGTGTTTCTGGTTCACTTCTCTTCAAGTGATGTACTCTCCACCTTCCTTGCTCTATCTATCTTCAGAGCTGAACTCAGAACTGCAAACTGAGTCATCAATGGATTTCAATCTTGAAAACCCATTAACAAATACTCATGAGCTTCACTTTGACACAATCCCTTCTCTCTTCCTCATCGAATCTGATCACATGCCGTCAAAGGACTACTCAAAGACCCTAAAAGAGATGGACTTTGATCAATCGTTTAGAAGAGAAGCCATCTCTTCTGTGTTAAGAGTAAGTTGCCAGAATGAAAATCATCTTTTTGTACATGCATTTCTCGATCAGTTCTAACGTATGATTTCTTGTGATCTTCTCAGGTTTCTTGCAACTTCGATCCGTCCCTGTCCTATCTTGCTGTTAATTACCTCGATAGGTTCTTATCGAGCCAAGGAATTCCTGTAAAGAATCAAAACCCTGTTTTATTTATACACACAAATGAAGATTTTCATGGATTGTGTTTGTCTTTTTTTTTCCCGAGATCCAAACTGAACTTATTATTAACGTTTAATCATCACAGCAACCAAAGCCATGGGTCTTTAAGCTTCTTGGAGTTGCTTGTGTCTCTCTGGCGGCCAAAATGAAGGAAGCAGAATTCTATATCACTGATATTCTGGTAAATTTCCATCGATAACAATGTCTATATCATAGACCCACTTGTGAAAGATTAATAATTTTCTTCATCTTGATTAGTCAAACAAAAAAAATCATCTTGATCATGAAAAGAAGAGCTACTTTTTTTCCATCTGTGTAGGGTGATGGTGGTTTTGTATTTGACACTCAAACAATACAAAAGATGGAGGTGCTTATACTCGGGGCTTTAAATTGGAGGATGAGATCAATCACGCCATTTTCCTTCATTTCTTTCTTCATTTCTTTGTTCAAACCTAAGGACCCGCCATTGAAGGAGGCTCTAAAAGCTCGAGCTTGTGAAATCATCTTCAAAGCTCAAAATGGTACGTATATTTATACAAATATCATATCCAGGCGAATGGAAATTGGCCAAAATTGGAGCTGTGTTTTGTGTTTTTTGCCCCTTTTTTTTGGATTTTCACGGCCGACTGTTGATTTATCTTGTCTGCAGATATCAATCTCTTGGAGTTCAGGCCATCATTAACTGCTGCTTCTGCACTTCTCTATGCTTGTCATGAGCTTTTCCCTATGCAGTTTTTATGCTTTAGAAAAGCCATCTCCAACTGCTCATGTGTAAATAAGGTAATTTTTTAATCGAATTCTGATTTTTAATCTCTTTTTTTTTTTACCGAACATTGAAAAGGAAAACATAGCGCAAGTGGGTGAGCGTGAGATTTCAGAATTGAAGGTTTAATATTTTTGCTTTTTTATGAAAACAAAAGATTCGAATCCATAAGAAGACTTGAGACCCAGATGTAGATCGAGTATAATTTCATTTGCCTGAGATGTTATTTCGAATTATGGGAAGTGGACAAGAATCTAATTTAATGAACGGGGAATGTTGGACCAAAGAAAAAAAAAAAAAAAAGAGGGTTGGTGTTATCTCTATTTTTTAAAATCCTATCCTCATAATTTTAATTTAGAGTGCACAATAATGCTGTAATGTGATGGTAATTAAACTTTCCCACGTGTAAGAATAAAGGGCACTGCTTGATTTCCTCATTGTATTTTATTAGATATCATTTTGTTTATTATCTCGAGATAAAATAAAAATAACATCTATTTATCTTTACTATTTTTATAAAAATAACGTAACACGTTAACGTTACGGTAATCTTTGGTACAGGAAAACTTGCTGCGATGCTATGATGCAATGCAAGAAACAGCAATGGATGGCTACGAGTCACAATTTGACACGGTGTCAAGTTCTGATACGCCAGTCAACGTGCTTGACCGGCATTTTTCAAGCTCGGAAAGTGAAAACACCGGCGGGACTGTTGTGATGATATCCACCGACGGCACCGGCAAAATATGGGCGGAGAAAGATATCAAGAGGAGAAAGATAAGTGCTTTCTGTAATAATCAAACGGCTCAGCTTTCTCAGATGGAGCAGCAATGCTGATGCGAGGATTGGGTTTTCTCCTCTTCTTTTTCCTGGTGAACTAGTTATATCACTGGTCCATTTGAGTGCGACTCGAGCTGCTACAAATTACAAGGGTGAAAGTGAAAGAGAGTAGATGAGTTGAAGAGATTTCAATCGTATTGTGCATGCTGCATGGACTCACTCAATGCGGCCTATTATCTTTAATTATTTATGAAATTAAAAGGGGAATTTTGATATATTTTTCTTCGTTTTGTTAGGGACCCAAAGGCCAAAAAGGACAGGACTCCACTTTGAATTGCAGGGATGGATTTCTGTGGTTCTTTTTGGATTTCTGTGGGTTATGTCTTAGTGCCTGCCTGAGTCACTGCATCATAGCACTCCCGATAATAATTGCTTTAGCAACAAAAATAATAAAATGGTTTTTGGTTGTCAAATATTATTTTTTAAAATTATTTTTGATATTATCACATGAAAATGATTTAAAAACACTATTTTTTATTTTAAAATAAATAATAAAAACAAAAAAAATCATATATTTTTTTTTAAAATGTTTTTGAAATGCTGGGCGGATTATAGTAATAGAATTATTTTTCACTTGAAAAATCCGTTTGATCGGACCTACAAGGGTGCATTTGTATTTTCACATTGATATTTTATTATTCTATAATTGTTATCGGGTATCTCTATTTTTTTTATAAATTTTTTTGTATAGTAGATTTACTTCAGTACTCTTAAGAAGTGAAACTCCACTTAACTATGATGAATGCCATCCTTTATTTTATTTTATTTTAATAACAAAGCAATGATTATCACCTTGAAAAAAATGATTCTCAAATCAT
Source organism: Salix arbutifolia (assembly GCA_025169955.1). NCBI lineage: Eukaryota > Viridiplantae > Streptophyta > Magnoliopsida > Malpighiales > Salicaceae > Salix > Salix arbutifolia. The sequence continues at coordinate 15,319,615 of CM045920.1, forward strand.
TTTGCAGGGTGAATTTGCCGTTAATAGATAGTTTGTAAGGTTGAAAAAACTAGTCGTTGTACTAAAAAGAAATTATGCCAACTAAATTCATAATCACAATGCAGTGCTCAGAGTATTTTAAAATAAAAAGTTTGGCATAATTTCTTTTTATTTTATTTTTGTGTTAGCTAAAGACTTGAGGGAGCACTTTACCCATGTCTCAGGGATTTGCTGTGGATTTGCAGGGCTTAAAATAGCTAAACGAATTGGATAGCTGTAAAAGGCTAGTCATGCTTTGCTTCTAAGGATTATCAAAAGTTTATGGGGTTTGGGGGGTGAGACAAAAATAAAATTTAAATAAATTTCAGGATTCTTTTATCATGGGACAAAATCATGGTCCCCTACAAATTGAAATTTCCCTATCGAAGATTATTTGGATCCATCGATGAGATCTCTGCTCTTTTAGTTAGCAGATGATAGAGACTGCACACAATACATCATTAAGATTTGCGGTGCATTTGAAATTACAGTAGAAGTTGTTTTATAATACTTTTCACTTTAAAATTATTTTATTTTATTTTATTTTTAATATCAGTATGTTAAAATAATTTAAAAATACATAAAAAATTATTTTAAAGATAAGAGATCTTCAAACTTATGGTCGAGTTACACCAACAACTTGAATCTTTTACTCTTTTGCTAGGACGACGACCCTTCTCATGTGATTTGTTTTTTGTAATTGTGGTAGCTTATTAATTTGAAATTGAATTCCCTTGTGAGAACTCGTGGACTTTCAAGCATTGTTTTTCTTGTATGCTATTGTTGCAAATCCAGATCAGGCAAGACATGATTACTAATTAAATGTGTTTAGTTTATGGTGTATAATGTTTTTTTTTTTTGGAATATTGCTGTCAAAGTCAGTTTACACGTACCTCAACTAATTCTATGAATCAAGAAGTTAATGTCCAGTTAAAATCTCCAATGACTCTGATTGATATATGACTCGAACTAGTGATTTCTGGAGAGTAAACTTAGAGCCTAGCCAGTTGAGTCACATCTCTCAGAGTTAATTTTTACTTGAAAACACATTAAGATATTTTTTTATATATATATTAACACTTCAAAACCATATAAAAACCATTAATTTAATATGTTTTTTCGAAGTAAAACATATTTTTAATAAACATAAGTTAACACATTCACAAACACTCTTAAAATCTAAGCATATCAGTAAGTTGTCATATGGGTGGGTTCAGCTTGAAAATTGAAAAGATAAAATTGATGCAATGGGGGGTATAAATTCATCCAATTTTTTGTATACTTTCTCGATCGTGGCCACATGTAGCACAAAATAATCTCTTAATAATTTTAACTTTTATTAAAATACATCGTTACATTAGAAAAATCCAGTTTGACATTAAAGCAAGGAAGCGGGTAGCTGGGAAGGACAGTGTAGTGATGCTGGATATGTTCAGATCAGTACACCATGGCCATGTGTCTCTGCTTCGAGCCATGGCATCACAATGTGATTATCGGCCGAGGAGGGCCAGTGCCTCTCTTTTTTACTAAGCATATAGCTATAATTCATTTTTTTTTTGTAATTGTATAGTTGCAGGAGAGGAAGTAGATGAACGTACGAAATTGATGCAACTTTTATTTTCTTATAATTCGTTGATTTTCATCTTTTTGTATTAAAAGATAAGGGTATTGTTAAGATATATTAATGTTTTCATAATGATCTTAATAGAGAATAATGTTTTCATAATTAGGTTTATATTGAGGATGTATTAAAAATAATACATTGGAAATTTTGGAGCTTGCCTTCAATGTAATCATATGTTGATATAAAATTTATAACAAAAAATCTAAAAAGAAAAAAGAAGACAAATCATGAAAATCTACAAAAAAAATTGCTCGATAATTTTTATTAATACAAATATCATATTAGTTTTTTTAAATAATATATTAGAAAAAAATAAAAAATAAGCTAAAAATAAAACAATGCTAAAGTGATTTAAATTGGCTTATTAAGAGATTAAAACTTGAGACATGGGCTTACAAAACTAGGCCCACACATTAAGGTCTATTTTCAGTCTATCTATCTACCCTTTTTATTTCTTATAAAATAATAGGTAGACATCATGATGTGTGCTTATTCAATTTTTTTATCATCATGGATATTTTTTAAAAAATCAAGTTATGATTTTTTGAACTTAAAAACTCATTTTGAATATATTTTCACATAAAAATATTCAATAGACATCTTTATAATATTTATAACAAAACCAAAAACAATAATATTCACATAAAAATTCACTAATTTAGCGATTCACAGCTCGTAACAAAACCAAAAACAATTTCTTCCACACTTTTGATTTATTTTTCTAACAAGTTAAAAAGTTGAAAAATGCTTCAATTAAATTGATCTTAAGATAAAATAAAACAATCCATTGATACATAGATTTTTTTTTGTTTTAGTTGCTAGAATATTTCCAACCAACAACTTTCTCATTTTTTTTTTTGTTGTTTTATAATAAGTTTTTTCTCTCTCTCTTCTCTCACATTATAGACTAAAAAAAGTAACAAAATAAATCTTTGAACCAAAATAACTTTGAATATGAATTTTAAATAAGTGATGTGGTTTCCTATTTCTTACATTTTGATCATCTCTCTCTCTCTCTCTCTCTCATATAAACTCTACCTATTGGTTATTAAATGAGAAAGGAAAAGAACAAACAAAAAGATATGAATTGAAAAATAAAAGAAAAGATATAGTGTTTTAACCCCCAAGTCTCCAAAAGACATGAGACTTGTCTTACAGTTGTCAAGTTCAAGTCAGGATATACAGATCTTGTAAAAATCTAAAACAGTTGAAATTTTATAAACTTAACTTAAATCCACAAAAAATACATAAAAATAGATAGGTTTCTTCGAATAAAAAAAAAAAGGTTTTTACCCCAAATGTTTTTAGCTGTATTGTTATTCCTCTTCATTAGTATATAGAATTATAATAGTTTGTGAAGTATTTTTGTATGGAATACAATGGAGCCTCATCCCTGTCTCTATACCTGTTGGAGGCATACTATGAAACTTCATCTCCCCTGTTGAAGGAGAGAACTCCATTGAAGGTCCGAATTCTACTAAGCTGGGCTTTGGCTAACATATTTCCGGCTCTCTATTTGAATGAGCCTTGATATCATGAATGGCTAACATATTATAATTTTTTTTTCTTTTTATTTATATAATCAGGTATGAAGCTCCATCGAGAAAGAGGATACCGACCCTCGTTCCAAACCCAACCCAACCCAATAGGGATGTTTCTTTTGCCCTACCTCCATCTCCATGAAGATTTTAAAACCTCTGCATCTGCTCTTTTATTTTATCTGAGTAAATATAGGATGTTGGAGTATAATATAAATTATATTCTAGTGTTTTATTAATAGTTTAAATTTTTAGATAAGATAGTTTTTTAACATGGTGTTAGAACCTTGTTGACTTAACGGTCAAAAATTTGAATCTCATCACTTTTATTGTATTTGATAAAAATCAAGCACATGATAATATAAACCTATACAAATTTCAAGCTTAAATAACTTTTATTTTAAAAAATATATTAAAAAATAATATAAATCATATTTTAGAATTCCACTGCATAAAATACAACGAGAACTCTTCTGCGTGCTCGTAATTAGCAATGCAATTAATACCTTACTCGAAGTCACAGGTCTCTTTAACTCCTAAGGGGGCACAATGATAACCTGATAAGCCTCCAAAATTCATAAATGGAAGAACCAGTGGACCACTGTTTGCTTTCTGGTGAATTTACGAGATAAAATTAAGTTGATGAGGTTCTAGCTCACCTTTGTCAACTGGTGAACCGAAACAATAAAAAACAACATAATTTAAAGCATGACTTAGTGGAAATGAAAGAGATTTTTGTTTTGTGGAAGTCTTGCCATAGTTTGGATTCTGGAAGGTTCTTAGATTCACAAAATTGGGTTTTTAATTTTCTTGGTTCTGAGCACTAAATTTCTTTTGTCACTAAACAAGGTAATCATGGGCCTCATGGGCTTGAAGCAATGGGCTGTCTTTGCTGACAGATAACACTTTATCCCAGGCCTGGTTTTTATCTAGCCATTTGAAAAACATTTCCTAACTTCGAACTTCAGCTGCGTAGACGCTTCCTCCATGTTCAATCTGCTTTCAAAGGTCCAATCAAGCCTATAGCAGCTCTATTTCCACCTACCCCATTTTAGCAAGCCATTCCTATTTCGTCAAGCTCCAAATGTTCATAAATTACCCCAAAAAACCCAAAAAATGTTCAGTTTGAATAATTACAATGTCCCCCCCCCCCCCCCCCCCCCATGAAAAGCAATCAATCATGGAAAATAATCTAGTTATACACAGATGGTAGGCGCATATTTATGGTAAGAGACTTAGAAAATCAAATGCTTGACTAACATTAAATCTCGGTTTCAGATCATCTAGTTCTTACGTTCCAGAAGCATTTTTTAAATAAATAACAAATAAACTGAACAAATAATAAAGCAATTATTTGTCAAAGTCAACTGTTGAAAAGAGGAAGAAACAAAGCTGACGTAAAATCTTGTCCGATTCAAGACTCGTGATTCTTGGCGATCTGGGTTTACTTCACTGTATGTGTCCTCTCTGCATGCATGTAACACGACCTCCAACCCAGAACCCCCAGTCATAGAAAGTGTGTTGTTTGATATATATAATTATATATATATATATATAAAAGAAGAGAAAAATACAATAAAAAAGTATTTTTTCCTATCCACTAAAAATAGAAAAAAGGGTCAATTTCATATTATCCTTTACACATCATAATCAACATTTATTTCTGCAGTCCTTAATAACGTGGCATCATTTTCATGAAGTCAACACATGAATGTGTTGCACAACTTTTGAGCGACCCATGATCCTCGATTTTTGAGGCTCAAAATGCTGGGAATTAAAGATCCCAGAGATCACCAAGGCCCCCACTTCATTTTTTCTTTTTTAAAAGTTTGATTTTGAGCACCCGAAGATGCATAACATTTTCCTGAGTGCATATATATTTGTTCAAGGCAGGCAAGCTCCTTTAATGTTCAAGTCTTCAGAAATAGTCTATGGAGTCAAATTCTGTGTGTAAATGCAACACATTCACATGCCCACTATCACTTCGAGTGAGGGTGGTGCGTTGATAGTATTTTCCGTAGGACCAGAAGATAATATGTATTTATGGAACCTACGTTTTCCATGTTTATGGGGGGTGGGTGTAGTCTATTTGAACACGGAAACTTCCTTGAAAGAAAATATGATTCATGCCGTGTGGATTGCTCGGAGAACACCTTTCGAAGTAAATGCTTTATTCTTGGAAATCTAATATATATATATAAAAAGCAAATGAAACTAGACGAATGTTTTTAAACCTAAGTTAATATATAATAATAATAATTATTCTTATACCATCTTGACTTCTATGCGACATGATTATCATGAAAAAGCTAAAAATACAGATAAGCCCTTGGAGGGAATTGATTTTTTTTTTTGATTTTAAAGATAATATATTGTGAAAAGTAAAATTTCAAAAAAGACATTGGATCCAAGATACATAATTTTTGTCTTTTAAGGGCAATCAAGTAATTATACCATTTAAAAAAATGAACTTGGCTATTCCGGATCCATTCTATATTGACAAATGAATTTTGTGAAAAGATATGTATTTTTTTTTCATGTGCCTTGATTTGAATGAGATTGTATTAACTTAGCCCATTCTATTTCGGAAACCTATAAAATAGTCTCTCAAACCCTAACTACTATCTATATTAAACGTCTTATTTTTTATTTTTTATTTTTTTAAAGTAGCCATCTCTTGTTTTCCTATAAAAAACTAAAATTATAAAAGGGTATATTTCAAATTTACAAAAAAAAAAACCAAGATATTTTAAAATACGGAAATGATGAGCAAAAGTGAACAGACTTTTGTACTACTGTAGCTATGGTGGCGGTCCAAACGCAGCTTCCAACCACATATTCATAAGAAAAGGAAGAAGCAGCAGTCAATAGACTTGTATTCCACACGATGACTTAAGACAAGAGAAAAACACCAAAAGATGCCAAATACAATACGACGACGAGGCCTTGGATTTTGATTGGGAGCTTGTGGGGACAAGCATGCTGCATGATATTATTTAAATTTCAGCACAGTTGAGTATGCTATCATATCGACCGACAAACTGCCAATTTCTTGAAGGATTATTTGAGGTTTGAGCCCTCTTTCCGGAATAATAATAATAATAATAATTTATTCTGCCCTATTTCCTCTTAATTCAATATTTTATTTTAAAAATGAGGTTAGGATGCAGATGATTTGAATTTAATAAATCGGAGAGTTTATATATTTTGTACGTGATAATAAAATTCTATTTGAATATATGCTTATTAACCTCAAATTCTTGTCAGAACGATAAATTAAAAGCTTAGCACATATTTAAAAATTAAATATAATAAATAAACTAGAGAAATATCTCATGCTCAAAGGCTTTTCATTTTCATTGAAATGACTCGGAACGAATCTGAAGTTTGAACAATTAATAGAGAACACCATTTGACTACGTTGTGCTACTGCCGCTCTTCTTCAAAGTGATTGTTTTAATAGTGTGATACAAATATATTAAAATAATATATTTTTTATTTTTTAAAAATTATTTTTGATATTAATATAAAAAAATGATCTTAAAATATTAACTTCAAGTAAAAATTAAAAAAAATTCTTTTTTTAAACAATATTTTAAAAATACAATGTCAAACAGGGACAAAATCATTCCTTGTTTTTTAAATAAAACTAACATACCCCTAATCATTCAATTTTATGACGGTTTGGTTTAATATTTAATATCTACTAGATTCCATGATTATATTCACAAATGATGCTTGGAGATGCAATGCACGAGTCAAGTGGCAATTTCTTTATTTTTTATTTTTTTTAAAAATATTTGGCCTGCCTAAACATCATTCAAAACTAAGAGGCCCCACTGCGGTCTGCGAGGAACCTCTCAACATCCTTAAACATTTATAATTGAAGCCTTTTTTTTATACCTTCCTTCCCCATTTTATAATTGAAGTCTCATTACTTGGATAACTAGGGATCATGTAGTTGATAATTACATGGAATTGTTAATGCTTGTGTTGTCGTTGGTCAGTGGATCTATCACAACTAAGCTTAGTAGATATGAGAGATGATTAAGCCTAAGAAGATATTTTAGGAGATCAAAATGATCAATGTGAAAAACAAAGATGATAATTTTTTTAATTACTAGATTATACTACTTAAATAGGTTTTATAGGGGTTTCGGTTTGGTATAATCATCCAAAGTTTGAAAACCCTTCGAATTGGGCATAGATTATACTGTTCGAGTTATCTTTGCTATTTTTAAAAAATTGTTTAGGACCTTGATCACTTTTTTTTTTTTTTATATTACAAGATATTGATTTTTGAATTTGTTTATAAAAATTATAAATATCTTGGTGAGACAAACTAATTGAAAGAAAATTAACTAATAAAAAATTAAATTAAGTTTATATGTGAAGACCCTTTTCGATATAAATCTATGTTCTTAAATTTATTATTTTATTCTTATAGTTGCTATTTTCCTTGTTTCATTTTCATTTACATCAATTAGTTATGTACACCTAGGACCTATCCGTAGATTATCTAATCCTACGCAACAGTACTATTGAAATAAAAGCCTCACCTAACAATACAAATTTGTGAAGGAGAAGTATAAAAAAGACATCACGAAGTCAATTAATCTTTGATAAGTCAATTTAATGTCTAAAAAAATCAAATAATGCAAAAATCTCTTTCATACAAGCTAAATAAATTTGATAGCAATAATATTATCAGTTGTCAATACTTTATCCTTATAAAGAGTATTGTACTCTTGAAAATAAAAAATTGAATGGATTAATCCTTGTAGGCTATACTTACAAAATTGACTCGAAACCCATACTAATAAACCTGAAAATATAGATTCAAACAAGCTTTAAACTTTTGCTAAAAACTAATTATTAATTAAACCAAAACAAGCCTTAGATCTTAGCTAATTAATCAAATCCAAAAGCATGAATTAAGAAATAAAAACAAGCTAGTGAAACTAGTAATCAAAATAAATAAAAGTTTTAGATTCCAAAATCGTTTGATAATTCACTATTATTTTTTGTTAATTTATGCGAAACCACCAACTCAATCCAATAAAAGAGTTGCTAGGTGAAACTCAAAATATAGTTTATATTATTCTCTAGTATTTTTTTTCAAGTGAAAGTTTTTTGAGCTTGAAACTTGTATATGTCCACACGACATACCTTGTGCTATTAATTAAAAAAAAAGAACGAGAGCGGTGAAAATTAAACTCATAACTGTTTGGTTATCAAAACTCTAATATCATATTAAAAAATTATCTTAACTCAATAACTTGAACAAATAAGTGAAGCCACACTATATAATTTATATTATTTTATAACAATCTAGGCATTTCAAGTTTAATTAGTGCAATAGGATTTTTCCTAAGCCATTCGGAGAAAGTGTGTAGACGTTGATATTATTGTTTTTTCCCTGTGACCATTTTGCAGCTTCAAAGATGCTATAATCAACTTGTTTTCCTACAAAAAAGGATTGACTATGTTCTTGTTTGCATGGATCATCATATATGGACATGAACAAATGTGATTTTTAGTCTGAGAAAAACAACCATTTTACTCCATAATTTCTTTATATTAACATATCCCAATGTGATATAGCATGCAACTCACTCTCAAGATGCCATATACAAACATATATATATATATAATCTACTACCATATGATTAGATTTCTACTACAGATCTGATGATGAAATGAAGCTCAAACAACTCTAGATTGTAGACTTGGAAAAAAACAGCATTTTTTATAATCTGGTCTAATTAATTACTATATTGCAGTTCCTGCATCATTTGCTGGATCCAATCCATGCTATCATCGTCATAGTTGAATGCATAGGAATGCATGTATACTTCTTCTGTGAATAACAATGAATGATAACCATCTTGGTTGTCATTGTTGTCCGCTAAAAATGGCAGGTTCCAGAAATCTGAAACTGAATCTTGAAATATTTCAGCTGGAGAGAAACCATCTGCAGCACCCTTCACGCTTGATGACACAGAATCATTATTCATGGAGGTGAACTCACTGCAGGATATTTCTTGAGGTGAAGGGGAGTTCTCTAAAATATTTGGTTGATGGTGAGGCTTTGGTGGAGAATTGACAGAAACACTTTCAGTTTCAGACTTTTCAGTCTGACTATCTTCAGACTGTGAAGTTTCTCGAGACTGCTCTTTATCCACCAACCCAGAAGAAACTGATTGGTTTCGCTTCACTTTCTTGCCCAAGTTGGTGTGCCAGTGATTTTTAATCTCATTGTCTGTTCTTCCAGGTAATTTCCTAGCAATGACAGACCATCTGTAGATGACAAAATCACACTCAGTCAATCATTTTCATCATAGCTATGATTTCAATTTTCCAGTCAAAAGAAAATAATAACTTAATTTCTCAATTGAACGTGAAAAAAGTGAGATGTGGTGAAGAAAATTTCATTGAAGTTGCATTCATGTTGAAAGTAATGACTGCTTACTTATTTCCAAGCTCTTCATGCATTTGAATGATCAAGTTATCCTCTTCATGAGAAAAATTTCCACGCTTCACGTCCGGGCGGAGATAGTTCAAATATCTTAATCTGCAACTCTTGCCACACCTTGATAAACCTGTAAAAGATGACAAAATTAAATTCTAAAAAAACCCACCAGATAATTGCACCATATTTAGCAAGGATTTATGGGTGGAATTCCTCTCTGTAACCCATTTCATATTTAGCATCAAAGACGCAGAAAGAGAATTGTGTCATACTCACCAGCAAACTTGGGAAGTTGTCGCCAATTCCAGTGGCCATATTTCTGAACATAAACTCTCAACTTATCATCTTCTTCTTTACTCCATGCGCCTTTCCTGAATCCATTTTTATCAACCAAGGTTGCTTTGACCATCTTTCTATGGATAAGAGGATCTACCCTTTCTAGCTTCTACAATTCTTATATTAGGGTAGGGAGGCAAAGTGTTAGGAGGTAAGGATCAATATACCTTCACTCGCTATATATATAGATTACTTCCTTTAACATCATAGATTTGACGACAAAATATATTCAAACAGTAGTAAGTGAATTGTCCTCAACCATGTAAAATGGTTGAATTAAAACGGATTTAAAATTAAAGGAATTGCGGGCCCATTAGAAATTGTAATGGTGGATTCTCTTTTGAAGATTGAATAATGCAATCACTGGAGTGAACGAGGAGGCTTCCAAAAAGTGTTTTTTTTTGGTCAAAGTCACTTGACCTTATAATATTCAGTATTGCTTTGTTCAAGTCCAGTCAATTGAGGAAAAAAAAAAGAGTAGACTATGTACAGTTCAGTCAAATGCTCTTGCAAAAACTTCTATGCAACTATCTTGCATTATTGTCTAAATGGAAACTTATCAGAAACTCCATTTCAGTGATCTGAAGCTTCTTGCGAATATTTAATTTAGTGCAGGTTCATGGTTTTTATTTGCTCAACTTGGAGAGTGGGTATAGTAGGGCAGCCCCTTCTTATTCAAATAACTCATCAATCTTCTCCACAATTTCGATGAAATTCAAGCTCAGAATCTATTCTGAGATGCCAACCACCCTTAGATAGAACATCATCAATCTTTATTTTTAATTTCGTTTTCAGTTTCCCTTAACAATCAAAAATCGACAATTGCTACTCCTTTTCCGAAAATAGAAAAACAATTCTACTAAAAGTTAAGAGATGTATCAAGATTATAACTATTTTTTTTTTTAAATGAATAAAGTTAGGTCAACCCTTAAGAATTTCTTGCTCTGCTGTATGCATTCATATTTGGTAGAAAAAGTTGGCTGTTTGCAAAAGAAATTATACTCTCAAGTAATAGTCTTCTTCCCCAATCAGATTTCGATGCCAACGGTAGGTTGATGCAAAACCTAACAGTCTCATGATCAGCTTCGTAATGATTTCAGTCTGCGTACCTTTTGTTTACTAAAAAGGTTCAATAATTCGTAATGAATATTCATATTTGATCATGAATTATATCTACATTTATTTATTTATTTATTTTTATAGAAAAAGATGTTGTTTTTGTAGAAAAATTAACATTTTTTAAAAGTAATTCTAACAAAATATCCAAATTGAGAATTCATAGTTATTTGACCCGTAAGATATTTTTTTCCCAATAAAAAAATTATATATACATGCTTTCTCAACACGTATTTTTAGTTAAAAAAAATTCTAAGTTAAAATAAAAACATCTATATATATATATTTAAATAAATTGAGAACTATATGTGTTAATAAATAAAAAGAAAAAGTCAAAAACTATAATTGAAAAAGAATCTGGAAAAATTAAGAAACAAATATAGATCAAGATATTTAATCTGAGATATTTACCATTTTTATTTAATTAAATAACAATAGAAATATACACACATTAACTTGATTGAATAAAATAAAAGGAAAAACAAACTATACAAGGATGCACATATTAGAAATTTTATCTACAAATAAATGTTTTTTTGGTTAAAAATAATTAACCATAAAAAATATAAATAAATTATAGACAAAAAAATCCTAAAAAATGAAATACATAGAATTAAAAGAGACTTTATAAGAAAATAATTTTGAAAAATATAAAAGGCATTAAATTTTTTTAAAAAAGAAAAAAATATTTTTTAAAAGGTTGTTGTTGGGTCTAGACAGCCAAGCTAGCCAAATTCACTCATTTTGCCAGGGCCTGTCAAGGTAGACTTTAGTGCTTGAGTTTTTATTTTTTTGTTGCATCCATTTTTTTAAAAAAACAGAAGATATGTTGTTTAATTTTGCCTAGACTTTGGCCATTATGGTGACTGGAAAATTGAGGTTGAAGATTTTTTATTAAAAAATATTTTTTTTATCCAAGATACCTAGAAAATATCTTAATTCATGATAAACTTATCTGTGGTCTCAAAACCCAAAAAAATCTCAAAGCCCAAAATCAACTTGAAACTAAAAATCTTCTTGAGTTTACATTTGTTTTCTTGGCACTTTAAAATTAAAAAAACACTTAATATAAATTTCTCTTATCATATGAAACAGTAACCTCTATTTGTTCTCTCTCAAACTAGGGATTAAAAAAAAATTAAAAAAAGATTTTGTGAAGTATTGAGTACTCAAAGATGTATTTTCTTTAAAAAAGTATGAGACTATATCAAACTTTTTGTGTGGACTTTGAAACTATCACTCAGTTGTGATGCTTTTCTACTTTGATAATCTGTCTTCTAGTCTATCCTTAGTCAATAAATTAGATTCAATTTCCTTTGAATTTGGTCCAAAAAGGATGAAATTTCTCAAAAACAATTTTAGTATTACAATTCATCAATTTTAAGGGTCTTCAGACTGATCCAGGTATTATATAACTCCTCTGTAATATGCAGATGACACTTTGATATTCTTGCAGGATGATTGCTCTTCTTGGATGCATGTCAAGAGAGTGTTTTTGCTATCTCGAGATCATTTCGGGTCTTCAAGTTTAATTTCTATAAAAGTTATCTTAAAGAAATTAACTTGGATGAGAATTACACATCAGGTTTGACTAACGCGATTTTCTGTCGCAATGAGGATTGCACATTTTTTCCTGTTTTGGTCCTCTTAAAATTGATGTTTTCATGTGGCTCCTACTCAGTGGTAATCTCAAATCTAGGATTTTTCTGAGCTGAGAGGAAGATTGTTCATTTTGAGAATGCCCTGTCCTTGTTGCTGTAAGGAGATTGAGACTATTTATCATCTGTTTCATCACTGTGCTATTACGTGAAATTTTTTGGGCGAGATTCATGCATCTTTTTAGGACTCTCGACATAGTTTTTGGTTGAAATTCTCAGCTAGAAACTTCAATTACACAGGTTCTGATTTGGTTAGAAGTCTTGAATGTATATTGCAAGTGTTTATTTTTTTCAGTCACCATCTTCTTGGTAATGCTATTAAATTTGAATGGCAACCACAGATGAATTGTTTAATTTCAGGAACAATTATTATCAAATGATAGCTCAAACTATAAAAACTTAGCCTGTTAAATGAAGATCAAAGATACATAGGAAGTAAATATGTTGGCCAAAGCTAAGAACACTTATATTCTTAACAATGTCAAATGATCTCAGGAGTTTCCATCAAATCCAATGCTGATGGAATCTCATGATAATTTCATCAGCTTAACAATCCTCCAAACTGGAAATAAATACTTTGTTCATGCAGCCCTTGAACATGGATATAACTAGCCACAGCTTAGCTAGATGAAACTGAAACATAATATTTCCTCCATCATTGCAAGCCTGATCTCTAGCTAGGTTGCACAATCAGTATAATTCAGCATTGGATTTTCTCTTGTCTCTTGGCAACTAATACAATCACCACAATTCATGTGTATACAGACATGTGGCCAGAGGACTAATTGTTCCCTGGCAATTCTTGCATCATTTCATAATAGAAATCCATGCCATCATCATAGTATGAAACAAACAGCTCCTCCTGATAAAAAGATATTCCTGGAAAATCATCTTGGTTGTAGGCATTATCTGTTAAAAATGGCTCAGTCCAAAAATCTCCTATGAACTCACCAAATGTTGGCACTGAAGGGAGAATATTTTCTGCAATATTATTCCAGTTTGAGCCCGCTGACACAGGAAGTTTTGGAGCAAAATCAGTGCTCAAGTTGGAGAGCTCATTGCAAGATATTTCTGGGGTTAATGGAGTGCTCTCTAAAATTGGGTTAGAGGGAGTGTAGGAAACTACAGTTCTAGCTTCCATTTCTTTTTTCATCTGGCTGCCTTCACCTTCAGAAGTATGACCACTATGTTTCTCTTTCAACACCAGTGAGTTTTGTTTTTTCACTGATCGCTTCTTCAGATGGGCGTGCCAGTAGTTTTTCACTTCATTATCTGTTCTTCCTGGTAATTTTGCAGCGATCAAGGACCATCTGGAAGCAGTACTATTTGTAAGCCTCACTTTCATGAACATATATTTTCCATCACAGAAAAAACTCAAGCAAACAGTATCAATTATTCATTAATTTGGTCATTAATCTGTAATTTTATGTGGAGACTTTTGTATTGGAAGAAATGTATAAAAACTAGATCAAAGATATGAGTTTCATACTTATTTCCATGTTTTTCATGTAATTTGAGGATTAAATCTTCTTCTTCTTCGTTGTAGTTCCCATGTTTTACATCTGGGCGGAGATAATTCATCCATCTTAGTCTGCAACTCTTGCCACACCTTGATAATCCTGTAAATGAAGCACAAACTCAAATTAATTAAAACCCATTTTAATTACGCCAAGAATATTATAGCAGAGGCATAATTTATTTTGATACAGAATTAATTAGTTATATATATATATATATATAATATATTTAATCTTTTAAATATGTCAAACAACAAAATGTTCATCTAGCTACCTGCAAACTTGGGGATTTCACGCCAGTTCCAAAGGCCATATTTCTCAACATGTTCTCTTAACTTATCATCTTCTTCTCGACTCCATGCACCTTTCTTTACTCCATTCTTGTCAACGTATGGAGCTCTCACCATGTCTAAAACTATGAAAGTCTTCCTGCTCTCTTCTGTCTTTTAAGTCAACCAATTGATATTTTCTCAGCCCAATTAAATAGCTTCACACATTTGCTCACATGTACACCTACTAAAGTATGAATCCAAAAACATGATTAATGATGCGATAGCTCCTGCAGAGAAAAGTCTCGCACGTTTTTTAATGAAGAGGCCCGACAGGCTAGCCCTAGAATATGAACAATGAGCCTTCCTTAAAGTTTCACCCTTTCCCCCGGCCCTTTCCTTCTCCAGTGGTATACGTAGGAAAAACTCAATGAAGCATCTTGTTTCTTTCCAATTAGAGGATTGCTAGAGCAAATCATGGTTAAACCATATCTCATCTCAAGAGATAAATTTATAACAAATCGCAGATCTCATAAATATTAGTGATATATATATATATATGAAGAGATTTATGTTAAGGTAATTACACTTGATATTGTTTTTATATATAGATATCACTCTTGATATATACTTGGATCAACCACACTTGAAAAAGAGGTAAAATATTGCATTCTCTTGTTTAAAGTTAATGTCTTGTTATTTGTTTTTTTACTTTTCATTTTCTCATCAAGAATACGAGTAATGAAAGAAAAGGTTTTGAAAACTAATTAAACACACAAAACATTTAAACCTCTTTTATTATAAATGTATATCTAAAGAGAGATTAGATCCAACTATCATCATTGTTCTAGCTAAATACTAATTCAATAAAGATTCTAATAAAAAAATAAATATTTTTTCTTAATAAAAAATAAATTTATTGTTAATTCACTACAAGAAAATGACCCTGTTTGCAACGGAGGCATTCGTTGCTAATATTTTGCAACGGCTTTTGCAAGGGAAGCCATCCATTGCAAAGAGGTCCTTACAAATTTCACTTGCAACGGATTGTCCGTTGCAAGTGAAATTTCAACGGCTTTGCAACGGAACATCTGTTGTAAATTGCAATGGATATTCCGTTGCAATATCAAGCTTTGCAACGGCTGTTCCGTTGCTAATTGCAACGAATTATCCGTTGCTACTTGCAATAGAAATGTCGTTGCATAGCTGATGCAAATTAAGTAATTGCAATAGCAGTTGCAACGGATTTTTCGTTGCAACTGATAATTAATTTTTGAAATCCAATTGAAATATATTTATTTTTTAATTAATTATAAATAGATATTTTCCCAGAAGCTTTATTCCAACATTGTTTCTGAATTTAGGGGGGCTTATTTTGACAATTATAATTATTTTCAATGTTTGTTTGAATTATTTAAAATTTTGAGTTTGCATTATTTGTAAACATGTAATTGTGGGCGGAGTAAAATATAGTAAAAAAAGAGAATATGTGTGTGTGTATTTTTTTTATATAAGCATTACTTTTAATAATCAATTTCCTGAATTTATGAGAATTTGACCACTATTTCAATAATTTATATATTTTAACTCATGAGAATTAATTAAAAATATTGTGATATAATCCTAGCTAATATATTGATATAAAAATATTTCAAATAATATTAAATAATAATATATTTTTTAATCATAACCATTAATTTATTATTGAATTTATGATAAAACTAGTATACCCTAATTTCCTAGCTATCAATCATGAACTAAAAAACCAGGTGACCACTCCCTCGACCCCTCCACTCCGCGCGTGCACATATAGCAATTTCAATGAATTTAAAATTAGAAGAATCTTATCTAGTTAGATTTTATTTCAGGTTACAAGTCTTGCTTTCTCACTTTGTTGGTTCGTTTTGTTTTTAATTGATTATTCCTTTTATCTCTCTCACTTCATTGGTCCATTTTTATTATAGTTAAATTTTAGTATATTCATTTTTTTTAAATTAAATTAAAAAAATACTGTGTGTGTTTGGAATAATTTTCTCTTACACTATGCTATATTTCATTATGATTTTCTATCAATTTTTTAATCGGGTACATCTATAATGTAAGAAAATAATAAAATTGATTGAAATATTTATATTGCACATAGTGTTTTTTCTAATTTATAACAAATTTGCAAGAACATATGATCAGTTTCTCATCTTGATTTTCTTATTTAGTATTATCAATCGATTCCTGTTAGCATATTTTATGTGATTAATTAAACAAACTTCCTTATTTAATTTTTAATTATTAATCTTATAAAAAATTAAGATAGTTGATTTAAATGCATTTAAGGAAGAGTGGGAAAAAAAAAATCAGACTCTTTAATTAAAATTGATTTAAACACTTACTTTTCCTTGCCATGCATTGTCAAGAAATTATATCATCTAAAAGTTTAAGTTGCTAGATAAGACCCGATGATATAATTTAAATTATTTTCTAACACACCCCCTCAAGTAAAATCCTTTTGAACTTGAAACTTGCACACAGTTTCACACTACCTTGTACTTAATTTTTATTAAATAGAATGAGGGTGATGAGATTCGAACTCGTGACCACTAAATCAAAAAACCATCTCATCTAAAAACTTAAGCTGTTACATAAGACTCCAAAATAAGATTTATATAATTCTCTAACATGTATAGATGCGAATGCAAATTTCTATTTTCAACAAGCATACATATATTAATCCAAATTTCTTCTTATCCCAAATTAGAAAAAAAACAGATAAACAAAAAAAAATATAAAATGTATCATGAGAATGAACTCAACGTTCACTAGATAACCTGGGCTGCCCTAGCCTGCTTAACGAGGCTAAATTTTGTTTGGACAGTTGCAAACTAACAATAGAAACTGGCTGGCCTCAGCTGCGGCAAGAGAAGTCCAGGAAATGGAAGTATTTTTTTATGCAAAGTTTTACAGAGCCGCGTGCCCATCATCCAACACTTTACAAAATGTTTTTTTTTTAAATTAATTACATAACGATTGAAATAGATATTTTTAATAAATATAATAATTAACTTTGAAAGAGATATATCTTTAATCAAAATTATCTTTTCTCTTTTATGTGTTTTTTGGTTTTAATAATAATATATCTTTTTTATTAGTGACGTGTTAATTAAAACATATATTCCAAGTATTTATCTCTCTATATACAAGAGATAGGAGGGCTAACATGTTTAATATAACCTTAACTTGGTATCAAAGGTTTCTTTTGTCTTGATTGCATCATCTACTGTTCATTCTACTGATATGCCTTCAGCTCATTCTTCTTCTGCAATCCTTGGTCTGCCTTCTATCATTCACTCTATTGGTTGTTAATGAGAATTTGTTTGGTGACATTAATCCATAATAAATTTTAAAAGTTAAATTTATTTACACGAATAAATTTTCATCCTAAGTTATGGATAGATTACCAGATAAAAACATTTAAACCATATCAAATCATCTAATACAATTTATTTCAGGTAAGTGGCGCTAGGATGTTGATACATTTCTTAACCACAATCTATCTCTTACTTTTAAATCTCTTATAAGATCAGTATACTTGAGTTTTCCTAGCAATTTTAAATCAAATAACTAGGTGTCGGCTCCATCGACTCTCTCTTGTCATCACTTGTCCATGTGTGACAACTTGATTCACATATTTGACGGGTTTAGCCATCAATGATATATGTTTTTTTATAAAAAAAAAGTTTCATCTTAAAGTTTTTTATTTTAAAAATTAACTTATGTTTTTATCGGTTATCAAAGGTATTTTTATAAACTCAATTGATTTAAGTCCGACTGACTTCCACTTAATTTAATTGGAAATTTGAGTTATGACAGAAGATTTTTAGATTTAAGTTTAATAATACTATCACAAAACTCTCCATTCTCTTAATATTTTATTTTATGTTTTTTTAAAATTGATTATGGCCATCATTTTGATAGAATGAAATTAATAACAATGACAAAAATTGACACCTACCTTTCTAATATGATGTCGCCATCCCCTCCTCAAAATCCCAACCCCACAATCTGCTGTCCAAACTACCACTGAAAATTTCAACCAAAAGCCCGAATCGCTAGTAACTCAATTGCTGCTTTTGGATTGCTGTGGTTATTTTTTTTTTTAAAATTATTTTTAAAATCATCATATAAAAAAATATAATTTTTTTTTCAAATTTCAAATAAAATAAAAATTCAATTTTTTTCAAAAAAAACTTTTTAAATACTGACAAACATCTCCTAAAAATGGAATCAGTTGACTTGTGGTTTTGAAATGCAGTGACTAATATCTCTCAAAAATGGAATTCGTTGACAAGCGGTTGGGTATCCGAATCCTCACATTTCAAAATCATTTTATAGCACCGGAAAGTCAAAGCAAGAGATAACCCGAAAGATACACACCAAGTAGAAGAATGGGCAATGGCAAAATTAATGACTTCCCTCGTCATGATGATACATTAAACATTGCCAATTTGCCATGCAGTGCCCCCACATGCATGAAGATCATTTGCTCCTACAAAAAAAAGCTTATATCACGTTTCCAAAACAGGAAAATTAAGAGAAAGAAAAAGTGTTTATTGTTGAAATTATCAAATCTCATTACGTTAATAATTCTTATTATTTGGGATATGTAGGTAGCAGTCTAACTGATTTTCTTAATTGTTTACTACATAATACATGGATTATTATGTTGCAATCTTATCTCTTTGTAAGGCTTATATAAGCCATCCCTTTGCTTTGAATTGAACAAGAGAAGAACTATATAAGAGAAGAACTATCATTCTGATAGTTGTGTCATTTGTTTGTTTGCCACAAATCTGGTATCATAGCCATAACGTGGCCTAATTGTGAGAGAAGAAGCTGCAGTTTCTTATAGTAAACAGAGAGAGTAATTAAACAAGAAAAGAGTGATTTAAAATATAGCAGCTGAAAATAACTTTGTTCAACCTGTCATTCCTAAGTTTGATGATCATTATAATCATTAGTTCATATTTATGGAAAATTTACTTCGTTCAAAGGAGTATTGAAGTGTGGTGGAGAATGGAATTCTTGCCACAACAAAAGGACTAGAGCTTACTAACAAGGTTAGATTTGATGTATTTAGTATCTCTCATTAGCAGATTCATGGAAAACCCAACTGAGTTACATTTGGCAGCTGCAAAAAGGATATTAAGATATGCAAAAGGTACCATGGATTTGGGACTATTCTATTGAAAGGAGGTAAGTGAAGGAGCTGTATCATGGTCCTCTAAAAAGCAACTTCTTGTTACTTTGTCCACTACTGAAGCTGAGTTTGTAGCAGCTACTTCTTGTGCTTGTCAAGAATATGGATGAGAAGAGTACTGGAGAAGCTTGGAAACCCTCAAAGTGTACTACCGTGTACCACCGTGTTATGCGACAACAATTCTATTAAGTTATGAAAGAACCCAGTCATGCATGGACATTACAAACACATTGACGTAAGGTTCTATTTCTTGCGTGACTTGAATCATTGTGGCCAAGAACAAGGTACAGACATTATGATAAAACCACTTAAATTGGATGTATTTCTAAAGCATCACTTTTTAACAGCAAATGACAATATAAAATAGAAGACGACAACATTTTAACAGCAAATGACCAAGCCCAGGAAGCATCAAACAATTCCGATGAGAACAATAATATGAACTCTTATTTTTCCCCCCTTCTCAAACACCTCACTTAAAATCATCTCGCAAGCTCGAACCGAAGAAAATCATCGCTAGAAGAACCACATTGATAATAAAAAGATTTGTATAGTGTTTAGCTAGTTTCAGTATAAGTTATAATCCTCCATATTGATAAAAGAGAAAGGGCTTGAAATCTCTCCATCAAAACATGGTGAATCTGGGTACACCAAGGGTGCCATTAAATCACTTGGCATGAAATAATCATCGGGCAAGAAAGGTTCGGTCCAGAAATTTCCACCAGGGACCTCATATGCCTCCAGGAAAGCTAAATCATCGTCAGAAATGATGTCCATGTTTGTCGGGGCTATGGTATCTGTGGCTGACAAGTCAACAGATGGTGCTTGAGGAGACAATGTGCTTGAGGAGCTCTCAATTATTTGAGCACTGTTAGCAGGACTTTGTGTATTGACGTCTGTCTCTTCAGTGTCTTTTTCCTGGCCTTGGTAATTTTGAGCCAGATCATCACCTGAGCTCGATTGTGGTTCTTCCAATGAACTTTTTCTCAATCGTTTCTTCAGATATGTGTGCCAATGGTTCTTTATCTCATTGTCTGTTCTCCCAGGTAACTTGGCAGCGATAGCAGACCACCTGCGAAAAATAGATTATAATTTATAATGAATACGAGGATGACAATGATGACAAAATTTTCACTTAGGGAAGCACTAAAAATAACGTATAATATAATATAATATAATATAATATAATATAATATAATATAATATAATGTAACCTAGTATAATATAATATAATATAATATAATGTAACCTAGTATAATATAATATAATATAATGTAACCTAGTATAATATAATATAATTTAATGTAACCTAGTATAATTTAATGTAACCTAGTATAATGTAATGTAATGCAAGAAAAGAAAATGACAGCCGGTTTTTATTATTAAAAACTATGACAATAATTTAACCATTTTTCCTTATAAGAGAAAATTAAGAATAATACTTAGTATTATTAATTAGTAGTCTAAAATTAAGTAAACTTTAATAAATTGTTCATGGTTATTACCATGTAAAATTCAAATGAACTTGCATTAAAATCAATGAATTAGTACCTGTTCCCCAGCGTTTCATGTAAGCTAATGATGATTTCCTCTTCATCTTTAGTGTAATTCCCTCTCTTGATATTTGGCCTCAAATAATTCAGCCATCTCAATCTGCAACTTTTCCCACACCTTTGTAGACCTGAAATGAATGTCAATGTGATTAATGGATTATTTGTCAATTCAATGAATATACGACACACACACTGGCTCTAGACTTTGCTCCAAATAATAATGATCTGCTCCATAAAATTTGAAAAACATCAAAGAAAAATGGAACTCAAATTGAATTTGCATATAAATTCTGACTTCCAGGTGACAAATAGATTAATAAGATTTAGTTTTTATATATATATATATATATCAAGGGTTTCTCTTTTTCTCTATCTTTTTTGTTCTGGTGCAGTTTTTGAGCTCTTATTTTTATCAAGTAAAATGTTGAACAATTTGAGTTTCATGATGGGAACACAGCAAAAGGAAGAAGAAGAAGAAGAAGAAGAAGACGTTCACTCACAGACCTGCAAACTTGGGAAGCTGTCTCCAATTCCAAGAGCCATATCGAGTAATATAATCCATTAACTTCCTATCTTCTTCTGGCGTCCAAGCTCCCTTCTTCATTCCAGTTTTATCGCAGCAGGGAGTTCTCACCATTCTCACGCTAGCTCTCGCTCTCCTTCCCTTACTCTCTTCCTCACTAGCTGTGCCTCTCAAATTCTCCAATTTCTTGGCACCGCCTCTCTCACTTGTAGCTAGCTACTTAAACTAAACACACCGTCTCTAGAAGAAAAAAAAACGTGTTTCACATACTTTCTGTTAGCTTTTTTTTTTTATTATTATTAATACCACACATGATATATTTTATTTCGTGGAGGCACACAGGAAGATTCACCAAAATTATATATTATTTAGATATATTTCCGAGTGAAAATTACTTTAAAAAACAACTACTATTATAATATCAAATATACAGTTAAAGTTTTCAAAATAAGAAAATGTACTTTTAATACAAAACCACGTGAGATCTTGATATATGGATATTAAAAAATAAAATAGAATAAAATGTAGGTATATTTGATTTACACTTGGTAATGTGGGTGAAGGTTTATAAATACTCTTTTCGAGAATTACTTTTTTCAATGAGAACCGATCACTAAACATATACAAATGCCAATGGAACGGATGAGAAAACTATTTTAGGCCCCGATGAGTAATAACTTCCAAGCCTTTCCTAATGAAGCTGTTCCATGAAGAAAAAATCAAAATCAAAGGACTATTAGTATGTGTTTTGCTCAAAGATTATGAAAACTCATGATCTTGTGTTTTCCTTCATAATTATTTTTCTCCACTCATGTCATGGGTATCTCACTACATTTTTCTCGAAAATTTAAACTCTTGATCATTTGTAGTTTTCCCCTTCAAATATATAATTGATTGTATAAATCAAAAGATAATCATTTATTAGATGATCATTGAAAAACAAATGTTTCTTTTAAAATTGGAAATGCCAACACTATTTAATTTTGGGGCGATCAATGGTGTAGTGACGACTATTTACTGCTTGACAGGAGTAGATGCGTGGAAAACAAAGTTTTATAATTATATTTTATGGGATTCATCATTTAGTATTAAGATTATTAGCAAATTTAATGATACGTGACAGTCCAGGTAAGAAAATATATAATCCCTAGCACCGTATCTAAGATAAACTGCATTGTTATTTGATTGTTTTTCTAAGTCAGATTTTTATTTGTTGGTGTTTTTTAATACTCGAAATAGATTTCTTATTATGAGAGAATCTTCATCTTCTTGGAGTAAAAACTTAAATCATTTAAAGTTTTAATTTTAGCACTGTACTTTTAAAATCTAAAATTGGAAAGGGCTTGGTTTGAAAGTCGGTTGGAAAAAATTAAAGACTGTATGGCGAGTCCACTCATGCAACTGAAATTCTAACACAACATACGTCCACACGTTTTTCCCTTCACGATTATTTTTTCTCATGGGAAGAGGACGTTTGATTCGTCGTTTTCAAGAAACGATTTGATTTTTTGTGCTCTGAGAAAGGAAAGTTTTACCTGTAAGTCAAGAAGCTATCTTCTTCTTTTTCGTTTTTTTGTCAAACATGGCTGTTAGTAGAAGGAAAAAACAACTCATTGTACGGCCAGAGCATTCATGGACTCTCCCTAAGATGTGAGCTGGGACAAATCTTTTTTGAAAAAAAAAAAAAAACATTTTAAGTTATAAGCACATTAAAAAAAACAATAAAAATCACAACAAATAGAGAAAGAATCAATTTAGGATCTTCAAATCTAGTGGTACGTTGAACCACTGCCACGAAAAACCTAGCCTGACTCCATCTCAAACAAGTGGTGTTTGTTTTTCGGTTGGGAGTTAAGGGTGGTCACAGAACAGGTAATTAATTTTGGAAAATCTTATATATCATTTGGTGAATATCTCAAAACAGAAAATAAATAAATAAATAAATAAATATAGATAATGAAATAAATTATCTTTAATTTCTTTTTTTGAAAATTCATTTATTTTTCATGTAATCTTCAACTTCAAGAAAATTGACAGTAGAAAAATACTGCCATGTTAGTAAGTAATATTTCCTTGTTTATTGGCAGCATTAGACAAGAGTGCGTCACTAGATTCAGACGTCGTACCATGGCAGTTTGCAGACAATAAATTTAGAAAACAATTGTTTTTTAGGGTGGTCCAATTGACCAATCATTCAATTCAATTATCCTCATTTCATGAATCATATTAAACTAATAAAGAAGAGGGACAAGTAATAGAATGGTGAACTCAAATAACCAACCATTCGTTCATATTATTTCTTGTTGACTTTGTGACTCTATGTTGTTTATTTGAAATTGCATTTTAATTTTTTTATTATCAGTAATTTAAATAATAATAGTTTTGATGTGGTTAAAACCTTACTCTCAGATTAAATATCTAACTCTTTTGAATTTCTTGCCAATATGAAAGCGTCCATTGACTACTTTATGTAAAATGGAGAAAGCAAATTGCACACTAGTGTACACTCTTGAGAAATTAATTAGACAATATTTTTATTCATCTTTATAATTTCATAAGTACAGGTAATTGAATTTGAATTTTGTACAAATCTTATACTAAATTTTTTAATTTAATTGCATTTATAAAATATCATGTTTTATATTCCCAATCATTCTTCAAAAGCAAAATGCACACTAGTATACGGTTGTTTTTTGAGCGCCTATCCCCGAAGACGGTGGACATGGAAAAATATTTTTTATAATCATAAAATTATGATTATAATTTTTAGCAGTCATCATTTAGTATTAAGATCAGTAGGAAATATAATAGTCTACGAGTTTCAGGGTAAAGAAATTTGTTGTGCAAGGAAAAGACGCATTTCTACCTAAGGTCAGTTGCATTGTTGTTTGATTGTTTTTCTAGGTTAGATTTATATTTATCGATCTTTTCTAAGTTTCAAAGTAGATCTCTCATCGTGAGAGAGTCTTTACCTCATTGGGCCAAAATCCTAATTGTTCTAAGGTTCAAATTTTAGCACTACGTTTATTGTCTTTTTAATATCTAAGGTTGTATTTTATAATGTAGTTTTACACCTCACATTAAAGTCTACCGTTAAATAAATTGAACAAAATAGTTGTTGAAAGATTTTTGATATTTTAGCCGAAATCTAACAGATAATCATACATTGATTACGATATTTCATTTTGCATTTTAAAACATGTGATTTTTTTTTTGTGAAAATACACTAAAAAACATATTAGGATCCGACTGTAAGCATGAAAAAAAAACCTATTTTTTTATATTTCTCAAATAAGAACTTTTTTTGGAAATTTCAAAGAAAAATCATATTTGTTTTCTCCAAGTCTATATACTTCAACGTGGATCTACGAACCAATATTGAACAAAAATTGGTGGAAAAACATACAATGAAATCACAAAAAATTTAAACTATAATTTTTTAGATATATATTTTTTCCGGCCTAGGCCGGGTTTAGCCCAAATGCCCAATTTGGACTAGACCCTAGGTCGGGTCTAGCCGTGAAAAAAACCAAGTGAATAGTGCACATTGAATTAATTCACTCTACACTGTTCACATATTGAATGATTTCTTCTCAACTTTGACTTCTAATTTCCCCTCCCTCATGCCATATATCTTGCTTCTATTTATAGCTATTGTAAAAGAGTAATATTATCTTTACTGGAGTAAAATTTCAGTCATTGGTTCAATGCAGAAGCATCTCAACCGTTGACTCATATTCAGTGTCTTGTGATGCTAAATTTGACAATTATAATAGGCTGCATGAGTTGTCAACTTTGGGGTTGAATCATCGCTTGTGTGATATCAATCATCCAAAAATGATCATACCCTGGTGAAGGATAAAGACATATCAAGAATAAGATTTTTGGATGAAGGATAAAGGCATTACATGCACACAAAATTGGTACCAAAAAAGGATTTTTGGCGAACTTTTTGGGAGAAAAATAAATAGTGACTAAACGACGTCTCGTCTAGACATACTGATGGACCAGATGACATGTCTTCTGGTCCATCTTTCTACCAAAGTTCAATTTGGTCTTTTATCATATGATTTCTTTGATTTTATCCCTAATTGGCCAAAAACTGTTAGTTTTGTGCAATTAAAACCTTGTCAAACATCAATAGAGATCCAAAATATACGCTCCTTTGCACTTTGGTCGTTGATCTTAGATTATTTTCAATTTTGCTCCTAGTTGACCCAAAAATTCTGATTTTCTTGGAATTTTACCCCCAATTTCAACTCATAAACTTGGTAAAAAATCAATTTGGTCTCCAATAATCCCAATGTTCTCAATTAAGCTCGAATTAGGCTTCTAAACTTAGTTTTTGACCAATTAAGTTCCAAATGAAATTAATTTGACCCAATTAAAGTATAATTAAGTCTCTGCACTTAATTAAATCCATCAATTGTATCTCAAATTAATTCCAAAACATAATTAAACTTTCATTTGGCCCATGATAAAATCAAATTCGTCTATTAAAAATCTTTTGGATTTAATTTTTATGCAGATTTGTTTGTTAATCACTTATTTTGACTTGATTTTTCCACCATACCAACCTTTTTTTTATTTTTATTTTGAGTGAGTTTAGACAATAATCTAAAAATGAGTTATGACATTATGTACTAAACTTCTAGCTCCATTATGCGAGACACTATTATAAAACTCGATCTACCCTAACAAGTTGACTTGGGATCTGATTAATACAAAACCTAGATTGGTTTAGTTTAAATAAAACATAGAAGGAGAAATTGACATAGCCTATCAGGTTGATCCAAGACCTGGATTGATTTGGATTGAAGAAATAATAGGAGAAGGGATTGACTCAGTCAAAATCAAGGTTGACTCGCAACCTATTCAACCCAAGAAAAATATATAATTTTGGTAAAAAGTGATTTAACCTGACTTCTCCCAACTTGATCTAGTTCTTGTCTCGGAATACTCCTACATTAGGTTTCAAAATTATTGTTATTGTCTATCTTTTTTATTTTTTTATTAATGTGAATGTATACTTTAGCTTTTGAACACCTCGACTAACTTCGCAGTCCCTGAAATTAACAACTATCTTTCTTTGCAACATGATTTATTGTTTAATCTCCGATTCCAATCTAGAAATTAGTAAACAAGAATCACGAGATTGTATATAATAACACAAGACTTAGACATCACAAAATTGTCCAAAAATCCATGAAAACAAAGAACAAAAAGAAACTAAAAAGCCAGATCGAAGTCCAAACTTGAAATACGGCTACGTTAAACGCTTTAAGCTCCAATTGTCAACTTCTCCAACCTTGCCATAAACCATCTTTCCCTTCCAAAAGACCGACAATGAAAGAGAGTTAAACCTCTCAGCTATCCCATCATGACTACCTTTTCTAACTCCAAATCCACGCCCTCATCAATTTGATCACTTTTGGTCAAGAGATATTTCCTTGCCGAACTTCTGCTTCCAAATAAGAACCTCGCAGACATGATGGGATAGCTGAGAGGTTTAACTCTCTTTCATTGTCGCTCTCCTCTTCTGTTTCATTTTTTTTCCCTCGTTCAAACCAAAACCTATGAAGAACAGTAATCTTTAAACCACTCACTAGCTGGTATAGTTATTATCAACAACCTTTCTTTATGCCCATCAAGTCTTTATGTTACAAAAAAAACAGTAATTATGAAGAACGTTTCAAGGAACAAGTTGTTGCTATGGTTTAAGCCAGTTTCGATATGGATCAGCTACTGCTCGATCACTCAAAAAGGTGGTGGTGTTTGAAGCATCTTGGCAGGGGAAAGAAAGAGGATATGAAGCGTTTGGTGTCAAATTCTTCTTTGCTTTCGGATGATAATAGTAGTAGTTGTTCGACAACAATTTCTTCTTCGAAAAACTCATTGATTCGTCGTTCTCCGAAGAAGAACTTCTCTCGTGTCATCAAGGCCGTTTTCTTCGAGACCATAATGGTTAGTTCAATATCAATTTTTTTTATTTCATCTATTTCTTTCCAATCTTAAATCTTTAGTACAATAATTAATGATTGTTCAAAATTCCTATATTTTGATAGCTTTTCAAGGCAATTCTAATTTTTATTATCATATCTCTTTTCTTTTTCTTTGTTTTCAGCACTCGTTCAAGCTTTAATTTTTAGAAGAATTGTTTGTCTAGAAATATTATATTTCTAGTTCATAAAACTCCTTATTTCAGGGTTTTTTTTTTTATTTTTTTTTATAATCATATGTTGTCTCCTTGTTTGTCAGCTCAAGAGAGTTCGTGATGGTAAAGGGAGTCAATGCCAAGAACACTCGAATGCCAATAAGGTATTGATCAGTACTGATCAAGAAGAAGGTCATAAAGGAAAGATCAGTTCTAGGGTTAATGGCATTAAATTCTTGACGTGAAAATTCTGCTTTCCGTGTTCGATGCAATCCTTCATCTCT
Source organism: Salix arbutifolia (assembly GCA_025169955.1). Taxonomy (NCBI): domain Eukaryota; kingdom Viridiplantae; phylum Streptophyta; class Magnoliopsida; order Malpighiales; family Salicaceae; genus Salix; species Salix arbutifolia. Next base: position 15,347,928 of record CM045920.1, read on the forward strand.
GGTTTTGTAAGAAAAATAAAGTTTTGGCAGGGTTCAGGAGACAGATCACACGTTAGTTCCTTGTGTTGATTGCCTTTTGCATCTCAGGAGACAATGGCAGAATCTGAGTACACAACATTTGTCATTTAATTTTTGCTTTTTCCTAACTTTATTCTTTTGTCATCTTAAACTCATGAAGTCAAAGAAAAGAGTGTATCGTTTTTAACCACCGTTTCTATTTTGAGAATTGTTTTTATATAATTGTTAAATTTTATTTATGAATACAAAACTCCATTTAATATATCAAGTTTTGTCTGAAAAAACACTGAATATACAAACAAGAAGAAAAATGCACGGCGACTACAGTTCATTGCACTCGTCTGTACACTCCAGTATTCCCTCATGTCCTTTGGAAAGATCCTTGCTTGTATATGAAAATGTTGAAATCAACGACTTTAACGAAACTAACAGTCTATCAAATTGGGATAAATTGTGATTGTAGACTGCAATTTCCACAAAATTTGAAAAAGAAATTACCTATCCATATATTATAAATTAAATTCTTACTGGGGTATCCCTACTCTCCTTTTCTTACATTTAGTTTTTTTCTTAAATTTAGTTAGGCCTTCTAATTACTTTTTTCTTTTCTTAATACAGTTACTCCATTTAACTTCCTTCTAATTTACCATTAATTATTGAATACATAAAAATAGAGGGACCATAATAAGTAAAACGCATGAGAATAGGGACTAAATATACAGTCATACCTCTTTTGAAAGTAACTCGCTTAAATAACAGACCGCGCGCTTCTTAACTACTTCTCTCCGTCTCTCTCAGGTGCCCTTTCGTTTCTTCGTCCAGCTGAAGCTATCTCTGGTTTCTTGAACTGATAAACTCAATGTGAATGATATTAAATTTGATTTTCCTCTCATCATTAGTGTTTCTTGTTACCATCCTCAACTTTCTCTTTCTTTTCTTATTTTCATCAGTTTCTGTAAGGTTATTGCTATTGTTTCTTGAACTTCTTTTGAGAATGCAATCAAGAACTGAAACATTTTTCACTGTTTCTTTACCATTCTTGTTTGATTTCATAAAATGGGCTTGGTCTAATCTCTTAGTTAACATGTTTTAGTTGCTATTTTGTGTGTTAATGTGTATATAATTATGTATGCTTTCACATTGTACATGGATTTTCTAATTTTCTTTTCATCTTACGCGAGTTTTTGCTTCATGGATTCTTGAAAAATCTCTCACTGGGGGTTGAAACCAATTGTTAACTTCATGTTAGACCTGGAATCTTTTCTTTTGATTCTCTATTTTCTCTTTCCTGCTGACAAGTTTATAGTTGTTTTATAGTCTATCTTTGATTTCATGTTGTATTGTGGCCGATTCTTAAATAGTACTTCATATTGTACACTAACGATTGAATTGGTTCATCATTGCGCATTGAAATTTGTTTTTTTTGTAGGAAAAAACCTGTAAAGATGACATTTCCAAAGGCATTGATTCAACAAAGTGTGGAGCATGCTAAAAAGAAGAACAGGAAGAGGAGGAGGGATAAGACTGGGCGGATCAAAACGGAGATAGATAGTCCAGAATCAAATGCTGCTCGAAAAGAGACTGTGCCGACCAAGACGGAGATAGATAGTCTAGAATCAAATGCTGCTCGAAAAGAGACTGTGCCGACCACGACGGAGATAGATAGTCTAGAATCAAATGCTGCTCGAAAAGAGACTGTGCCGACCAAGATGGAGATAGATGATCTAGAATCAAATGCTGCTCGAAAACTGCAACAAGAATATCAGAGTACATTGGGCGATCCAATAGGAGATTTTGAAAGACTCCTTCATTCTGCTGCTCCATTTATCATTTCCTCTTGGACAAATAAAAACCAGCAGTTAGATGGATCTCTTCATCAGACTCAGTTACCAAAAATATCGATTCAGGATGTTTGGAAATGGTATGAGGCACCTGGGAATTATGGGTTAGAAGTCAAGGCAAGAGATTCTCCAAATCCTAATGGTTTTCCTGCTAAATCGACACCATTCAGTGCATATTTTGTTCCTTACCTGTCAGCTGTTCAATTTTTTGGTTACCCACAACTCTCATATGTTTGTGGGAAGAACAAAGTGGACACCAATCCTGAACTCATATTTGAATTCTTTGAATCTGAGCCTCCACATGAACGAAAGCCTCTTCATTTGAAGTTAGTATCTTCTAACTATTTTCAATCTTGCCTGGGTTAATTATTACTGTTTTCTTCCGGGACTAAGAACTCTTTACCTGTGTTATTGCTGGGCCTTGAGGCTTTTTTTACTCAAGAAATGATCCTTGAATTTGCCTCATCTTGTGTAAGATGCAACTGATTTTGTGTTAATCCCTTGCTGATTTCAGAATCAGGGACCTCATCAATATCAGCACATCTAACGTTCAAGTGTTCGGTGATCCATCAAAGCTAGAATCAATGAACCTGCATGATCTACACCCTTCATCTTGGTGAGAAACAACAAAATCCTGTATTTCTTGTTATCCTTAGTGCTTATGTGACATGTAAAATTTATCATGCTCATGAATTCTGGATAAATGGTTTCAGGTTTGCAGTTGCCTGGTACCCTATATATCGAATTCCACAGGGGAAGTTTCAGGCAGCATTCTTGACTTACCATTCATTTAATCAATATATTGTGTATAGCATTCCAATTGACTCGCTCAGTAAGACGTTTCAGATGATTTTCTTCCCAGTTATAGGATTGCAAAGCTACAGGACAAAGGTGACTACTATAAATAGTTGATGAGAATTTGGTTGAATTGATTTTATCAAAAGACATGATTGATTAACATACCGCACGATAAATTCCTTTCGCATATACGATGATTAGTTATTTTCTGTTTGTTGTTTCGGTTTATGATACTTTTTTTTCTGTGGTACGTACGTCATAGATGATAATGCTCTAAAAATAGTGTATTTGGTGGGAGCCTACATTCCCAATCTGCTAAGAATTTTACAAGGAACAGGCTGATTAATACCTGAAAATGTTGTACTTGTAGAATGAATGCTGGTTTGATCTCAGAGCTCCTGTTGAATCTTCTTCAGAAGAAACTACTTCTTCTACAACTTCTGAAATTCTCATCGAAAGAAGCAGAGCGCAGGAGGAAAGATGCGGAACACTGAACAGAAATTCCATGGTTCTGTCTACAAGAAGTGTTACAAAAGATCAAGTCAGCAGAGTTAATTACCATCGAGATTATGAGTTCTTCATTAATAGCAAACGCTAGGTTGATCTTTACTGCATAACATCTTACACTGTACTGATTTCTGGAAACAAAAAAACATGGGGTCTAAAATGCTAGTACAGTATCAATTTTGCTGGGTTTTGTAGATTTTAAGAAACAGAAAGTATACAAAAACCCTACAGAATAAGAGTTAATTTCAGTTTGCACATCACTGTAGTTGATGTCCCTATAACATGCATCTCTGCAGAGGTTTTCCACTGTAAAATATTAGAAATTCCTCTCCTATCTCTATATTGCTATTTCCCTCTTAGAATGCTGATGCTTGCTCTGCCCTGTAAAAGCCTGGGACAGCCGGGGTTTTCCTCACTTCTTGGGTTCACAAAATATGCTTTCCGGATAGAGTGGTTTCTCCTCGTATTCAAAAAAAAAAAAAAACATGCTGATGCTTGCCTCATAGGTCTCCTGATTACAAAGGATTCACTTTTCTTTTCATTGAAATGTTGAATAGATAACAAATCTAGGTGATCAAATTGATTGGTTTTCTCCAAATTAAATTGCAAGTTCATTTGTATTCATGGATGCTGGGTCAATGCCAGTCAATTGTGCTTATTTGTATACCAATTCGCAAGGTGAGAATCAGATGCATGACCTGGAATATAAAAGCATTTTAGTCTTCTGTTTAGCAGTCTGTGGTTATCACATGCCAAATTCAATTTCACAGCTGATGATTCGTCTTAATCATAAATTCTTCTGCTTAGAACACACGAAACAGATTCTTGGTCCCAAGTCATGGATCCCTCCAACTCTGGTAATCGATTTCTGTCACTTTTAAGTTTTAAGAAAGAAACTAAGGGAAGGATATCATTTTTACGTGCATTTGGGTGAGTTGGACTTTCGAAGCTAGATTCTTCATTGGTGTGCTAGGACCATCCAGGTTGTTAAGGAACCATCTCACTTAAAAGCTTAAGCTTGTAAGTGAGGTCCCAAAATATGATTTATAATATTCTCTAACACCCCCCCTCAAGTGAAAGTCCTTTGGGCTTGAAACTTGCACACATGCCCACTCTACCTTGTGCTTGATTTTTATCAAATAGAATGGGGGTGGTGAGATTCGAACTCGTGACCGTTGGGTCAATAAGGCTCTTATACCATGTTAAGAAACCATCTCATCTAAAAACTTAAGCTTGTAGATGATGTACCAGAATATGATTTATATTATTCTCTAACAAAGGTCTTGCTCATGAGCTATCAAATTTTAGATTGTATGGTTTCAGGGAAAGATACCAGGTTCCTTCTTGCTTATGTTATTATTGCAGTAATGATGGAAAAAGTAGTTTGTGGACGAGGAATGGTTAAGATATTAAAATCTTTCTTTGAAAGACAATTTACTGGATAGCACCACCTTGTTCTTGAGGAATTGCAATTCTGAAATGGGTTGAGGATGAAAAGGTCTGATTGGACATGAAAATAGCTGCTGCTTGCCCTTGTCATAGATTATATATACATTTAGCTATGTCCAGATATCTCATAAACCAATTATAAGCTGAAGTTGATGTCATGAAACATGCCATAGATTCTGAGATTATATATGAATAAAGGCTTTTACAACAGTTATAGGATTTTGCCACTCTCAGAAAACTTTGAAATTAGCCTTCATATATTTTACAAAACATGTAAAGAGAAGAAAAAAATAACTATTACAATTAACCAAGACTCTTGCATTCTCAAATATAATAGCAGTTTTACAGTTACTTGAACCAGATTTCTCAGAGTCCTCCTCTTTTCAAGACCTGGGACTTGTGTTTGATGTGGTGTTCTTACTCTGAGAAGAAGCAGTTGAGGTGTGGCTCTGTGGCTGTGAACTTTGGCTAGAGGATGATTCTGTGAAGAAAACTATGTTCTCCTGGCAGTCAAATACTCGGAGAGATCTCGGAGTAGGAGGCGGATTCACGTTCACAACCCCTTCGAGGATCTGGACTATCTGACCCATTGATGGCCTTTGGGTTTCTTCATCTTGGATGCACCAGCAAGCAACTTTACAGATTCTTGTTAGCTCCTCAAGATCAGCATCCCCCTCCAACCTGTGGTCCAACAAGCTAAGGAAGTCGCCGTCCTCTTGATTGATTTGGCTTGCAACATAACTTGGGAAGAACTTCACCTTCCCATCTTCAGATTGCTCAGAGTTTCTCCTTCCTGATACAACTTCAAAAATCATCATTCCATAACTGTAAACGTCTGCTTTGGCTGTTATAGCCACTCCTGAAATCCACTCTGGAGCTAGATAGCCTCTTGTGCCCCTCATGGTTGTCAGCACCCTGCTAAAATCCCGGCCGACGAGCTTTGCCAGGCCAAAATCAGCCACTTTTGGGCAAAACTGAGCATCTAAAAGGATGTTCTCCGGCTTTATATCGCAGTGTATGATACAGTCCCGGCATTTCTCGTGGAGATAGTTCAATCCTCTAGCTATCCCCAAAGCAATACTGTACCTAGTTTTCCAGTCTAAGACCTTCGAGTTTTTCTCGCCGAATAGAAGGGAATCGAGAGAACCATTCGGCATGTAGTCATAGACCAACAGCTTCTTATTTCCCTCGGAGCAGAACCCTCGGAGGCGGACCAGATTGACGTGCTGGATTGTCCCGATCGTGCTGACTTCCGAGCGGAATTGCTTCTCTCCTTGGCTGATGCTGTCGAGCTTCTTCACAGCTATGACACTAGAATCAGGCAACACCCCTTTGAAAACAGAACCAAAACCTCCTCCCCCCAATTTCTCAGAGAAATTCTTCGTAGCACCCTGTAAATCTCTGTATCCAAAAGCCATCAGTGAACCCTCTACTGCTTTGCCCATTTTGACTGTTTTTCTCCTTTTCAAGAATATTAACAGGACAAGGGCAACGAGAGACACTATCACCACTGAGCCCACAACGCCGCCCAAAACTATTCCTTTATTATTCTTCGAACTTGAAAACTCGGAAGCTGCAAGCCTGATATAGATAAATTTTCCATCTGTGCCATCCGCAACTTGTTGCATATTCAATAGATCGCCGGACCAAGCTGAGCACTGACCACCGTCAAAAGCATAGGCAGTACAAGAGCAGTTCGTCAAGCAAGTTGATTCACATTCCTGTGCACTCCCAGCTGCCACTATCTGTGGATTTGCAGGAAACTTCATATTGTTACTTGGGAAAAACCTGTCACTCTTCCCATTAACAGCACTAGAATTCCCACACTGCAGAGTTTTTGCCCTCACACATCCCCCAGAAAAAACCTCCGAATCCCAGTCCCCCTTCGATTTCGGGTTGAAACCTCTCGGGCAGTTGCAGTAAGGCTGTGATTTCGCATTGCAGCTTCCAAAAGCCCCACAGTAAGCATACACCTCACATGGCGTCTTTGGTTGGGACCAGAATAAAAACCAATCCTTGCTACTGTCCGACCATGTTTTTTGCTGAATCTGCCCGCCAACATCCATCACAAACCGAGATATGATTGTACTGTCGTACACTGAATAGGTGAAATAGCTCTCATTATCATTGCTAACATAACTAAAGTTGTAGATATAATTCAATCTCATTTCAGGAACTAAACTGAAAATCTGTCCATTCCATTCTCCACTGGTCCAATACTGTATAGACCTGTTCCAGAAGATCAAATATTGACTCTGATTTGGGTCTAGCTCAAGAGAGAAAAGACCCGGTGCAGGATTATCGTTGTTTTTCCATGAAACGAGACGTGAGCTTCTATTGTTGATTTTGTTCAATCCAATCTTGGCACCAGGCAGCCATGTATGAGCTGGAAAATCAATAGACTGCCATAGTGGTGACACTGATGGATCAGTCCCATCTCTCAAAACAAGATTTCCATCATTACCAAGAACTGCTTCCACAGATCTTGAGCTACTAGAGCTCAAATTTGTGGACCAAATTGGGATCTTGGACTCATTAAAGAGAGCTAAATTCCCATCAGATATTCTTAACTCTGAAGAAAATCTATCAGAAACAGGTGTCTCTCTATTTGCCACCCAAACTATGGTCTGTTTAGACACCTTATCTCTATAATACCACATGCCTATGTAGTAGTTTGAGGAGTTACCTGCCTTGAAGAAACCAAGTTCGAAGACTTTTCCTGCTGAGACAATAGTTTGGTCTCCAGAAACAGAACTTTTTGCAGAGATTGTATCAGCTCCAAGGGAGACGTGGGACTTGAGAGAAAAGAACATGAAGATAACAAAAGGCATGATCCATGGATTGTTTCTGACATCCATGGCTGCTGCCAAGGAATTTTGGAGGTAGGTTTGAGATGTTCGAGGTGTAAGGGTGTCCAGCTAATTTTATAGAGTCTGAGAGAGAGAGAACAAGACTTGGTCTCAATTTACTACGTAATCACTTGCCAATGTAACTTGTACGACTGTTGTTTTGAAAATGAAGTCAAACGAGCTTCCTTTGAGGATAAAAAATTAAGTTTTTTAATTCTCATAACTTATCTATCATTTACGTATTCTTAAAAATATTAAATTAATTTTTTAAAGTGATTTCTAATCATAAAAAAATCACTTAATTTTTTTTATTGGGACAAAAAGAGGAGCAATGGGAACAAAACATGTTTTTCTGTATATTTTTTAGTTTTAGAGATACAAAAATTCATAGGAGAACAGATATTTTTTATCTCTTTATATCTAGTTTTTTTATTCAAATATATTTTTTTCTCATTATCTGTATCTTTTTTATCTCAAAATAATATAAAAAAAAGTTATTCATTTTAATCAAATCCAATCTTCATCTATTGTAGTCATCATAAATGAATTGCTCTTGATTGAATATGGATATAAAAAATTATATAAATAAATGGAAATCATGATTCATGATCACAGTAAATCATTTCAATCTCAAGAACTAAAACCAATTGTCAATGAATTTGTTACCAGTTATAATTCTTTATATATATGCTGGCTGGTACATTCATTTACGGGAAAATGACAGTTTAATAATGAAAATATATATATATTTCTCGTTGCTTTCTATCAGTAAATTTATACATTTGGTCATTTGGGATGTGGTGGGGGTGAATTTTATTTTATTTTTTTAACCACAAAATATTTCTCATGCCCAGAAAATAAAATTCAAAGTTTCTAGATTTTATAATTTGAGACCATCTGGAGATCAGAATGGAATTCTATGAAAGAAAATGGTCTGGCATCAGCAGAGGACCGAGGACTCAAACTTGGTCAACATGAAACAAGAACACATCTGTAGCAAGACATAAGGTAGAATGTTGTCTATTTTAATATTTATTATTGTCATTATATAATAAGTTTTCCTTAACGTTGATTTGATTCATTTAATGCTGCATATATATTTATAAATTATCTCATTTAATTCATAATTATTTTTGAAAAATAACTTTGTATTACAAAAAAAGAAGTTAAAATTAAGTGAGTGAGTGGGTTCTTACAAGTTTTTCAATGGACTCCTAGATGGAATTGTTGAATAAATTTCATAAACTTGATCTGAATTATTAGATAAATAGCACTATTTGACTAGGAGAAAAATACATCTTGACCATGATGAATTCAACCTACTATTAACAATAATCAATTCTCTTAATTCTATAAAGTAATCAAAGGGTGTTAGAAAGTCAACACTATTCAAGTAATTAAGCTGCAAGAAATATTTATATTATATTCTCCATAATCTAATATTTTTTAAAAAAAAAAGCATAAAAGACAAACAGAGCCATTGCCGTGTTGAAAACTATCCTCAATCACTTTCATGGAAGTTTCAAAATACCTTTATGGCTGTAAGGTTGGGTGCCACAATTGCCTTCACATGGACCATTAATTTTCAACCACCTCACAACTTCATTAAAATTTGCAGTTATGAGATGTTTGCCCTTCGCCATATCATTTATGATTTTCCCTGCTGCAGAAACTTGGTCAAGGTGACAAGTCTTTAAGGTTCTACATTCGATCTTTGTTCTTAATTTAGGCTCTAGATCCATTCGATCTTTGCTCTTAATTTAGATTCTAGATCCATTCGATCTTTGTTCTTAATTTAGGTTTGTTCTTAGTTTTTTAAAAGAAGTGGTATATTTGCTTATTATTAAAAATATATTTAATGACCGTTTGATACCGCGTTTCAAAAATATTTTTAAAATAAATATGAAATTTTTTATTTTTATTTTGAATTGAGTTTTTTTATGTGTTTTTTGGATCATTTTGATGTGATGATATAAAATTAATTTTTAAAAAAATATCATTTTGATATTTTTTTAAACGAAAAATACTTTAAAAATCAACATTTACCACACTCTCAAATATACTTGAAATTTGTTTGTGCTGTGTAGCAATTTCATGATCTATGTATCCAAGATGAGATGGGAGTTCGCCTAGTAAATCTAATGATCATGTCAAATATTTTAAAATAATATTGTTTTATTTAAAAATAAATTAAAACGATACAACATGGTTAATTTAGTTGTCTAATTTGTAACCCCGGGCTTGAACCGGGATATTGATCATATAAGATTTTATAACTCGGATTATCGGTCCTACTTGTATAAATATCTTAAAGATATAAAATAAAAATAGGTGAATTAGAGTTTTCTGTAAACATGTGCGGGAATTTTTTTAATATTCTATATTAGGTATATGGTCAATCTCTGCATGTTTAAATATATTAAAAATAAAACATTATAATAAGTACAATATTGGATTGGGATTTTGCTGAGCTTGACTTTCGTTTCATATGTAATCATGTAAGCTTGAACTAATTGAGGGAAGAAGATGGGAAGCAATTGTTTATTTCCTTCAAGTCAAAAGTTAATTATAATTGGATCCTAAAAATCAAAACAATACAAAAACATTTTCTGTTTTAATATTAAAGTTATAATTAGCCATGGGATTGATTCTCACTTCCTCTTCCTCCAAGAAGATTTCCCTTCCCCCTAGAAAAAACAAAATGGCTAGCAAAGTATTTTTTTCTCTCTCTAATAAATATAATTAGGTGATAATGGTATTTCAAAAGATTTAAGATATGCTTTTTAAGATTATTTTAAAAGGTAATTTAACTTTAATTTACATAAATATTAATCAAAAAATAACCTTATCATTATAATCTCTAAAATAACTTTATTATTATATGCACTGTTTACTAAATTCATCAATTTTTTTTTAAAAAAATCTAGAAGTTTACTGATATGATTAAAAAAAACATAAATTAACTTATAACTTGATTAAAATCTGTTGACTATAAAAAAATAAATGACCTTGGTGAACCTCACTTTACTCGTGACTTAAGTCTTGTATCGAATCAACTTCAAGTCAAGTTTAATAATTATGATTATGAGTGTTTATAGATATATTTGAATGGGGTTGGATCTATAGTTGTCAAGTTTAACAACTATCATTACGAGTGTTTATAGATATAGTTAAATGGAATTGGATCTATAATTATATCTAACTTAGTTTCTTATAGTTTATAAATTACAAACTTGATCTATTAAGGATTTTTATTCAAACATACTATATATATATATATAGAGAGAGAGAGAGAGAGAGGTTGGGTTTATATTGTTGATTTTCATGATGGAGCATAGATGTTATAACTTATAACATCTCAAAATGTGTAATTTTTTAATTACCTTCCCCTCTCAAATGTGGCTATCATGGCAAGAGCACTAGCAGCAGCCCATTCAGTCTCAGCACTACCTCTTCAGTTTGAAGATAGTCATCTTATTTATTTGGTAAAATGATTAAGATTATTTTTAAAAATATTTTTTATTTTTTAAAAAATATTTTAATATTATCCTATAAAAATTTAAAAACATAAAAATTTTTAATTTTAAAAATTTTATTTTTCAAAAATATTTTTGAAATAAGTTACGTGTGAAACGGTCATTAAAAGTTGATTGATTTGAATTAGGAAAATCGACAATTAAGCACAGGGATTGACACTGACACAACCAGTCACCATTACGGATAAATTACAAGCCACTCAATCAATCGTTTAAGCACGTGCTCGCTTTTAATTCTTCAAACCCATTGGGCAAAACCTTTTTTCTTAGAAAACAAAAAATAGGGTCAAGATAGATGGCTCCAAAGAGTTTCTTTTTTATTTTTATTTTTATTTTTATTTTTATGACGCTTACAACTAGCAAGACCAAAATTATGAATATTTGGTCACTAGTGGGGTGCAAAGCTAACCAACCAAATCACCCACATGACCTCCCATTTAGATTTTCTTCAAAAAAATTAATTTAATGATTAAAAAAAAGATATTCTTTCACTTTCCTTAAAAGATTTTACTTAAATTATTTGATCATTAATCTTTATTTTGCTAAACCTAAAACAATATTAAAACTCAAGAAATTATTGAACATTGTTATAAAAATTATAAATACAGTCGTTATATTTTTCTTTTCATCAAAATAAATTTTTCTATTAAAACACCTCTAATTTATCTTAATGAACACAATGTTTTTAGTTGAAATGATTAATTTTCTTTTAAAAAATTATTTCATTATTGTTAAAGTAAATTAATGAAACATATTAAAATAATATGCCCATATTTTATGTATGATTGAAAACTAAAAAAAAAATCATAAATGTATAAAATCATGTTAAAAATATTTAAAAGTAATAATAAAAAAAAATTGAACTGAGTTCTCATGAATAATTTTTTATTACTATAAGATACATAATAATTAAAAACAAGTTATTAAGATTCAAATGAAAAGATTATAATAATATTTAAAAAGCGTTTTTCTTTATCAAGCAATTAAATATATATATATATATATTAAAATGACTTTTTATTTTTTTTAGTTATTAGTAAAATTTGAATTTTTAGTTGACTATGTAAAAATATTCATCTAAATATTATTTATTAACATTACGCTATTTCATTTTTTTAATCCAAATTAAACGGCCGTTTTTGAAAATGGAATTTTTTGTTGTTGAAAACACCTAGCTACCATATTTTCACACACTTTAATTGGCCACAAGAAGATAGGCAACTCCACGGAAGGTGCATATCTGGTCTGCCTCTGTCGGTTTACTTATTGAACTATGGTGGTGTAGTTTAAGTGACTTTTTTTCACCGTAAGATTTTTTTATTTATATATATTAAAACTATTTTTTTTTGTATTTTTAAAATATTTTAATATTTTTTCAAAAATAATTTTTAAAAAATATAAAAATATTATTTTAATATATCTAAACAAAGAGGTTTAAAAAGCAATCTCAACTCTGCTCATAAAACAGGGCATAGATTGGATGATTATAAAAACTTCAATTATTTTTTTACGGGACATCATTTTCAGGTTGTTATCTAAAGTGTTTTTTGTTTAAAAATATATCAAAATAATTTTATTTATTTAAAAAATTTATTTTTAATATTAATGTCAAAATTATTTGAAAACAAAAAGAAGAATAATTTAAAACAAAAATAAAAATATTTTTAAAAGACAGTTGTAAACGGTCAGAACATTATTTCAACAAAAACAAAAATGAAAATTAAACAAGGTTGACCTAGAACCTGAGTAAAAGACCCTTTCTGATTGTACTCCAGCAAGACAACACGGGTGGTGTCCGAGTTAATTAATCATCAGAATCAATGGATTGACGTGCTCCCTCCGCAGGGAGCTCTTATAGTCAGTCGTCTTCTAGTCACAGACGACTGACTCGATCATTTTCTGCCATGATCATATGACCTAACAGCTGCCTTCTCCATTTTGACAGGTTCAAAAGTGTGGAGCCTGCTCGTGGGACGAGTAATTGGAGCCAGGAGATCAGTTGCCAGCTTTTTCTATCCAGGTAGAGCGAGAAAATTCATACCATAAGGAGCTTCTGTATGACAATTAACCCATTTATAGGGAAAAACTCATTTCGATGAATTCATTTCGTACTTTCATGTCCAGAAGATTAGATGGTAGCTCAACTCTTTTCTCATTTTAAACATGCCTGATGAAAGAGGATTTCTTTCCCTGATGCACATTTGTGTGTTGATTGTTTTTTCTATGTTGTTTCCCTCTGCATCACATGAATTGTTCACAGTTTGAGAATACCGATTTGAAGATATCAAATAAGAAGCTAAATTAGAAAAAAAAAGGGGGGGTGGGGGGACATTAAATTCCACAATTTTTCATAACACAACTAAGATTCCATCAGCACAACATAGCCGAAAATGGTATCTACATAAAACAACTGAGATGCCATCAGCCTAGCATAACCATAACGCTGTTTCTTGCGAAGGCATTGTAGATTAGATACGTTCTTGCAGATGTTTCCAGTTTTCCTACAAAATTTTCATAGAATTCCACAAGTTTCTGCCACTTGACAAAAACCACCACTAATTCAGACAAGGTGATGAGATATTGCTTTACATCAGGTCAAGTGTGGAGCAGATGTGTTGAGTTCTGGCCACATTTTGCTGTCAAACAGAAGCAACCTTAACAGGAAACCCTACAGCGTCTTTCTTTATTCTTCAATGTATGACACTAGAAATACTCGTTCTTCAGCTTGTACTGTAAAGCTTGACAAGCAGAGTGAGATGTGGCGAAGAACTTGTAAAGCTCGGTGCCTTAAAGATGATATTAACTGAGATGGTGTTAATTGAGAAAGTTAAAATATCTGTAACAAGTAGAAAAAATTCATGAAGGATATGGATCAATGCATCCCACCAAATTTCCCATTGATATAATTAGGAGAAATTGACACAAGAATTGCAATGAAACCATGTACTGTGGTATTTGCTGCCTGTAAAACACCTTGCTTGAGAAGACCTTTGTAAGAACATCAGCTAGTTGTTCTTCTGACTTTACAAGGGAAAATTGGACTATCTTAGCTTCAAGCATTTTCTAGATAAAATATCGATCCACTTCTATATATTTTGTTTAGTCGTGTTGGACTGGATTTTGTGCAATCTTTGCAGCAACTTTATTGTCACAAAACGGACTCGTTTCAGAATTGGATGAACGAACAACCAGTTATTCAGAATTGGATGAACAACCACTTTCTTCTAGCCAAAGAAGCTCACATGCTCCTTTATTCATGTCTCCCACAAAAGTGAAACATGTGAGCTTAGGCATGGATTCTCACATGATTATGTTTTCTGAAAAAGAGTTTTTATTTCTAAAGAGGACTTCAAATATTGTAGGAATCGAAACACAACATTCATTTGATCCTCTCTAGGATTATTATGCATGAATTGACTTACTTAGCTCACAACATATACAATATTCGAGCGTGTATGCGATAAATAAATAAATTTTCTAACAAGTTACTGATGAACTTCGGAAGGATCACTCGTTCAACCTCGATCTAGTGTATGATGGTTTGAGTCTTTGCTTTGCAAAAAAGTGTTCGACTATGAAGTCTATCAGGGCTTGTCCTTTGATGGCTGGTCGAGGCTCATACTCTTCTAATTCGATCATCCATCCTACTAGCCACCAAACATATCTGGTTTGTGGAGTATTTGTCGCAATCTTTGATCCATTAGGACTATGTCTGATCCATTACACAATTTCAAAAAAACTTATCTTTGAATTTTCAAATGTTATTCAAAAATCAAACTTTTTATCAACATGTCATCGATATAAGCTCTATATTCCTTGCAAACCGGTGCTTGAAGACTTTGCTAATAATCAGTTGGTACATGGCTTCAGTATTTTTTAGACTAAAAGGCATGGCGCGATAACTTAAAATCTCTTCCCTTCCTCATTGACAAAAGAGGTTTTTTCATCGTTCTCTTGGGTGCATATATAGAAATTTGGTGGATTCCAGAGTTTTTGTCTATTATAAATTAATATAAATCATAATTTAGGGTTTCTTCTAATAATTTAAGCTTTTGGGTGAGATAATTCCTTGATATAGTATCAGAGCATTGTTGACCCGGCAGTCATGAGTTCGAATCTCATCACCCCTATTCTATTCGATAAAAATCAAATATAAGGTAATGGAGACTTGTTCAAGTTTGAAATCTTAAAAATTTTTACTTAAGGAAATATATTAAAAAATAATATAAATTATATTTTGAAAACTTATCTAATAATTTAAATTTTTAAATAAAATGGTCCTTTAAAGTGTCTAGTGGCGAGGCAAATAAAAGAAGAGGAACCATTTGCAAGTTAGCAAGAAAATCTATAAAAATGTAATCTTCTACGATCATGAAACTTGTTCTGTAGGAGCTGAGATGGGCTTTAACAGACGAGAGAACGCAATCTTCTAGGATCATGAATCTTGTTCTTGAAGCAAACCGGCCCCGACTCAGCTTGCCAAGCATAGCCCTCCATGCATGCGAGGCATCACGTCGAAAGGCATGATTAAAGATATCTCCATCATTCAAGCACTTAGCATTGATAATCTGCTCCAATAGTTTTCTAGGTTCATGAAAGAAACCTCAGCTCAGCTTACCAAACATAGCCGTATATTCGTCGATCTCGCTTTGTCAACAGTTTCCAAGCTGTGGTGGATTAGGAAAAGATTTGCATTTTCCTTCCTTCATTCACACAAGTAAAACTCCAAGAAAATGTTTCAACAAACAATAAAATTACGCATTATTTGCAACATTTTTCAAGATATACTTTGTCTTAAGAGAAAAGAAGAAAATAGAGGTAATTGGTGATCGAAGTTTAAGATGATTAAATCAAAAAGGATACTTGACCATTGTGTATAGAGAGTATCACTTAATAAACCTCATAAATCAAAAGAATTTTTTCTAAATTTCTTTTGATTATATGGATCAGTTTCTGATTTGTTTTTAATTAGCAACTCTAGTCCGCATTCAAAGCTTAGCAAGTGATTTTGTTTGATTATTTAATTGAGGTTGATTTTGATTTTTTTTGTTTAAAAATATATTAAAATGATATCTTTTTAATTATTTTTTATATCAACACATTAAAATAATCTAAAAATATCAAAAAATTAATTTCAAATAAAATATTGATTTTTAAAAAAAAATGTATTTAAAATACAGTATCAAACACCCGTATAATATACTCTACTCTTCGAGAGTTGCAAAAGTGAAAGACAAATGACAAATCAAAATTGTAAATATTTGATGCTGACATACAAGTAGTTGTCTCTTGGCTGTGAGAAAAGAACAGTGATCCACATGATCTTGTGGATCACAATATCACGTCAATAGCTTGGATTAATTACAACCATAAAGGCTCAAGAAACGAAGAATTACAACCAAGAAATATGGGAAAGAGCTGCCCCATAAAAATCCTATGAAAGAAAACCCAACGTTGCAAAATTTTAAAAATGATTCTTTATATTTGGTTAATTAGTGTGCCTATATGTTTCTTTGAAGAGAAAAAAGAACAGAAAAAAGTAAATATATTTCTGAAATTATTATTTTTTATTTTCAAAATAAAAAATATAAATAGATATATTATCTTGTCAATGCTATCATAACGAATAATAGCTGTTTATTTTTTTTTTTTTAGTAAATATATTATTTATTAATATACTGTTAGATATTTTTGATAAAAAAAATCACAGAAAAGCCATTCCTCATATTTTAAAAAAGCAGCTAGTTAGGAGGCATCCCTTGCGGTTCTCAAACGTCACGATCCAGTTTCTCCTCCCAGCCTGCTTTTTTGACCAAATCTGTGGATGCAGAATAAACCCCTTTTTTTATTTCTTGTTTCTATTTATTGATGACTTCAAGTGGCCAAAATAAAAAATTATAGTAATCAATTTATGGTTTGCTTACAATTTGTTTTCTATATTTATTTATGGGGTTTGATAGTATGATACAAGAAAAAGTAATTAGAACTAGGACATGAGTGACCTATATTTAATAGGGTAAAAAATGATTAAAAAAATGTATTTTATTTTTTACAAGTAAGATTAGATAAATTCAGTTTATGAATGCCCCAATTGCTCCAATAATCCAATCCAATCATAGAATAAAAATCCGGTAAAACCAAATAAAGCCAATCATTGGGTTGATTCAAGAATATAGCACTACAAGTTTAATCATATAATAATTTCTCAATGACTTTAAACAAATTGGTAAAACAATCTAAGAAGTGGGTTCTGTGATTATGAAAAAAAAATGTATTTTTCAAATTTTTAGAATAAAGATTTTAAAACCAATATCTTGATTTTTTTTATTAAATTATTTCAATTGATTCAATAATACTATTAATAAAATAATAAATTTTAGAAAATGTAAAACAAGACAACTTTAGGGTTAGCCTCAAAAAGTTGTGACCACAGCCGCTGCTCAAGAACAAATTTCTCGCTCTCTCTAAAATAGAAAGCAAAATAAATATTTCTTACATTTTTTATTCACCAAACAAATAAAGCCTTCTGTTTCTTCCCAATACAACAGTGTCGTTGCCACAACCTGCCCAGAAAAAGGTAAGATCTTTCTCCTTTTTATTTTTCTTGTGCCCAATTGCTTTGATTTTTGTTTTCTCAAAATGGGTTCCTTTTGTATTTGTGTGTTGATTGGTTTTGATTCATGAAGTTTGCAGGTTTGTGGAGATGGGCTTTTTTTTTTTTTTTATTTGACAGAATGAATTTTGTTTGCTTGTTTTTGAGCTAAGAGTTGTTAATTTTCCTTTATAGGTTGATATCGGTATGTTATTATGGATTAATGTTTTTATATTGTTATATGTGATAGAAAAGATTTCATTTTTCTTTTCATTTTATGTTTATGCATAGATTGATTTATCGTTTCTTTGAATATCATTTATGGGTTCCTGCTTCTTCTTCTTCTTTTATATATATATATATATATATAATTATGGTTTGTGTTGAGGGGAAAAAGAAAAAGAAAATGATAGTTGGACTGAAATCTCTTTGAGGTAGAAGAAATCTTTTTATATGGGCTCAAGTTAATTGGCTGCTGCATTGATAATATATCATTTGTAACTTGATGAAGAAATTTCTTCCGTTATCTTATTGCACCAAGTGTTACTTGTCCCCCCACCCCCCATGTTTGCTTGTCTTGATTGTAACAATCCAATGTGAAATTTGAGATGTTATCGATTATTATGGATATTGATTGTATCACCGTTCTGAACTGAGTGTTTCTCCTTTTTCTTTTGTGGATATTGATGATATTGATTGTATCATCGATTATTATGGATCATGAAAGCCATTTATTTTAAGTTTTTCCCCTTGTTTTCAGGCCAGTATCTCTTATGTATATTAAGAATTGGGTTCTCCTAGTTGGCAAAGATTTTGGTTCACTCTGGCCGCTTCAACAAATTTGAAGTGTTCTCGCACCTCTAGAAGGGTGTGGGGTGACAGCGAGGGTGTGAAACTGCTCTGTGTTTTAAGGCGATCAAGATCATCTCATGTTTGGAGACTGTGCCGTGTTTTGGAGGGCTTGTCTCTTGATTATGGCTAAGGTTTGCTAGGTTTCTCGAAGCTTGATGGTAGTTGGCGAGTTTAAGTAGAGTAGGGTCGTTATTTTAGGTTCCGAAGTGCCCGTTTGGGACAGCGTTTCAAACGCCGTTTTCAAAAAATTCAATTTTTTTTTTCATTTTAAATGAATATGTTTTGGTGTTTTTAGATCATTTTGATGTGCTGATGTCAAAAATGATTTTAAAAAAATAAAAAACATCATTTTAATGTATTTCGGCACGAAAAGCACTTTGAAAAGCTACCGCAACAGCTCTCCCAAACAGGCCCGAAGTGTGGAAGTTAAAAGCAGCAGTGTAGTTGTTTACCCTCTTTATGTAATTCAATAATAAGTTTATTTGTGGCTACAATGGTTAGGTTTTCATGTTTCAATGCTCACATCCCTTCTCACAAACCAAAGGTAAGTTTAGCAATCACTGGTTTGGACATAGTATCTTTGTTCTTACCTTCCATGGCTTGTCTGATTAGAGTTTTCCTTTTTCCTCCAGAAAACTGCCGAACTTTCTGTTAAAGCAATGCATAAGAGTTTAGAAGATTTTTCTCAAACTCAAGCTCCTAAGACATTGACCAAAGCTACAAGCTTGATACATCTGAAGTCACAAACAGATACTGTAACTTTTGATAGCATCAGGGATGTTACAAGCTCTGTATCTGATGAACAAAGCTGGAAAGTGGACAAAATTGAGGACAAAATGGATTTCAAGAATGCCATAGGAGTTCATCAGACAAGGCTTATTAAGAAAAGTCAGTCTCTAGGAAGTGGATTATGCCATGAGGGAATTGTTCATTGTGACAGTGATACTGAAGAAGAGAGAGATCAAGGATTCCCTGGTGATTCCCTTGATCAAAATGGGTTACCTAGACCAGATGGCAGCAAGGATACAGGAAGGAGCCCAACTAGTGTGCATGAGAAAGATTTGCAACTAGAGTCTGTTCAGATGAGTTCTGATTTTGACAAGGAATGCATATTCTCAATTGGCAATCCTCAGCATTCCGGAAAGGAAGAGATGGAGATTTCTGATTATCTGTTATCAGGTGAAGGTGGTGATGCATCAGGTAACCAGTTGCCCGGTAGCCCTCCCATGATTGCAAAATCATGCTCATTTCCAGACATGGGAACTTTTGCACCCACATCCCATGGACATTTAGGGTCTCACTCAAGATCTTTGGAGGACCTACATGCTCTAAATATGAGCTGGAAAACAATTCCAATTAATGGGGATGAAACTCGCGAAATGGGAAAACTAGAAAGGGATGATTGTGTTCCTGAAACTATCGAAAACAATATTGAAAGTTGTCTTGATGAAGTTTTTGATTCCTATAATTACTCAGCTATGGCAAAGGATTGGATAATGCCAGCTGTGGATGAAGCAAACCTTCTAAATAAATTCCAAGGCGAATCCTCCACTCAGCAGTGGGAAGAATTACCAAGTAAGGATTATAAAATGAAGCGTATTGCGGACTGGGTAAACAATCTTCAACACTGTAGTTCATTCGAAGAACCAAATGAATTGTCGGATACCGATGACCCAGTCCATGGAGATTCCGATGATTTTACCACCGCAAAGGTTGATAGTAAGGTCACTCCTGACATGGAAGCTGCTAAAAGATACATCTCTTCTCTGAGTGTCTCTGCTACCACAGCTCATCTGTCAAACCTTGGGCTGGCAGAGATCCCTTTTCTTAGTGTATTTGGCAGCATGAGGATGCTTAATCTATCAGGGAACTCTATAGGTTCACATTCCGAACTTTTTCCTTTTTATTATATCTAGCTCCTTTTTTATCTGCCCAAGTGAAAAATAGTCATGAGTCAAGAGAGATTGCTTATTCATCTTGCATGCTTTTCAGTGAGAATAACTGCCGGTGCCCTTCCTAGAGGACTTCATGTGCTGAATTTGTCAAAGAACAGCATTTCCTCTATCGAGGGTTTACGCGAGCTGACCCGACTTCGTGTATTGGACTTGAGATACAATAGAATATTCAGAATTGGACATGGTATGTCGTATGCATTGTGTTTGATGGTTGTAGCTTTCCCATTTTCTCTTGTTTTCACTTTCAGTTGTCCAAATTCATAGATATCTGATTACTTTGAATATTTTTAACGATTCACTTTCTGCTGCTAAAGGTTTGGCATCCTGTTCCTCCTTGAAAGAGCTATACTTGGCGGGGAATAAAATAAGCGAGGTAGAGGGTCTCCATCGTTTACTGAAACTAACTGTGCTGGATCTGCGCTTCAACAAAATCTCTACAGCCAAATGTCTAGGCCAACTTGCAGCTAACTACAGTTCCTTGCAAGCCATCAGCTTGGAAGGAAATCCAGCTCAGAAAAATGTTGGAGATGAACAACTCAAGAAATATCTGCAAGGTCTTCTCCCTCATCTGGTTTACTTCAACCGGCAGCCAACCAAAGCCAGTACATTGAAGGATGCAGCGGACCGATCAGTTAGGCTAGGCATCAGCTCCCATCAATTTGATCGTGGCCTCAGGTCAGAGAACAAAGTTGCAAGAAAGGCTAGCCATAGCCTAGTTGGTGCTAGGCCATCATCCTCATCAAATCATGCTCGTAAAAGTCATGCTGTAACCTCACCCAAACGGTCCAGGGGCAGGCATCTCCGTTTGCCACCGAATGGAGCCAAAACAACATCGAGTCATCGCTATCATCATCCTGATCCTGCCAAATTCAATTTCGGATTGGAGTTCTCATTTCACAGGAGTCGAAGTGAGGGAACTCTGGGAGCTTGCTGAGGTTTTCTACTAGCTTTCAACAACATTGTTGGTACATTACTAAGTTTGGTTGTGTGGTTTTCTGTTGTGGTACTATTCCCACAAATAAGCTGTTTCCATGTTTGTCCACTAGAATCATCCTATCTTGTTTTAAGTTTGATATTGCAAGTTATCTGTTAAAACAATATTTTGTGGTTTTCCCTTTCAAATGAATTTTCATTTTTCTTAATGCTGCCCTTGGGAATGTTACATTGAATTGGCTTGTACTCTGTGTAGTCAAATCCCCAGGGGGTTATCTTCTATTAGTTTAAATTACTCGAAAATACCATCTAGCTATGAAGAAAAACATAATGCCTGTAAAAGGAGAGGCATGTTTCATCAATCAAAAACTTGAACCATCTTACCAATTAGTTTGTTTTAAATAGGTATAGTTACTGTTTCAAAATATATATATATATATATATATATATGATTAAAATCGTAATAAGTTTATTTTTATAAAATTAGATTTTTAAGTGTAATTATACATGATGTCCAATGAAAAAACAAAATCCATTTTACTAATTAAATCATTTTTCTTTGTAGTTTGAGCCCTGTTGGAAAAAAAGTATAACTTGCCTCTTGGGTGTCAGGCACTGTCTATGATCACTTGAAAAGAGATCGAAGCCTGGGAAAGTGCCATCAAATGTGAACAATTTACAGCCAATGATTTATTGCTTTTTGATATATCGGCTGGTTTACAGTATAGTTAAGGTTGTATTTTTTTAAGAAATATATTAAAAGAATATATGGAGTGTATTAAAGTTAATTTATATTATTTAATATAGTATTGTTCCAATATTTTAAAAAAATATAAAGCAATTTTATTTTGATTTTTTTTATAAACATAAACCAAATTTAATAGTGTCAAGAGTTGACCATTGGATCAAATGAATTTACAATTATCAAGTGATTTAATTAAAAACTAAACTAGATTCAAAGCAACTTGTTAAATCGACTAGTTAACCCCAATCAATTAAAATAAAAATTGGGGCAAAGTTAGACTCCTCCTAATCTAAAGATATTATTACTATAATCACTTGAACAACTGTCGATGAATAAAAAAAACAGGAACAATGGGAAACTTGATGTTAAGAAAATAGATTATATTTGTTGGCTTATAGCTTTACATATAATGACTTGGGAGTTTTATTTAGATTGATTTTTAAAATATTTTTTATTTAGAAATATATTTAAATAATATTATTTTTTATTTTTTAAAAATTATTTTTGACATAGTTTTCATGATATAAAAATATTAAAAAATAATTTAAAATACAAAATAAAAATAAAAAGTTTTATTTTTAAAAAAAATATTTTTAAAACAAAATATCAAACATGATATAATTGAGATTAAGGATTTGACCTTAAACATTCACAATCTAAAAAAAACTTATACGAGACCCACATTTAACATTTTAAAATCATTAATTTAAAGCCCTTTTCAAAACAAAAATATTTTAAAAAAAAAATCAATACAAAATACATTCTAAAAAAATATAATAAATAGATAAGGGAAGTAAAACACAAAAGCAATGAATCATACCACAAGAACAAGACAGAGCCTTCGCAATACTAACAGCTCAAGAATTTCTTCTATAAATACCACAAAAATGATGACCATAACTTTATCCATCCCTCAAAGGTCAACCATAACCAAAAAAACAAGAGAGAACTTTCTCCATTTCTTTGATCAGAATGAACTCAAAACAACCGTACCAGTCTGAACCGGACCTCCCAGTTCCACCGCTCCCCACACTCCGCGTCCACTCCCCTTCTCTCTCCACTGCCCCCACAGCCAACCGCCGTGTTGCCATAGCCGTGGACCTTTCCGACGAGAGTGCATATGCAGTCAAATGGGCGGTCCAGAACTACCTCCGTCCAGGTGATGCGGTGATCCTCCTCCACGTCCGGCCTACCTCCGTCCTATACGGCGCTGATTGGGGGTCCATTCAACACCAAATAAATAACAAAAACACCCCTTTTGATCAAGATGACCCAAACAGTCCTGGCAATCAAGAAAGGCAGAAACTTGAGGATGATTTTGATAGTTTTACAAATAACAAAGCCAATTTGTTGGCTAAACCATTGTTGGAGGCTGATATTCCTTTCAAGATTCATATAGTGAAGGATCATGACATGAAGGAGAGGCTTTGTTTGGAAGTTGAGAGGTTAGGGTTAACTGCTGTGATAATGGGAAGCAGAGGTTTTGGTGCTACAAGAAAGATGGGGGGTGGCAAAGGAGGAATTGTTGGTCGTGGGAGATTAGGGAGTGTTAGTGATTATTGTGTGCATCATTGTGTTTGTCCTGTTATTGTTGTTAGATGTAGTGATGATGGTAAAGAGGAAGAGAGTGTGAAAATGGGAGGTATTGGCGAGGAGGTTGAGGAGGGTCTTCATCCTGTGCCTGAGGAGGACCAAGAGGAGTGTGTTGACGATGAGCTGAAAGGTTTGTATTTTTGAACTTATTGCGTCATTTTTAGGTATGGAATGAAGAGTTTTTTATTTTATTTTGTGATGTGGTTTTTGTGTTTGTGTGGGAAATTTTGGGTTAGGTGATTGGTTTAGTTAATGGTGCTGTTTGCTTTTCTTGTTATGCTTTGGTTTGCTTGCTTGCTGTGGTTTGGAAATTTTAGGGTATTTTTGTCGATGTTAATGATGCTATGTGGAGAATTTCTTATTTGATGCTGCTTGTAAATTTTAGTTTGTCTGTTGTCCAAGAAGATTCTATAGGGGATAGAGTTTACTATTCTAAAAAAAATAATCTTAGTATAGGTCTGTTGAATTGAATATTCCGAGATTCTAAACTCATTGATGCTGTTCTGGTTTGTTTTGGGGGAATTAGCTACTGAAACTTGAATGTTGTGTTGGCAAATTGGTGGCACCCTTGCCTAGCATATCTACTATGAGGAATGAGCTAGCTGAGTAGCTGTAGAACTTTATTGTGCTTGGCTAGGGATAGGATATAGGAAAGGGAGAGTGATAACCAAACTATCCTCCGTTTGGTGCAGGATGGCATAGAGATTTTATTCTTGACTGAGGTTAAGTAGATCTATATTCTATTTTGAGCAGGAAATTGCTAGATGTCCTTGTTCTTTCACTTCCTGGTGCTGCTTCTGAAATTCAGCATTGCTAGCGTGATATAGTTTAAAACACGTGGGAATTGCATTGTTGCTTTAGTAATCAGTACTAGGTTTCCTGTCTTTTTGGAACTTCATTGGACCTTTCGACTCTCTCATGCTTTTTAATAACATCGATGGATTTGTTTGTTCTTAACTATGTGTTTTCTTCGCTTGGTAGCGCCTAAGTTTCCTAGTGCCTCACTTCCAACCATGTTTATGGATGGTCATGATTGTATAACTCTTAACCTCTCTTGTAACAGATGCTTAAAATGTGGTTGGTGCAATGCAAGCTCCCTCTGAATTCAGGTGATGCTTCTTTTTTCTTTTCGAGCCCCCCCCACCCCACCACCACCACCACCACACACACACATTTTTGTACAGAAGGAGAAAAGGGTTTAAGATGAGAAGCATGAGTTGTGGGTTTTATTTACTGCATGGGGCACAAAATTATTGACAGTAACTGATTTATTTATTTGAATATAATATGTGCAATGTACAGATTTTCTAATTGCTTTCAAAAGTTTATTATAATCTGTTGGCCAAATCTGATATATATATATATACACATGTTTCTTGCAGCCAACAATTTTAAGGCCCCAAAATATGTGAAGGCTGTGGATTGTCATGAAGTTGTACGGTCTAGACATAGTTTCGTTGGACGATAAACCAGGCTGCTTCTCTTGTGCATAGATCACGATGTCTGACAGAATAATTGCTTCCTTTCTGGCATATTGTGTTCTTTAGAGATTCAACTGTTTTCTTCTTCTTTAATCAAGAGTGATGATTTGTTAGTTACATATCTAAATGTTTACCCATTATCTGAGATTATTATTATATTTTTAGCATTTCAATGTCTTTATCGCAACTGGTTTTTGGAGCTGTACAAATTTCCAACATATATTCTACATTATGCTCCTGGCTACTTGGGCTATTTGTCAATATGTCCACTCAGATGAGAAAGTATTGCTTGAGCCTCATCCCTCATTGCCCAGAAAAATTAGGTAGATGAAGATTAGCATGGCTACGAAACTTGCAGAAAGGTTTAGCCAATATACACAAGATCACTGCATAACGAGAGAACCTTCGAGGACCTGTGAAAAGAAATGGACCACACTGCCAATGTTTCTTAATCCTCTCGAGTTCTTGTGTAATTTTATGGTAACAAATTCATCAAACAACACCTCAGAATGCCAAAAGTGCAAGTAAGAAAACAACACAACTCACTCTCAGCGAAAAACGAACATTTATTTAGGAGGGTAAACACAAGTTGTTCTAAGAAAAAAGGATAAACACAATGTTAAGAGATCATTTGTGATATCAACATTAAAGAACATATGATAATTCTGGTGCATAACAAGCAACTGCCTCGGGAATCAAAAAATCTGAGATTAAAAACCACATTACCAAAGTAATGAACCAACCAGACTTTTGAAAGCATGATCTCCTAGAAAGCTCCCAGTGTCCCCTCACTTCGACTTCTGTGAACTGAGGACGACTCAGATCTAAAGTTCAGGAGTTTCTTACCGAGATCATGATGATGAAGACTGGTTATTGCTTGGTTTCCACTTGATTGTGAAGGAAGATGCCTTCTACTTGACCGTTTAGCTGAGATCACAGGTTGACTTTTACGAGCATGAGTTGACGAAGGTAATGGCCTTGCACCACTAAGACCATGGCTAGCCTTTCTCACAGCTTTGTTCTCTGACCTGAGGCCACGATCAAATTGATGGCTGCCGATGCCTAGCCTAACTGATCGATCGGCCGCGTCTTTTAAAGAGCTGGCTTTAATTGACTGCCGGTTGAAGTAAACCAGATGGGGAAGCAGGCCTAGCAGATATTTCTTGAGTTGTTCATCTCCAACATTTTTCTGAGCTGGATTTCCTTCCAAGCTGATGGCTTGCAAGGAACTGTAGTTAGCTGCAAGTTGGCCTAGACATTTGGCTGTAGAGATTTTGTTGAAACGCAGATCCAGCACAGTTAATTTCAACAAACGGTGGAGACCCTCTACCTCACTTATTTTATTTGCTGCCAAGTATAACTCTTTCAAGGAGGAACACGATGCCAGGCCTTAAACAAAAGAAAGTCGTCTTACAAGAATCAACAAATAATGATAGAAGATTTCAAACTAACAAAGAAACCAGATAACAAATAGGAAAGCTACAACCATCAAGTGAAAATCGGCACGTAACATACCGTGTCCAATCCTGAATATACGATTATTGCTCAAATCCAGGACACGAAGGCGGGTAAGCTCGCGTAAACCCTCAATGGCAGAAATATTGTTTCTTGACAAATTCAACAGGTGAAGCCCTCGAGGAAGGGCACCAACTGTTATTCTCACTGCAAAGGGTAACAAACAAATAAATTCAAACACGAATTTAGCTCAAGACTATTCCACCAAGGCGCATAAAAAAGCATGGAAGGAATAAAATGGGATGAATTTGAAAAGGCAAACCTATTGAGTTCCCGGATAGATTAAGCACCTTTAGGCTACCAAATACACTAAGAAATGGGATCGCTGTCAGCTCATGGTTTGACAGATGAGCCGTGGTAGCGGCGACACTCAAAGAAGAGATGTATCTTTTAGCAGCTTCTATGCCAGGGGTGTCCTTATTACCAACCTTTGCAGAAGTCAAATCATTGGAATCTCCTTTTACTGGGTCATCAGTACCAAGCAATCCATTTGTTTCTTCCAAAGAGCCATATTGTTGAAGATTGTTTACCCAATCCTTGATTCGCATCATTTTAAAATCCTTGCTTGGCAATTCTTCCCACTGCTGAGTGGAGGATTCCCCTTGAAGATCTTCTGCCAAGTTCACTTCATCCATAACAGGCATTATCCAGTTCTGTCCCAAAGCTGAGTAATTATAAAACTCAAAACCTTCATCGATACAACTTCCAATATTGTTTTCCTCAGTATGAGGCATGTTATCATCCCTTCCTTGTTCTTTCATTTTCTGAGTTTCATCCTCCTGAGGTGAAACTGTTGCCAACCTCATGCCTAGAGCATGTAGGTCCTCAGAAGATCTTGATTGTGGTGCTAAATATTCATAAGAATGTCTATGGGAAGTCAGTGCATAAGGGCCCATGTCTGAAAAAGAGCATGACTTTTCGATCATAGGAGGGCTGTGAGGTGACTGGTTACCAGATACATTGCCACCTTCACCTGAAAATGGAGTGTCAGAATTTTCAGGGCCTTCCTTTTCAGAATACTGAGGGTTGTCAATTGAGAATATGCATTCCTTCTTAACAAAATCACAACTCCCGTGAAAAGATCCTAGTTGCGAAGCTTTCTCATGCTCACTAGTTGTGCTTATTCCTGAATCCTTGCTTCCATCTGGTCCAAGTAGCCCATTTTGATCAAGGGAATCACTATAGGCTCCTTGATCCATCTCCTCGGTATCATTGTCACGTAGAACCCTTCCTTCATGGCATAATCCACTACCCAGAGACTGACTTTTCCTAATAAGTCTTGTCTGATTGGCTCCCATGTCATTCTT
The DNA here is from genome assembly GCA_025169955.1 of Salix arbutifolia. NCBI lineage: Eukaryota > Viridiplantae > Streptophyta > Magnoliopsida > Malpighiales > Salicaceae > Salix > Salix arbutifolia. Next base: position 15,375,899 of record CM045920.1, read on the forward strand.
GTCATCCATTTTGTTCTCAATCCTGTCCGATTTCCAGCTTTTTTCAACAGACACATCAGAGCTTGTAGCATCCCTGACACCACTACTAATTTGATTACCTGCTTGTGCCTTTGGAAGTATTAAGCTTGAAGATTTAGTCAATGCCGAAGCTTGAATTTGAGATACATCTTCTACACTCTTATTCCTTGCTTCAACAGAAGGTTGGGCTGTTTTCTGAAGGAGAAACAAAAACTCTGATCAGAAAATGCCACGGTGCAATAGGATCAAAGACGCTAACTCTCCAAGTTAGTGATTCCTCCACATACCTTTGATTTGTGAGAATGGATGCGAACACTGAAGCATGAGAACCTGACCATTGTAACAATATTAACACAAGCTACACATCCACAATTGACCTAGACTTGAATTACATAAAGAATTCTATCAGTAAGCAACTACGCTATTTCTTCTTCCTAACATCCAGACTCCAGGAGCCCAGAACAAAGACCAGACCTGACTTTGCTAACTTATTATCTTCAATTATCGTCAAGCTTACAGCAACCTAGAAAACCTTAGCCATAATCAAGTGACAAGCCCTCTGAAACACGACACAGCCTCCAAACATGAGATGATCTTGATCGCCTTAAAGCACAAAGAAATATCACACCCTCATTATCACCCCACACCCTCCTAGAGGCGTGAGAATGCTTTAAATTTGTTGCAGCGGCCAGAGTGAACAAAAATCTTTACCGACTAGAAAAACCCAATTCCTTACCTGCATAAGAGATGCTGGCCTGAAAATAAGCAAAAAAAAGTTCAGATAAATTTCTTGCAATTTCACCCAAGAAACATAAAGCAAACAAAAAAAAACCGAAAGAAAAAGGAAACATTACACAACTTGTAGGCCAATACAACTGATAACCATGGTATCAGTGCCACACACAGATCATCATTGGAATGATTCAATAAAGAGAAGCAAACATAAGAAGAAAAAAAAGAACTACTTGATGCAAGTAGAAAACGAAAAATTGCATTTGAAGAACCTTTATTTCTTGTGCATGGATCCTAAACAAGAACCAAAAGCAATTACCCATCATTCATGTAAACTGTACAGCCATCATTCCTTAGAAATTAATAAGAAAATAGCAACCAGATATAACCAATGCAGCAGCAAATGAACTAGAACCAACCATAGCGAATTCCAATGTTAACCCAAGATCAAAAAGGAAAACTCTATGAAGGAGAGGCACATTGCTGCTGTTAAAAGACACAAGAGACCAATCTATGCAATAAACAAAGAAAAAAAGAATAAAAAGATATCAAGCACGATGAACTTTAGCTCAAAAACAAGCAAAGAGAATTCATTCTCTCAAACAAACAAAAAAACCCATCTCCACAAACTAGTAAATTACATGAGCTAAAACCAAGAAATACACAAAAACAAAAGGAACCCATTTTGAGAAAACAAAAATAAAGGCAATTAACACCCAAAAAACTAACGGAGAAGGAGAAAGATGTTACCTTTCTTTAGCCAGGTTTTGATAAGACAATGACCTTTGTACGAGAAAAAAAAGAGACTTTCTTTTTATTTAGCTGTTCTTGAGCTAGCCAAAAAAACCAGATTTTTCATTATTTCAGTGGAAAATAAAAAAAAATGTAAATATATTTATTTATTTCAGAGAGAGATCAAGGAAGAGGCAAAGGCTGGAACTTTGCTAAACCTAAGATTTTGTGTATTGAAATTTGTGGTTGTGATTTTTATAGCCCAAAATATCAATGGCTGTGATTAAAAATAAAATTCCAATGGTTTTGTTTTATACGCCACGAACGTGTAGAACAAATGCAAAGATTGAATTGGATTCTTGTTTAATAAAACCGTGTTCTTGTTAAGGTGCATGAAACCATGCTTTAAATAGTAAAGGTGCATGTGGTAGCACAATGCATACCCCTTAGTATTGGATAAATTTATAAATGAATTTTTTAAAAATATATATATTTATTTGAAAAATAACATCTTGAACAACCTTTATTTATATTTGAAGTTTTTATTAAATGGATATTTTTATTTTATAAATATGTTTAAATAAGAATTAAGACAAAGACAATATATATATATATAATGATTTTAAAGTTAATTTATGCTTTTTCAAGACAGAAATGCATGAAAAACATGCTGTTTTGTTTTGCTTGTTTTTTTTATTTAAAGAGAATAATAAAATATTACTTTAAAAAAAATGATGATCTTTTTACGAGGTTAAATTATTATTAAGTTTGTTTTACAGAATAAAAACATATATATAATTTATTTATTTGATTTCAAAAACAAATTCTATAAAAAATTTATTTATTTTATGTTAGCAAGAAAAGAACTCTTGTCGTTTAAGCAAGCCACCTAGCTAGCAGTTTCCTAAAGAGAAGGGAATGTCTTGCTTTGGAGGGGGTGCAAATTGACATAAAGTGATTTACTTTTCATGTGTATCACTATTTATTTTTATATATATAATTTCTTTTCAACTATATGAAAGCAATATCAATTATTAAAGCTATGATTTTTTTAATAGATAATATAAAAATAAAATTTCTATGAATACGCCCATTTAGCTGATTTTATTTGCTTAATTTAAGCCAAAATATAAAATATTATTTCCCACTATCTTAAGTTTGGTGTTATATTTGTGCATGGACGGGATGAAAATCCATCAAAAATTGAAGAAATCAATTAAATAAAAACAATCATCAAAACACAGAAATATGTGTGAAATGAATTTCAAGTGGTAAGTGTACATGAAATATATCATCAATTATTGAGGAATATTTGATCTAGTGGAGACAGAAGAAAAGGTAAAAAAGAGAGAGCAAAATAATAGATCATCAATTATTTCATTCCTTTATGATCCAATCAAATCATGTAAATGAACTAGCTAGGGTTCCACCATTAATATTCCAAATAATTGTGGCATCCAAACAATTCTTGATTTAATAAAAGTGTTTTTATTTAAATAATTTATTTTTTAAAATTTAATTTTCATATAAGCATAAAAAACAATCTAAAATCATTAAAAGATAAAAATATTTTTAATAAACGTATACAAAAACACTAAAAATAAGAAGAAAAAATGGAATTAATGAGTGATGGATTGGGGTAAATGCCTCTTTAACCACAACCATAGGAAGGGAATAAAGGAATTCGAAGAAGTCAAGAGAAGCACAAAATGATAAAAGGAAGAGTGTGAATCTTGAACGTACATAATTGGATAACCATCTCTCTTTTTTTTCTTCTTAACTATTTTTTTATGGTTGGAGATTAATTTTCTAGTTTATTGTATCTCATTAGCTAGCTTTATAATTTATTATTTTATTATATAAGAAAATCTAAAAGGAAAACGAAAATCTTTGTTTAAATAATAGATTTAGATTATTATTCACATGAGGGTAATTATATAATAATTATCATTTTGTCATTTCCTTGAATATCAAATACCTTTGTCATTAAAAAAATTACAGGAAGTATTTGTGTTTTCTTAAAAAAAAAAAAAAGCATGGTAAAGTGATTTAATTACCTTTCAAGTCAAGAATTTTGAAACTGATAAAGAATGATATTTATGTATTTTCAATTTTTTTAAATATTTTAAATTAAGATTTTAACTTTGAAATAAAAATAAAAATAAAAATAAATATGCATCCAAAGGTTTTTTGGTTTTTTATCATGTGTTTTCTTTTTGTTATTATAAGTTTCATAAAGGATAATTTAGTCTTTTTAGTTAGTGTTTCTTGAAGTCAAAAATATCTTTCCACCTTATCACTAGAAAAATTGTCGTGTCTTTTTTTTTTTATCGGTGTGACACATGATGGTGGTGGTAGAACAATTTGTTATCAATTATTTTTCTCTCTCCTTTCTTCTTTAAAAATTACAATTTAATAATTTGTGATCTCGATCATAATTCCATATTTAATTGATTGAAAATTATATTTTATTGCTTTTCGGTTCTGGAAAAACAAGTTTTTTCCCTAGTTATCATGATGTTTTTAAAAAATTAAATCAGTTTATTTGATTAATTATGACTATTTGTAGAGTTTTTTTTTTTTATATAAATGCACCTGCAGTAGATAAAGATATATATATATATATATATATATATATATATATATATATATATATATATATATATAAAAACATAGCATACCCCGTGCCAATATCTAAGTAATGGGCCCACGTGTAGTAATATAATATACTTTAACGATGACAACAACAATATTATTATGAAAACACGAAAGTCATCCATCTGTGAAGGAAGTATGAAGAATATCTAATTTGTCATGGATGGTCATAAAGCTAGCATGTAAGATAGGTTTTGCTATAATCGTATTATCAAAAGCAATGAGAATAATTTCCTTGCTCATTAATATTCAAGGAGAGTAAAATATATTATTGTATTTTTTTATATATTTTTCTAAAACTTTTACTCTTATATTGTTTCATGTGCATAGAAATTGTTAATTTATGATTTTTTTTTAAAAATGATTGAAAATTGATTTTAAGATTATAATAGTTTTATTTAAAAAAAAAAACCAATGTTTCTAATAAAAAAAGAAATATATAAATAAGAAAAGAGAGTTTCAATTAGAATAATTAGAATTATTAAAATATTTATTATAATTTCTCATTTATGTTGCTGATAAAAATAATATCTTTTATAAAAAAATAACATAAATAATATTTTCTTAAAACAAATGTAGTGCTCATCGGGGTGAACATAAGTAAAAAAAATTAAAATATTTAAACTCAAAAGTCAAAACAAAGGATTTATATATATTACAAAGTATCTTATCTTTATAATAATCTCATGTAGTAACATAGTTAGTAACACTTTGAGCCATAAGATCGTGGGTTTGAATCTCATCGATAACATTATTTTAAATGGGATGGCTTGTTATCTATTTATTGTTTTTTTTATATATAAATAAAACAGAGACAAACAACCTTTGATAGAGAAAAGGATTGGGAGCATGAGCTTATCCTCGTGATATGCTGCAATGGATTAGGTGTAGAGCTTGATCTTTTCTATCTTTTTTTTTAAAATATAAATATATTTTTAAGATACTTTTATCATATTTATGAAGTTTTTAACTTTGAACCAAACATAAAACATAGACATGATATCTTTTCATATTTTTAAAATTGTTTTATCATAATATAAACAATGATTTCATTTAAAGATTTTATTCGTTAAGATCAACAAAAAAATAATTAATAATAAAAATTTATCTTGCTTGAAAAAAATTCAAAATAATTGTATGTTTTGGTTTAATAATAGTTTCAAATAATTCCTAGATACCTCGATTTTTATTTCTTTGAATTTAAAAACCTTTGGTCCCTTATGCAATGTGTCATGCATACAAACTATTCCTATCTAAAACCAACTATCTTCTTTATTTATATATATATATATATATATATATATATATATTAATTTTATATAAATTTCAGTGAAATATTCGTTGTACTAGTAGAACCCAAGTTATTGACATACAATACAACTTTTAATTTAATCTCAATCCAATTATCCTGGGTCTATACAACCACAAACATCATCATCATCATAATCATTTTAAATAAAACATACATTGTTATACATTTAACAACAATTGACAATTAGAATTTGAGTCAAGATAAATTCAATTAATAGGATACAATAAAATTCAGAGTTAGTTTCTTACATTCTAGTCTTTTCTAAGAGTGTTGATCATACATGTTAGTTACCAACATTTAATTGACATAAAATACTAGAATGAACCATCTAGATCTAGATACAAAAAGCTAAGAAACAACAAAATCTACTTCTAACGTGTAGATGACTATCCTACAAAGAAAATACAAGATAGTTCCATATAAAAATTAAAAAAATGGTATTAAGATAATAAACCAATTGTACACAATCATACATAATTATAATAATCATCATAGTTATTTGAAACAAAAACTAACTTTCTCACTTACGTATTGTTGATATTAAGTACTGTCGATGTCCCCTTCACCCTACTGACAACAACATTAGAGAATACCCCTTCTTGGGTCCCTAACATATCTCATCATTTTTATTTGAGGATGTGTGTCAATTCTATTTTTGAAATTCCAACATACACGAATGTGTAATAAATATTGCACCACAATCTTTTTATCCAAGAGTCTAACATACAATAAATGTATATTAGTTTGTGCATAGTGATCATAACATACAATGAATATATGACAATCATTTATAAATATCTCATTATCCGAGATCCTAATATATACTAAAATATATGCGAGGCATCATCATGCTTCATTCATTTGATAGGGGCTACAATGATGATACTAGCACAACTTACAAATTTACACAACAATCTAACTTTCCTAACACACGTGTTATATATTTTTATTGATAAATCACATATTTTAAAACTTTCATTAAAATGTTATGCATAATTCAATTATTAACATTATGACAATTAAATCAGAAAACATGGCTACAAATCACTTACCTATTGTTGATGCCTGCTCGTGATCTCATGTTATTGTTATTGCACCACACTCTTAGTTACTCCTACCATTATAGGAATTTCTATAAATCATTTTCATCTAGAGATACAATTCAAATAACCACAACAAAAACAATTCAATGACCTTTTAATTAGTTATTCTTTTCCTTTTATTTGATAACAAAATTTGTTTCACTTATCCTATCAAAATATTCGCAAATATAACTTGTTTTTTTTATTTAACGCATTTAACTTCATCACTTCGTGATCTTTTTTTTTCCCTCTCAAATCTGCAAACAGAGATTGGATTCTGACCTGTGCCCAGACTTCTCATTAGAACTGGAGTTATAGAACTTCGTTTTGAACAAAGTTGATCTTGTTAAAAAGCTAAAATACAAAGGCTGCAACTCTCCTGAAGGGAGTAAAACCCAATTCTGCTTCCAACCTCCAGGAAACTCATCACAAACTGGAGTTATAGAACTCCGTTTGTATGAAGGACTGAAGCATGGTTTGATGTCTGAATTGGAGAAGCTTTCTCCTTACTTGGTCTTGGTGCAATTTACGTGAAAGAATCCCGTATCAATGCCTTGCCAAGGTACCCAACTGCTCGGTTTGTCAGTTTTTTTTCTGGAAGAGGGAATCAAATCAGAAGACCAAGAGTTTACGGGAAGTGGATACACTTTGGTACTGGATGTCTACGATTTTTGCTCAGATGATCTTCGCAAAAAATTAGAAGCACCTCGCCGGATTTTAAGGGTTGAGGAGGTTAAGAAGGCCGGTTTGAAAGCCCAGGTGAAGAGCTGTGGTTCAAAAAACAACGATGGGACCGTCGAATGAGAGCGGAGAATCATCTAAGGCTACCTATGGAAAAGGTGGTCCTTCGGACAAAGAATCACGTTTAACAGGAATATATGTTTGGTTGCTGTGCTCACCTGTAATGGAAGGAGTGCTGATTCAGGGCATAATGTTGAATGGGTCAAGCAAGAATGTGGGAAATGGATCGACGACGAGAGGGAGAAGCTACGTGGGACGTCCTCACCATGATGAATCTTCTTAGTTTAGGTGATTATGAATAGTTAGGTGTGAATTTAATTATATTAAATGAGGATTTACTGCAAATTATATAAATAAACTAAAAAATATAAATATGGAACATGTCTTAATCCAAAATGATATATAATTACCTCAGATTAAATAATTATTAGAACTTTATATAATTCTTAATTTTAAAATTTATAAAATTAATCAAGATAGGATAGGATGTGTATAAACTGATTTAGATATACACATTAATAAAAAAATATATATCCACATGGTTGTCAAGAAAAATTTCAAAGGGAAACACAAGCAGCCGCAGCCGAGGCCACCACAACAAAAAGAACTCTTCCTCAAAACACTCAATCAATCTCCACCACAAATGCCAGTGGCCACTTGATTTTGTTTTTCCTCAAAACACCCAATCAATCAATTCTTTTTTGTTGTATTTTAAGCTTGTTTCCTCAGCAACCGTTGATCCCAATTAATTTTCTGTAATTAATAATGTAATTAGACTCTTAATTGGTTGGCCAAAGCATGCTCTATTCTGAGAGGACTTTCCACAACCACAATTTTTTTTAAGGCTTAAAACATTTTGCGTCGTATCATGGTTTAATTTTTAATAAAGTCGAATCCCTACGCAAAAAGATGCCCTTGCTTTATGATTGCTTGATGTACTATTATATATTACTATTAGTTTATTTATTTATTTTTATTTTAAAGGTGGAAGTGATGATCTTGATCTTCTGGCAGGCCGAAAACTTAAATTTGGACACACTTTTGTGTAGCATTTAACGTTTAGATCAACTTAGCAGGCCACGAAGACCATATGCTCCCAGATATTTTTTCAATAAAACAAACATTAATATCATATTACATATTTTATAGATATTACATATATTTATGAGTTGCTCATATTAATTCTTTTATTCTTTGATGATTGTAAAAAAGAAAATATATTAGGTTACAACTTTTAAAACTAGAAAAGATCCCTAAATTGCATCTATTAAGAATAAAATAAAAACTATCTTAATTTTCACAAAATAAAAACAAAAATCACAATCAATTATTTTATAAAATAGTTGCGGTGCAATATAATATAAAAAACAAACTAGTAGGAAGAGACTAACAAAATACATTTGAGTTTGTTATTTAGCTTAAAAAAAAGAGTTCAATCTTAATTATGAAAAATTCATTTATTTTCTCATGGTCTTTTGGTTACCAAACAATAAAGATTAGAATAGTAAAATGCATTGTCATTTTCATTAGATCAAACTTCAAAAGGAATAACTTTTTTGTTTTGTTTGTGAAAATGGGAAATAAAGAGAAAGGAAAAAGATTAGAGAATGAGAGGTGGATGTGTAAACCCGGAAAATAAATATAGATATAAATTATAAATTAAATAAAAATAAAAGAATTCACGTACAAATTTAAATAAAATGAGAATTGTTGTTGTTAAATGTTTTTTTATATATTTATATGGGTGTGATGAGGATGATGTTTGTGAAAATATAGACCCAGGATATTTGAATTGAGATTGAATTACGAGTTATTAGATTTTTCTATGAAGTTTATGTTATATGTTAATAACTCAGGATCTATCGGTACATGAAAGATTCTGTTGTAATTTCAATGGAACTTTATAAAAAAAAATCTATCTTTTCTTTGTGAATATATATTCAATGTTTTTCACCCGGAGAAAGAGGTGTTATATGATGTGAGTCCGAAAGCAAGAGAGAAAACCAAAAAAAAGAGGGCAAGAAAACAATCATTTATACCAATGACTCGGGTTACTCACATTGAGTTATACAAGTTAGGGAATCAATTGCCCGGGAATCAAGATAATTAAATTTCATTAAAATAGTTTTATTATTACCCGAAGAAGTAAAAAATAAAGCGTTATAAAAGCATTCCATGATTTCTAATATTCGATATTTGAATGAAATCAATTAAATTAAAATTAATTACTTAATTTTTGAAAGGACAAGTGAGAGGAGTAATTTAACGAGATTTTTCAAAAACACTATGTTATCATGAACATTTTAAAAATTTAAACTATGCCCTCGTTGAACAATCTTATTCAATGATTTTGTTTGAATACTTCTTTACTATTTGAATACAACAAAAAAACTCAATAACTTAAATTTAAAAATCATAATAATAAAAAAAGAAGAGAAATGAACTCGTTGGAAATTGAATTATTAGACTTTGTCCTTAATAGTAACTAAAACTATTAAATGAAGCTCTCAATGTGATGAGTTATTGGACACAATAATTAAACCATTTCATCTTGGAATAAGAAGATATGTCAATTTGAATATTTGGATTTACAAAGTTTAAATTCAAAATTTGTATTGATGTTTTGTTTTCTAATGGTTTTAAAGCTTAGATTTGTGTTAATAAGGTTTATTAGATTGTTAAGAAGTGTATTATGATGAAAAAGACAAGAAAATAAAGATCGGTGGCACACACTGAGATTTATAATGTGTTTGATACTACGATAATAATTATTTTTAATTTTTTATATATTTATAATATATCAAAATAATATATTTTAAAATTTATTTTTAAAATCAAAATATAAGAAAAAAAATTCAAAAATTTGACAAACTTGGCAATACGAAAATAGAAAAAAGAAGAAGAATGGATGACGTTGGGCACTAACTTGACTATTGTTTTTTATATTTTTGATTTATTGATATTAATAATATTTTTTTAAAAAATTAAAAAAATATTATTTTAATATATTTCTAAATAAAAAACACAAATTAAAAACACAACCGCTATTAAGCACAAAACACTACCTAAAAGCATATTGTTTTTAATTTCGTGATTATTTTTACCATTTCATTTTGGAGAAAAGGTTTATAAAAAGATTATAGGTTTTATGAAAACAAATATTCCAAGAGAGAGATTGTAATATTAAAATAAAATAGAGTTTGAACGACAAATATCACTCATTGCATTTCTGAACGGATCCGTATCTCAACCACACACAGAACTATAGAAAGTGTGCCCTAACGTTGACCATGCCGGCATCCGACACCTGAGATTTCGGGTGTGACGACGGATCAAACCAGCCTCTCATTCCAGTGGATGGAATTTAAAGTCGAAAATACCTGCTGTGCACCACTCTTCTGCCTCGTGTAGCTGCTAACATCACACGTCATCACTTCAATATGCTTTCTTTTCTCAACACAGCACTGAAAAGTTGGCATCAAGATTTTTGAAAACCACTATATGCTATATTCTTCATCGGATCAATAATTCCATCCCACCACCTCACAAAATCATCAATCTTCTAAATTTTAGTTCTAGATATCTCATGTAAAACAAAAAAAAACATTGAAATATCATTAAAAACATCTAAATTAGCACAAGTCCCACCATCTCAACACCATGACAGCAAATACAAGTTCTCTTTTAATTAATTAAAATTTAAATACTAATTAATTAAATGATCAACAAAGTTACAAGTAAAAATAGTCTTGCCAACCATCTAAGTAGAAGTTAACCATTTAATTTCTAATATGATAATTATTAAAAATTTATATAATCATTAAATTTGTTGATTTAATAACATCCGAATCTAATGATCTAATCGATATACATGCAAGCTGTGCCGATACCTATATTAATAACAAAAATAGGCGTAGCCTACTGCCAATATTTTTGTTAATTACTTGTTAGAAAAGGTCAAACTACTAAATACTAGTGAAATATCCTAAACCACACGAAATCGAACGGCTAATACTCCCCATCAAATCAACGTCAATGGCTTCAAATTCTTCACTCAATCTCTTAACAAACTCCATAGTCATCACCTCCACCTTACTTATACCGTCCGGCTCAGTTCATTTCTCTTTTCTTTCATAGATCTCCCCTCCTGAAGAAGTGGAACAGCCAGCTGAGTTCCCGTACATCCGTACAGAGTATGAGCAGTTGAGATCATCCTGTAATAACCAAACCCCACAAACCAGAATTTTCACGAAACTTGTCTAAAATTATTATACCATAAAAAAAAAATAATAAAAAGGGAAATTTTTAGCAGGCAACAAACAAACAATCAACGTTATTGATCAAAATCAAAATCAAAATCTGCTAACAATTTTAACTCAATCGGTAACTTGATCTTCTGATGCATGTAACCACTTTAAATGTTCAAGTCTTTTTTTTTTTTTTTTTAAGAAAAGAAACACACCTGGAGACGCTGTCTTTTGAAGGAAAGATCATTAACAGACTCAACAAAATCTCCATCATTATCCTCACTACTACTGCTACAAGAACAAGAAGAGCTTGCAGTACTTGCAGCTGGCGGTGGAGGTGTTCTTGTTGCTGTTGGTGACCATGGCACCACCTGATTATCTCCACCACCACCACCATTACTGTCACTATCACTATCTTCCTCTATATCGTCTGAACTGTCATTCTCTTCTTGTTCTTGAGTTTCTTGACGGTGATTGCCATTTGAAAGCATACATCTTTCACACACAGAGACGGTGTGCCCTAGTTGAGCCCCAGAGGCTTTCCAAGGAGTTAAAGACTGACAGGATTGACAAAGAAGAGCACGAACATGTCTTGCCACAAGAAAGTTGGCTCCATGGACTTTTGTATCACAGTTCCAGCAAAGACTTGCTTGGTCTGATTCACAGTATGTTCTTGCTGGGTTCTTGCATAGCTCACACTTCTTCATTCTTTTGATTTTTTTTAATCAAAAAATCACAAAGTTTTGAGCCTTTGATTCGATTTTGGAGGGTTTTCTTCTTTATTGCTTGCCTATGGAATTCTCTCTAGTGTTTCAGGAATTTGTTTTCTCTTCTCTTTCTACTGTGAGGGAAGGGAAGGACGGTGAGAACTGAGAAGGGAGGAGCTAAAGCAATGGAGGAACTTAAGCTGCTTTTGCCTTGGATAATGAAATTACCTTACTGGGTTTTGCTTTCCTCTTATATTAAAGTATTTTATTTTGAGTCAATGATTATAAATTCAGACTTGAAATAATTGAGCTAGAACCACTAATCAAGCTCACAATATTAACTGATATTAGTTTCTTGATATAGATGAAAAATAAATATGTTTGGGCTGGCGGGGGGCAAAATTGTATTTGGCCCAACTCAACAAGAGTGATCCAGACCTAGGGGTTTGTGTGATGAAATCAATGGACCCCAAACTTTGTGGTCTCTCTCTCTGCCAGGTGTTGGCTATATAGGGAGCATTTAGCTTCTGTGGTCACATACCCTTCTGCCTCTGTTGGCCTTTTGATTCTTGTTTCATCGCTGGCTATCAACTGGCAGATTCTTTTGATTTTATTTTCCTGTAAGAAAACATTTAGATTTTTTTGGGATTCTATTATGACATGGCATCCACGTGGAGAATAATTGATTTGAGATTCGGATTTTCTTACATTATGTGGTTTGATATGGCTGTAGTTAACGGGGGCCGTCCACGTCGATTTCAACTGGTATGAAATTGCTTTTCTTCTGTTCTGGGCCCTAGTTTCCCGTTTGATTTTTCCAAGTTGCAGTGCTTGATAAATTTATTAAACTCGGAAAATCAAATTTTGGTGAAAAACAGTTACTGTTCAAATCACCCTCAGGATTTTCTCCCTGATGAACAAAAACAAGCACTGTTCAAATCAGTGCAAAAGAACCGAGAACCTGCCCAGAATTTTCCCAGAATTTATGCAAGAATTAAAACACGATTCAATGCAATAACAAGTGTATAACAAAGGGCAGAATTACACAAGGTTACTGCCATCCCTTCAACTTTATTTATAGAAGAAGATCAAAATACAAGAATCGAAATTCAAAGCTATTACAATCTCTTCTACCTAAAACAGGAAATAAATCTGCGAAAATAAAGCAACAAGATATGATCAAATATAATTTGATCTTACTTAACTAAAACACAAACTCTTAAATTAAAACATGATAAAAACAATAAAGGAAAAAACAAGATGATCTTCATAGTTCCAGATTCTTCATTTCCAGCAGACTTGGAATCAGTTGACTTTTGTTGACTTTGATCCTGCATTTTCAACACTCCCCCTTGATTCCAATCTGCTCATGCCAATCATCTCTCTCAATTCTTCAAACCTTTCTTTGGCTAAGGGTTTTGTAAACAAGTCTGCCAATTGTTCATTTGAGGTGCAATATTTCATCTCAAGTTCACCCTCTTGCTGAAATTGCCGAATGACATGGAACTTAATCTTCATGTGCTTGGTTCGATCATGAAACACTGAATTCTTAGATATAGCAATAGCTGACATATTGTCACAAAACAATTCAGTAGGTTCAAGTTGATTTAGGCTCAAATCTCCCAATATTTTTCTTAGCCAAACCAGCTGATTTGCAGCTACATAAGCTGCAATATATTCAGCTTCTGCGGTAGAGTGTGCAACCACACTTTGCTTCTTTGAATTCCAGCAAAAAATGCTTCTTCCCATGGAAAAACAATAACCAGAAGTGCTCACCATCTCTTCATCACTTCCAGCCCAATCACTGTCACAAAAACCTATCAATTTGACAGTTTCAAGCTTATCAAACATCAAGCCATAATCCAGTGTTCCCTTAAGATACCTTAACACTCTCTTAGCAGCAACATAATGTGTTTGGCTTGGATTTTGCATAAACCTTGAAAGGTAATTCACTATAAACACAATGTCTGGTCTTGTGGCAGTCAAGTATAGCAAGCTTCCAATCAATCTTCTATAAATTCGACCATCAGCCTTGTGTTCATCATCATCCTTCATCAACTTCTGTCCAGCCACCATGGGAGTGCTGACAGGTTTGCAATTATCCATTGCAAATTTATTCAGTAACTTTATTGTGAAGTTCCTTTGACACACAAAGCACCCTGTTTTTGATTGAGTGATTTCCATCCCCAGAAAATAAGATAGCAAGCCCAGCTCATTCATCTCAAATTTGTTCTTCATTTTCAGCTTGAATTCATCAACCAGCTGCTCATGATTTCCAGTGATCAGTAGATCATCAACATAAACTGATACAATCAATATATCCTTGCCAACCTTTTTCACATACAAAGTAGCTTCATTTAGGCTCTTTTCAAAACCCAAACTCAGCAAGAATTCATCTAGGTGGCTATACCAAGCTCTAGGAGCTTGTTTCAAACCATACAAGGCCTTCTTGAGAAGATAGACCTTGTTGGCAGTGATGTTGACTTCAAAACCTTCAGGTTGCTCAACATATATTTCTTCATCAAGTGTGCCATTTAAGAAGGCTGACTTGACATCCATTTGCCACACATACCATCCAATTTGTGCAGCAATCATAAGCAATAATTTGACAGTATCAAGCCGAGACACAGGAGCAAAAGTGTCATGAAAATCTATACCTGGTTCTTGAGAATACCCCTTAACCACAAGCCTTGCTTTGTGTTTGTTGATGCTGCCATCTGCATAAATTTTGGTTTTGAAGATCCACTTTACCCCAATTACTTTCCTCTCAACTGGTCTGTCCACAAGTGTCCATGTCTCATTCTTCTCAATCATCAACAACTCCTCCTTCATAGCTGCCATCCATGTGTGTGAGTTCATAGCTTCTTGAACATCATAAGGTTCAGCTTCTGCTACATTACACCTGCTATAGACCTCATTTAGTAGCCTGGTTCCTCTTACAGATTCATCTTCATCATTAGAAACAGGTTGGACAATTTCTGGTTGGAATTCATCATCATTTGTCTTCTCGGCTAGTTCACCTTCCCAATTCCAGATTTTGTCTTCATCAATTCTTACATTCCTTGCAATCACAGCTTTGTTAGATTTTAAATCAAACACTTTATAACCACTAGATTTAGTGCTATAACCTAACAAAATCCCCAACTCAGCCTTTTGATCAAGCTTCCCTCTATTCACCTCAGGCAGTAGGTAAAAACAGGGACTTCCAAACACTCTCAAGTGTTCTATGTTGGGTTTGAAACCATGCCACAGCTCATAAGGTGTTTTCTCTCCCAACACTTTAGTAACCATTCTATTCAGAAGATAAGAAGCTGTACTTACAGCTTCTGCCCAAAATTTAAGTGGCATTTTCTTCTCAAACAAAAGGCATCTAGCCATCTCCATCAAAGTTCTATTTCTTCTCTCACACACACCATTTTGCTGGGGTGTGTATGGTATAGTGAGTTGGTGTTTGATCCCTTCTTTTTCTAAAAGTTCATCAAGTTTATGAGAGGTGAATTCACCCCCATTGTCAGACCTTAAGGCCTTCAACTTGGTCTCAGCTTCTCTCTCGGTTGCAGCCTTAAATTTCACAAATACATCAAACACTTCCCCTTTTGTTTTGAGAAAGTAAACCCAGCAATATCTACTATAGTCATCAATGAAGAGCAAGAAATACTTAGCACCATTTAAAGATTCAGTCCTCATAGGACCACACACATCAGTAAAAACCAGCTGCAACTTACAAGTAGCTCTAAAAGAATTTTCATTAAAAGCTATCCTTGTTTGTTTACCCAATTGACAAGCCTCACATACTGCCTTTTGCTCTTGGATTTCAGGTAAACCAAAAACCATCTCATGATCTGCCATTTTCTTCAAAGTGGCATAGTTAAAATGCCCTAATCTTTTGTGCCACAGCATTGATTTTGAATTTTCAGTTATGCTCAAATTCACATGCTCATTCTTCATACCAAGATTAAAACTCCTATTATTCATTTCAGCAGCAAACAAAATCACTCCTTTGACATCCCTTATGGTGCATATGTTATCAATGAAGGATAGAGAGTAGCCTTCTTCAAGTAATTGGCCAACACTCACTAGGTTTTGTTTAATTTCAGGCACATAAAGTACTTTATCAAAAGTTCTTTTTCCTGCCATTGTTACAATGTCCACATCTCCTCTCCCTTCAACACTCACATATTGACCATTAGCCACTTTTACTCTAGACTCATAATTCGAATCCAAAGTATTAAACATTTTAATGTCAGCAGTCATATGGTTTGTACAACCACTATCAACAAGCCAGTTTGAAACATTTACCTCTACTTGGTTGCAGCCTTGTTCAGTCGTGGCCATGAACAAGTGCTCAGTTTCAACTTCAGTTTCCTTTGCAACATAGGCCTGTTTTGCAGCTCCAGTCCCCATGTTTGGTTTGCAAAACTTCTGAAGGTGTCCATACTGTTTGCACCTCCTGCATTGAGTGTTCTTGAGCCAACACCATGACTCAAGATGATTAGTTTTGTTGCAATACTTACAAGCAGGAAATTGTTCCTTTTTCTCCTTCCCTTTTGTGTTGAAACTGTTGGGATGATTCTGGTTTTGTTGCCAGTTTTTGCTTTGTTGAAATTTGCCAACTTCTCTTCTGCTTCCATAGTTCTCCTTAGGAAAATTTTGACTCCGAAATTTTCCTTTGAAACTTGCAACAAAAGCTTCTTCACTTGAGCTTTCATGCCTGAAAGCTTGCCTCTGCTCCACTGCCTGAAGAGCATTGATTAGCTCTTGAAGGCTTAACTGAGTGCAGTCCTTTGAATCCTCAAGAGAACAGATTTTGTTCTCAAATTTTTCAGGCAAACTCACAAGGACTTTTTCTACAACTCTTGATTCTTGAATATCTTCACCCAACAGTCTCATTTGGTTGACAAGTTTGGAAATGTTGGATGAAAATTCCTTAATTGATTCAGTCTCTTTCATCTTCAGTCCTTCGAATTGCCTTTTTAAGTGCAATACCTGCATTCTTCTTGACTTCTCATCTCCTTGGAACTCAGCTTTCAGTTTATCCCATGCCTCTTTAGCACTTTCACAAGCCATAATTCTTGTGAAAATATCTTCACTCACTGCATTATGGATGCAGGAGAGAGCCTTGAATTTCTTTGCCTTCTCTTCATTGTGAAACTTGATTTGATTCACGGTGGGAACTTATCTCAGGGCTCTTGACTTATGGGAAGTTGTTGAGCACAACAGGGATCCAAATCCATTGTTGGAAAATTGGAAAAAACTCTGATATCAATTGTTGAAATGTAGATTGGAAAAAACTCTGATATCAATTGTTGAAATGTAGAGGTGCCCACTAATTCAATTGAAAAATTCTAGCCCTTAGCTAAGAATTAATTGAAATATTTCAGCTCTTAGCTGAGAACAAAGAACAAAGAGATCAATGGGTAAAAACCCAATATCTAATTTTTATTGTCATCCCTCTAATTGTATTTATAGAGGAAATCAAAGGAATTACAAGAACCCTAATCAAACACAAACTCTTAAACTAATCTTATCATAGATAAGATTTAAACTAGAAGTAGAAAAGAACAATCAAAACACATCACTAAATGCTAGAATTTAAATGACTAACATTAATAAAAAAAACTTATCACTAATTTGTAGCAGAATTGGAACCAAATTCTTCAACACTCCTCCTTGGTTCCAAGGCTGCACATATCTATCTTCTCCTTTAGCTCTTTAAATTTGTCTCTCTGTGGGAGTTGATTGTCACTCTCCACTATCTCCCATAAATAAAAAGCCTTCAAATATGCCTCCATCTTCACTGCCCAAATTCCAAAATTCTGACCAGTAAACACTGGTTTTTTGGTGAAAAAGATGCATAATCCATTCTGAAAAATTCAACCGTGATTTATTGAAAAAGAAGTTTAACAATTGCTGCTGTGAAGCCTTTGTGCAATTGTTTTAAAGGATTTGAGAAGAGTAACTAATCCTTCTACTTCAAGATTTTGCAGAAAAAAAAGAACTCTCGTTTTTCTCTCCCCTTCCCTTCAAAGTTAATAACTTTGAAAAAATTCACTTAAATTCTCTCGTGTTTCACTCAATCCCTTCAAAGATCAAAATCTGCTCTCTCAATTTTTTTCTTTCAAAAACCCTTCAAAGCCCTTAGCTTTGATGTCCCTTTTAAAACCTCACTTTTAATCTCTCATGTTTCACACGATCCCTTCAAAGATCCTAATAGCTCTGATACCAAATGTTGGAAAATTTGGAAAATCAAATTTTGGTGAAAAACAGTTACTGTTCAAATCACCCTCAGGATTTTATCCCTGATGAACAAAAACAAGCACTGTTCAAATCAGTGCAAAAGAACCGAGAACCTGCCCAGAATTTTCCCAGAATTTATGCAAGAATTAAAACACGATTCAATGCAATAACAAGTGTATAACAAAGGGCAGAATTACACAAGGTTACTGCCATCCCTTCAACTTTATTTATAGAAGAAGATCAAAATACAAGAATCGAAATTCAAAGCTATTACAATCTCTTCTACCTAAAACAGGAAATAAATCTGCGAAAATAAAGCAACAAGATATGATCAAATATAATTTGATCTTACTTAACTAAAACACAAACTCTTAAATTAAAACATGATAAAAACAATAAAGGAAAAAACAAGATGATCTTCACAGTTCCAGATTCTTCATTTCCAGCAGACTTGGAATCAGTTGACTTTTGTTGACTTTGATCCTGCATTTTCAACATTAGTTTAGGGCTGCTCCCTTTTAACACCCAAACTTGCAGAATAAATTAGTGTTTTACAAAAAGAAATAAATAGTTTTTAAAATAATTAATTAATCATTTGATAGTGTTGATCTTGTTTTATTTTTTAATTTTATTCACTATATAAGAGAGAAGGGCATGCATTATACTTACAGATAAACCATATTGTGAAATTACTGTTCAGCCACACACATTTCCCTATGAACTGGAACAGTGATTTCACTTCCTTTAACCATTTTCTTGATACTGTTAGCAGTAGCGAAAAAGGTGCTAAAGCCACATTTCCTCTTCTGAAATTGTTCATGCTAACTAATTAACATGAACAGTTTCGGAAGTGTGGTTTACGTGGGCACATCTTGAGTGCTGTTGTAGTGGCAATTCACTTACATGCTAAACAAACAATTAATATATTTGAGACAACAAATAATTTATTTTTAGTCAATTTGATCAGTTACAAATTTATTATTTACCAATTAAATTATTATCCAAGCAGTTAAAACAAGACCGTCAATCAAATTATTAGCTGCATAGAACAAATCACTTATCTGTGCTAAATTTTACACAAAATAAATAACTCATTTTAAACAATTTTCTTTTTCATTTCGATGCACAAAACAAATAACCCATTTTAAACGAATTTTATCAATGATAATTTAATTAATTAAATATTTTGTTAATCGATGAAAACACGCATAACAATTAATAATTTGTTGGATAAAAAAAACCCAGTGCAATATGCGGGTAAGGTTGAAAAGTTTAACAAATGGAAGCAAGAAGAATTCTGCAGATCTTGTATTGATAGTGGAATAACAATTCTTGATTACATCTTTCTTCTTCTTACATGTATATATAGGTTTATACAGACTTTGTATAATAAACTATTACTTGAGTATTTGAAGGAGAATAAACTAGATATTACAAATTTGAATTTTAAAAAGTGCTATAGTGAAGTAATCTCCTCATCTGTTCCCGATCCTGCGGTAATTGTGAAGATATTCCTTTAAGATTTGAATATCAATGTGCTGCAATCAAGTAATCTCCTCATCTGCAATGATATTCTTTTTAGCAGCGGTCAATACTCTAACACCCCCTAAAACCCCCTAAAACTGTTGAGGAGGACACACACAGACAGGTTGCTTCGAAGAAATGAAAAATGATGGCAGAGTGATCTTTTGTAAATATGTCTGTCATTTGATCTGTTGTGGAAATGTGTTTAACTTGTATATCACGATTAATTACCTTCTCCCTGATGAAATGACAGTTAATCTCTATATGTTTTGTCCGAGCATGGAAAACAAGATTAGAAGATAAGGCAATTGCACTTATGTTGTCACACCACAAATTTGGTGTTGAAGGCAACATGATTTTCAAATCATGTAGAATCATACGAAGCCAATACAATTCAGCAGTTGTATGAGCCATGCTTCTGTACTCAGCCTCAGTGCTAGATCTAGAGACAACCCCTTGCTTTTTACTACATGAAATGAGATTCGTGCCCAAGAACACTCCATAACCAGTGGTACTGTGTCTATCATCGGATCTCCTGCCCAATCGGAATCACAATAAGCATTGAGTCTGATATCTCCTGAACATAGGGCAACCCAATATCGATAGTGCCCTTTAGATATCGCAGTATACGTTTCACAGTTTTCTAGTGGTCATCATGAGGACTGTCGCACCCCTCCGCGAGAGCGCGACGTCGTGACGACTCTCCCCGTGAGCGGAGAAATTCAATATCGGGGTTTTATCTTTATTTTCGTGAAAAAGGGAGTCACCACCTAGTATTATGGTTACTAGGAAACCTAAAATTGGTCTTTCAAAGATTCTAAGGCAAGGGACTGGTTGTGTAAAGGGAAGGTTTTAACATCCCTAGTACACCCTGCCTAAGGTAAGCTGCTTGGTGTTTTTGTTTGCCTTATGATTGCTATGATATTGATCTTTCAAAAATATATTTGTTAAATGATGATGACATATTATTCCTGTAAAAATATTTTGAATATTAAACCTTTTAGAATTTATTTATCCAAATACCAACAGTGAATAATAACGAATTATCCCCGCCAATATTTTGGATATTAACCCTTTTAGGATATATTTATCCAAATACCAACAGTGAATAATAACGAATTATCTCCGCCAATATTTTGGATATTAACCCTTTTAGGATTTATTTATCCAAATACCAACTGTCGCACGTCGCCGCGTGGCGTCCCGGGAGGGATCCTGGTTCTCGCAATAGAGTTGAGAAGGAGTTGCCACCTAGCTGTTGAGGGTCGCTAGGAACACCCGGTTACACTAGTCTGGTCAAAGATTCAAGGGTAGGGGACTGGTTGCGTAAAAAGAAGGTATTAGCACCCCTAGTACGCCTTACCTGAGGTAAGCTGCATTGACTATTTTTGATGTGATTTTAAATGCTTCAACGGGTCGTATGAAAAATGTTTCGATTGAAAAAGGAATCAGTCACCGCTCAGAATAATCCTATGAATTTGATTATTTAGGATTTATTTACATCCCCGCCGAATATTTTGGATATTAACCCCTTAGGATTTATTTATCCAAACACCGACAGTGAATAATAGCATATCATTCCCGCCGAATATTTTGGATATTGACCCCTTAGGATTTATTTATCCAAACACCGACAATGAATAACAGCATATTATCCCCGCCGAATATTTTGGATATTGACCCCTTAGAATTTATTTATCCGAATACCGACAGTGAATAATAAATTCCCAAAAATAAGATTTTTATATTTTTGAAATATTGGCCAATACCCTTTGGATTTTTACAAACATGTTGTAAAATCTCAAAATGTAAGAAATGATTTTTCTTTGCAAAATCCATGCTAAAACACATTTTCTCTTCAAATTCCAAGATAATATATTTTTTTTTGAAAGAAAAAGAATTTTTAAAATATGCTAGTGTATTGGCCGTATGCAAAGAAAACACATTTTTTATTTCATTTTATATTCCTTTTTTCTTAACAAAACAACATAAAAATGAATAAATAAAACACAACACAACAAACTTTTTTTCATTACATTTTTCAAATAAAATACAACTCACACACACATTATCTTTTTTTCATTTTTTTTTCTCGTTACCTTTCACAAATGATAATTAAAATAAAATAAATTCAAATAAAACAACATAAACATAAAGAAAAATACAAAAAAGGACTTCAGGAATAGTGCTAGAACAGTGGCAGCAGTGCAGGGAGGCTGGTGGCGCGTCTACCCACGGATACCAACGGGCATGGTATAGAATATTTAGATCTGTTCTCGGCTTCTTCCCAAAATCACAGATCTGGTCTTCTTCTTCTCAGGCTGTCCTTCGACTCTCCTCTTCTTCTTCTCTTCCTCGTCGACGAGAGTGTTCTGAAGACCTACAAACAAAACAAAATCCACAGACAAAACGCACAAAATCAAATTATTCTCTTCTGCAAATTTCAGATCTATCCTTCTCGGCATGTTCTTCTCCTGTTCTATTCCTCTTCGATTTGTTCTCCCTCTGCCTCATGTGGCTGGAAGAGAGGCTGTCATGGGGGAAAGGAAAAGAAGATGGTGTGGCCGGGGCTGTAATGGCTAAAGTGGCTGGTTGGGGAAGAGAGTGAGACCGTGGCTGTGGAAGATTATGGAAATGGGCTGCAGCTTGTGGAGAAACGGGAAAGGGAAAATGAAGAGAGTGGGGGAAACAACGGGGGGAAGAAAAGGGAGGAGGCAGAGAGCAAAAGATGAGAAAAAATGGGAAAATGGGGGGTTGGCGGTTGCAGCCCCCCGGGAGAGAAGAAGGGAAAACCTAGATTTAGGGTTTTTTAGTTTTAGGGCTTTTTTTGTGTGTGTAAAATATTTTTTTTGGTCCCCTATCTTGTTGGTGAGCAACTCTATTTATAGAGTTTGTCATAGGCAAAATTTCAAAAGTACCCTTCAGCTTGCACGCCTTTTTCAGTTTGATCCTTGATTTCCAATTTGTGCGATTTAACCCTGTATTGACTGTTAAATTCTCAATTTGTTCAATTTTGCCCTTGTACCAAGATATTTTTGGATTTTTGTCTTTTTTTAATATTTTTTATTATT
Source organism: Salix arbutifolia (assembly GCA_025169955.1). NCBI lineage: Eukaryota > Viridiplantae > Streptophyta > Magnoliopsida > Malpighiales > Salicaceae > Salix > Salix arbutifolia. Next base: position 15,398,957 of record CM045920.1, read on the forward strand.
TTATTTTTCTTTCCAAAACATAAAAATATGTGGGTCAAAAATTGGGTAGCAACAGATGCCCCCTCTTTACAATGCTTACGACTAAAGTCTTGTAAAAGACTGTAAATAGTAAGTGTTGTAAAGAAAAATAGAATGGTGGAGATGGTCTCATTGTGACGGGTGACCTACCCAGATGAAAGATGGTGAAAGGGTCTCATTATGACGGGTGACCTACCCGAGTTAGAACTATTATGATGGTCTCATTGTTCTAGGTGACCTACCCATGTTAGAATTGTTAGAAGGGTCTCAATGGTGACGGGTGACCTACCCGGGTTTTATTATGACGGGTGACCTACCCGGGTTAGATGGGGTCTCAATGGTGAGGGTGACCTACCCGGGTCTCATTATGACGGGTGACCACCCGGGTTAGATGGGGTCTCAATGGTGACGGGTGACCTACCCGGGTCTCGTTATGACGGGTGACCTACCCGGGTTAGATGGGGTCTCAATGGTGATGGGTGACCTACCCGCGTCTCATTATGACGGGTGACCTACCCGGGTCTCATTATGAGGAGTGACCTGCCCGGGTTAGATGGGGTCTCAATGGTGACGGGTGACCTACCCGGGTCTCATTATGACGGGTGACCTGCCCGGGTTAGATGGGGTCTCAATGGTGACGGGTGACCTACCCGGGTCTCATTATGACGGGTGACCTGCCCGGGTTAGATGGGGTCTCAATGGTGACGGGTGACCTACCCGGGTCTCATTATGACGGGTGACCTGCCCGGGTTAGATGGGGTCTCAATGGTGACGGGTGACCTACCCGGGTCTCATTATGACGGGTGACTTGCCCGGGTTAGATGGGGTCTAAATGGTGACGGGTGACCTACCCAGGTTAGATGGTGAAGATGGGGATGCAATGCATGATGATGCATGTATACTTATCTGAGAAATATAGGTCCCTTTCTCTGATGCTCCATTGTTGTAGGATGCCTTTGCCTAGTCTCCAAAGCTTTGTTGTCATTCATTCACCCAATCTTAAGCGCATTGCTTATTCTGGGCTATCTGCGATGATCTCTGCTCTCATTGCTTATCAAGTTTAACATTGTCCCCAAGTGTGGTGTTGCTTGATTCGTCGTGAAGGAGTGTAGCAAGTCATCCATCTTCTTTGATTCTTTCAATAACAGTTCTTTGATTTGTGCATCATTCTCTACTAAGCAATTCTGCCTTGAGTTGAATTTGTTTGTGCTCATTGATGAATTTCACTAAATCATTATTTACTTGTGCTTCTTTGCCCCCCAAGTTGATGTGAAATTGTTTGTATTCCTATCAAGATCCACACCGTGCCCTTTGACTGTTGGGCTTTCCAATCAAGAACTATCAATATCAAGGATTCTACAAGATACAGTCCCTGTCTTCTTTGTTTGTAAATATTTTTGTTCTGAAATTACATCACCAATTTAAAAGATCATGTGCATCCGAAGTCTAATTCTTGAAATAAAATCAAAGAGATGTCATTTATTGAAAATCAAATTCATTTGGTCGAATACCCAAATACACGATATTCAATGCATGCAAACCTGTAATATCTTGTATTTTTGCAAACAGTAATTGACCCATTATGAGATTGAAATCATCTTTTATGTGTTTTTTGTGTTTCGATTCTAATCTCAGATTTTGGGGTATGACATTTGATTGTACATGATGAAGTGATAATTTGTGGTTTTCAAACAATTTAGAGTGTCGAGTAAAAAACCCGAGATTCTGCTGATAATTTGTCTCATTTTTCAATACTTTATCAATATGCATAACAACTTGTAACTTAGTTCGTGAAATTATAACCCTTATGGAAAAAACCCTAATGATTTTGAGAGCGCCACTTATCAGTTAAAATTGCTTGCTTGATCAAGAAGAACTTTTAAAAGCATGTAATGAGGCTATGATTCATGGCTATAAAAGAAAAGGTCATTCATAGGCTCAAAAAGGTGTTTAAGGGTTTCAAAGACCAAGGATTACCATTAGCTAGTCATTAACTCTTTTTCTCTTGTTGTCTTTGTAGAAGAGACGACATGAAAATACATTAATTATCTTACCGTGATTTTTTATAAATCAACTAATGCTCTAAGAATCTCTACAACCATGTCATTCCTTTCATTGACAATTTCAAACTTAAAAAGGGAAATACTAAAACTCGAATCATCATTTGTCATCTAATGTTATTTCATCTCTTGTTGCACTCAATATAGTCTAACAAAACAATTCTGCAAGATCTTTCTTTGATGGATAACTTATCTTGAAGACTCGATAATCTTAATAACATTTCTTCCCATGTGAGGTTGACCACAGATACCAACAGACATGGTATAGAATATTTAGATATGTTCTCGGCTTCTTCCCAAAATCACAGATCTGGTCTTCTTCTTCTCAGGCTGTCCTTCGACTCTCCTCTTCTTCTTCTCTTCCTCGCCGACGAGAGTGTTCCAAAGACCTGCAAACAAAACAAAATCCACAGACAAAACGCACAAAATCAAATTATTCTCTTCTGCAAATTTCAGATCTATCCTTCTCGGCATGTTCTTCTCCTGTTCTATTCCTCTTCGATTTGTTCTCCCTCTGCCTCATGTGGCTGGAAGAGAGGCTGTCATGGGGGAAAGGAAAAGAAGATGGTGTGGCTGGGGCTGTAGTGGCTAAAGTGGCTGGTTGGGGAAGAGAGTGAGACCGTGGCTGTTGAAGATTATGGAAATGGGCTGCAGCTTGTGGAGAAACGGGAAAGGGAAAATGAAGAGAGTGGGGGAAACAACGGGGGAAAGAAAAGGGAGGAGGCAGAGAGCGAAAGATGAGAAAAAATGGGAAAATGGGGGGCTGGTGGTTGTGCCCAAGGGGCTGGCGGCTGCAGCCCCCCGAGAGAGAAGAAGGGAAAACCTAGATTTAGGGTTTTTTAGTTTTAGGGCTTTTTTTGTGTAAAATATTTTTTTGGTCCCCTATCTTGTTGGTGAGCAACTCTATTTATAGAGTTTGTCATAGGCAAAATTTCAAAAGTACCCTTCAGCTTGCACGCCTTTTTCAGTTTGATCCTTGATTTCCAATTTGTGCAATATGACCCTGCATTGACTGTTAAATTCTCAATTTGTTCAATTTTGCCCTTGTACCAAGATATTTTTGGATTTTTGTCTTTTTTTAATATTTTTTATTATTTTATTTTTCTTTCCGAAACATAAAAATATGTGGGTCAAAAATTGGGTAGCAACATCCGCCTTGATTTTTCTACCGACCCCAACCCCATTTTTTATTTTTCCTTATTTTTCGGTAGATTTGGGGAATGACCCAAATTTAGGTTATGATAGTTGCCCCCTTCTTTGCAATGCTTAAGACTAAAGTCTTGTACAAGACTTTAACTAGTAAGCGTTGTAAAGAAAAAAATGATGAAGTTGGTCTCGTTATGATGGGTGACCTACCCAAGTGAGAATAGTCGAGATGGTCTCATTGTTCTGGGTGACCTACCCGTGTTAGAATAGTTAGGACGGTCTCATTGTTCTGGGTGACCTACCCGGGTTAGAATAGTTAGGACCGTCTCATTGTTCTGGGTGACCTACCAGAGTTAGAATGGTCTCATTGTTCTGGGTGACCTACCAGTGTTAGAATAGTTAGGATGGTCTCATTGTTCTGGGTGACCTACCCGGGTTAGAATTGGTGAAGAGGGTCTCATATTTTGGGTGACCTACCCAGATGGAGGATGATGAAGAGGGTCTCATTATTACGGGTGACCTACCCAGATTAGAAGACGGGGTCTCATTATGACGAGTGACCTACCCGGGTTAGATTGGTTAAGAGGGTTTCATTATGACGGGTGACCTACTCAGATAGAAGACAGGGTCTCATTATGATGGGTGACCTACCCAGATGGCAGATGGGGTCTCATTATGACGGGTGACCTACCCGGATCGAGGAGCGAAGCAGCACCGGTCCCCGATTCATCTTCCGTGGTTTTGTTGACCTGAGATTCTATTTCTCCGAAACTTGGAATTACATTGGCTTTTGCCACACCTTTCCTGTCAGGTTAGTGTTATGACAATATAACATGCATGTTTTTGTTACCTCTTTTGGAAACATAGGTCCCCCTATTCGTTGTAGTCTTCCTTGATCTTTTGTTCGACTGATAGAATGTGCTCCCCGCACTATATTTTCATGCTCGGTGAAGAGATTTTTGGTTTCACATGGGGCCCTTTCTTGCTCCATTGAAGTTTTCCTTATACTTTTATCGATGTTTAAATTACCCTTTCCATGAAGACTCAAAAAGATATTTTTAAAAGAACAACTCAAAATATGGTTTTGTTTATGCAAATTTACACTTTTAATGCAAATCACCATTTTTAAAGAATACTTGACATGTGTAAACAATTTATGTTTTTTTTTGCCCCCAGCGTAAAACATGTCAAGTTCAAGTAACATAATATAAATAAAAATAAATGTTATGAAATCATGCGCTTTGCGAAGAAAAAAGTTTCTTGTAACGAGAATTCATGGCCGAATTTTATCTTAGTGATTGGGAGGTTACAAAATATCAGGCATAATATTTCTTTACAAAGTCAGAATTCACAGGCCTAATTAGATCCTCTCCATCCATTCTAGATAATAGCAAAGCTCCTCCCGAGAATGATTTCTTCACCACATAAGGGCCTTCATAGTTTGGGGCCCATTTACTCTGATCTTGTCCTGGTACAGACAATATTTTCTTCAGTACCAGATATCCTTCTTGGAATTTTCGAGGTCGGACTTTCTTATCATATGATTTGGCCATCCTTCTTTGGTATAATTGATGATGACAGATTGTGGCTAACCTCTTTTCGCTGATCAAATTCAATTTTTCATATCTGACTTTTGCCCATTCTGCTTCTTCTAGTTCAGAGTCTATCAATACTCTTAATGATGGGATTTCCACCTCTAAAGGCATTACTGCCTCCATTCCATACACCAACATGTACGGGGTGACTCCTGTTGAGGTCCGAACTGCGGTACGGTATGCATGAAGGGCAAATGGCAACATCTCATGCCAGTCCTTATAGGTGACTACCATCTTCTTGACATTCTTATTAGCAGCTTCTACCTCACCATTCATCTTTGATCTATAAGGCGAGGAATTTAAGTGCTTGATCTTCTATTTAGCGCAGAGTTCTGTTATTAATTTCCCGTTGAAGTTTTGTGCCTTGACTCGAACTCAAGATTTACTATTCAGATTTCAAACATTTTGTCAGGACGCTGTGCTTAAAACAGATGTACATGATCAGACTGTGTTATCTCACCCCGAAGCATATAGATCCACCAGTAATAGGTCGTTTTGAATTAGAATAGTGCAAAATGCCAACACCAGTGACTTTTTGCAAATTGATTCATCCACAACCCTAGCACTTGCTGCGATGTAGTAATCACTGGTAGCATTCTGATCCATGGTGACCAAAAAGGAAGAAGACTTCCCCACATGAATATCAAACCTAGTATAATTCTATTGCAGTGTAATAGCCCTATGTTTCCACTAGAAACAGATTGTGTCCCTGGATTCTGAAGCTCAAACTAGCTGAAACAAAATCGATAAGTCTTGCCCGGGTCAACTTCAATGGTTTCATATTGTAACCCACCAGGTACAAGAGCTGTGTCCGTTAATTAAACTCCATCAGGCATTCCAAGGTTTTTTTCCAGACAGAGTCAAGATCAGCTCTCAATGCCGTATGGTTCCTTGTATACCTGTCCCCAATAAGAAGGGTAAAATCCCCATCCTGCTGAGTAGAAGGAATTTGGATAACGGACATCGTTAATATGAAACACCACAAATTGATAGAGAAGACACATTTTATTTGAATCTAATCTTGCTCAATTTAGAGGTTTTTAATTGTATATTCATGTTTTTGAAGTTACCAACTCAATAAACTAAAACTGTCAGAATAGAAACTGAATAATATGCCATTCACCTTCTCTTCCTTGACACCGAACAATGTGTAGTAATGTAGTTGAGATTAGAATTTTTAATTCAGAATTTAAAAAATTTCAATTGAGTCCATGTTCTTCTAATTCGCTCTAATTATTCTCTTATGTGTCTCTAAATTCTTACTTTCTTTCAATTCCAACCTATTGAACTCAAAATTTAACCCCTAAGTTGGTTGCCTTTTTATTGTGGTTTTTGGTTTTGAATTCATGCAATTTAACCCTCAATAGACCAACAAACTTCCAATTTTCTTAATTTGACCCATGATTTAGTCAATTTCAGCCTCTATATTCACATGTCTTTTTCAGTTTGGTTCTTGGCTTTTGATTTCTTCAATCAAGTTTCTAATTGCCAATCAAACTAAAAAAATATGCAATTAAATCCTTGATTTGACCAAATTAACTCTTTAAAAATTGCAATTTAACCCCTAAACTTTGTTCTCTTTCAATTAAAGCCTAAATTGACTTCAAAATATCAATCTTCCTTTCAATTAAACACACATTAAATTAAAAAACCTTAAAAAATTATAATTGAGTTCTCAAACATCTAATTTTAAAAATTCATTATGAATTGAATTTGTCTTGCAATTAGGGTTTTCGATAATTAAAATACATTATCATATTTTTTAATTTTGTATATTTTGATCTTCCTCGGCTAATCTTCAATAATTTTATAGGTGTTCTAATATATTCTTCTCATTGATATATTTATTTTTATTTTTTTCAATATTTTCTCTCTTTCTTTTTATATTTTTTTATGCGAGGTCCCAAAAATGGATAATAACATTAGGTAATCTAAATTGATATCTTTCTTATTTGCTTATAATTAGTTACGATGTTATAAACTATATCTGAATTAGATTTTAAAATATCAAATAAAAATTAAGTAGATTAAAACTAGTGATCGAAGTCAAAATTAAGTTTTTTTTTTTAAAAAAACAACTTCATCATATTTTTTTAAAAAATTAAAATGATATCATTTTAATGAACATGGATTAGCATGTCGAACATAGAACCCCATCCTTGGGCTAGTTTATGAGCTTGACCGAGTTTAATATGTTTGAACCAAATATTTCTTTTTCAATTAGGTTTTAGATTTACGAAGATCCACACCTCAATATTACATCTTCGTTTTGGTTTCAAACTCGAGGGAAATTTGGGAAAAGGGTGTTGAAGATTGAAGTCTCAAAATGCAGCTGATTCCAAGATTGCAGATTGAAGAAATGAAGACAGAGTTGTGAAGACAGAGCATTATCCAAAATTGATGTTTTACTTTGTTTTAATTAGTATTCGTGTTTTAGTCAATCAAGATCAACTGTTTGATCAAGAAGTCTAGTCTTTATTAAGTTTTAGATTAAGTCCATTATGGTTTAGGATAAAGGTCAAGAGTTTGTATTTGATTAAAACTCATTCTCTTGTAATCCTTGTTTTTTGTTTTTCTATAAATAAAAACTTAGGGATGGCAGTAACCTAACAAGAAATTCTGCCCCTTGTTCTGTTTATTATTGCTTAATTATTTTGTCTTCAATTCTTAAGCAATTCTGGAAAATCACCCTGTTCTTGACACTGATTTGAACAGTGTCTGTTTTTCATGTCAGAAGCACAATTCCTGACAGTGATCTGAACAGTGTTTGTTTGTTCATCAAATTTTTTTCCAACAATTGGTATCAGAGCAAAATTGAATCTTTGAAAGGGAATTGAGTGAAACACGAGTGAATTGAGAGGATTTTTCAAAGTTATTTAGCTTTGATAGGGTGGAGAGTGAAACACGAGAGAGGATTTTTTAATCAAGAAATTCGTCTTGATTTCTTCTGTGATTGGCACGTAATTGAACAGAAATCATCAATTACTTGTTCAATCAAAGTTGCCCAATCTAATTCTGCAATTAAAGGTGAAGAACAAGTGCAAACAAGCAACTGTTACTCTTTACTGCAAAATCAAAGAGTAACAGGTGGATCGACTGAGTTTTTATGTTCTTCATGGATTCTGCAGCTTTTTCGTCAAAATCATCTGTGTTTACAGGGACACGTTATGGTGTTTGGGATGTGAAAATGGCAACATATCTCAGGGCCTTTGATTTATGGGAGATTGTTGAGAGTAACAAACAACCAACACCATTGAACAACAATCCTACGATTGCTCAAATCAAATTCCTTAATGAAGAAAGGGAAAAGGGATTCAAGGCACTTACATGCATCCATAATGCTGTGAGTGAAGAAATATTCACAAGAATTATGGCTTGTGAAACTGCTAAAGAGGCTTGGGACAAGCTTAAAGCAGAATTTCAAGGTGACGAAAAATCAAAAAGAATGCAGGTTTTGAATTTAAAAAGATAGTTTGAAGGTTTAAAGATGAGAGAGATAGAGACAATTAAAGAGTTCTCTTCTAATATCTCCAAATTAGTCAATCAAATGAAACTATAGGAGAAGATGTTCAGGATTCGAGAGTGGTAGAAAAAGTCCTCGTCAGCCTTCCTGAAAAATTTGAGAACAAAATTTGTTCTTTAGAAGACTCAAAGAATGTTACAGAGATGAGTCTTCAAGACCTAATTAATGCTCTCCAAGCAGTAGAGCAGAGACAAGCCTTCAGGCAAGAAGGATCAAGTGAAGAAGCCTTTGTTGCTGGATTTAAAGGAAGAACACGATTCTAGAATTCTGTCAAAGAGAGTCATGAAGGAAGAAGGGAAACTGGTAAGAATTGGCAGAACAAAAAGTGGCAGGGTACACAAAATTTGTCCAACAATTTCTACAACAATTCTAACACAAGGGGAAAAGAAAAGAAAGAACAATTTCCCCTTGCAAATACTGCCATAAAACAAGCCATCAAGAGTCATGGTGTTGGCTTAAAAATGCTCAATGCAGAAGGTGCAAATAGTTTGGCCATATTCAAAAATATTGCAAATCAAACTCAGAAGCTGGAACTGGAAAGCAAGCTTACATTGCAAAGAACTCAGAAGTGGAAGATGAGCAATTGTTCATGGCTGTGACAGAACAAATCTGAAGCAAAACAGAGGTAAAAAATTCAGATTGACTTGTTGATAGTGGTTGCACTAATCATATGACTGCAGATGTGAGGATGTTTAATACCTTGGATTCAAGTTATGAATCTAGAGTAAAAGTGGCTAATGGTCAGTATGTTAATGTGGAAGGCAGAGGTGATGTTGACATTGAAACCTTGGCAGGTATGAGAACCTTTGATAAAGTATTATTTGTGCCTGAAATTAAGCAAAATCTTGTGAGTGTTGGACAATTACTTGAAGAGGGATACTCGCTATCCTTTATTGATGGTGTGTGCACAATAAGAGATGATAAAGGTATCATATTATTTTCTGCTAAAATGACCAATAGAAGTTTCAGCCTTGGTTTAGAAAATGAACACTTGAACATGAACATCTCTGACAGTTCAAAATCAGTGTTATGGCACAAGAGGTTAGGGCATTTTAATTATGCTACATTGAAGAAAATGACAGATTTGGAGATTGTGGTAGGTTTACCTAAAATACAAGATCAAAGAGAAGTATGTGATGCATGCCAATTAGGCAAGCAAACTAAGATAGCCTTCAATGATAATGCATTTAGAGATACTTCTAAACTGCAACTTGTATACACTGATGTGTGTGGACCAATGCGTAATGAGTCCTTAAATGGTGCTAAATACTTCTTATTGTTCATTGATGATTATAGCAGATTTTGCTGGGTTTACTTCCTTAAAACTAAAGGGGAAGTATTTGATGAAATCATGAAATTTAAAGCTGTAGCCGAGAGGGAAACTGGAACCTAACTGAAAGCATTAAGGTCTGATAATGGTAGTGAGTTTACTTCTCACAAACTGGAAGAACACTTAGCAAAAGAAGGGATTAAACATCAACTTACAGTACCATACACACCTCAGCAAAATGGTGTGAGTGAAAGAAGAAATAGAACACTAATGGAGATGGCAAGATGTCTTTTGTATGAAAAGAAGATGCCCCTGAAATTCTGGGCAGAAGCTGTGTGCACAGCTTCTTATCTTCTAAATCGTATGATGACAAAAGTTTTGGATGAAAAAACACCATACGAAATGTGGTATGGGTTCAAACCAAATCTAGAACACTTAAGAGTGTTTGGCAGCCCCTGCTATGTTCTACAACCTTATTTTAAAAGGGGTAAGCTTGATAAAAAAGATGAGGTAGAAATCTTAATTGGATACAGCATTAAGTTCAATGGTTACAAAGTATTTGATCTGAAATCTAACAAGGCTGTGATTGCAAGGAATGTTAAAGTTGTAGAAGAAAAAGTGTGGAATTGGGAAGCTGAAATTGTGGAAGAAACTGGGCATGAAATCCAAACTGAAATAGAAGAGCTTAGTAACAGTGATGAAGTTGAAGATGAACCTATGAGGGGTACGAGATTGCTGAGTGACATTTACAGTAGATGTAATCTTGCAGAATCTGAACCTAACGATGTTCAAGAAGCCATGGATTCACACACATGGATGGCTGCAATGAAGGAGGAGCTGATGATGATTGAAAAAAATGAAACTTGGCAGCTTGTTGACAAACCTGTTGACAGAAAAGTCATTGGGGTGAAGTGGATTTTCAAAACAAAATTAAATGCAGATGGAAGTATCAACAAGCACAAAGCAAGGCTAGTGGTTAAAGGATATTCCCAAGAACCAGGTATTGATTATCATGACACTTTTGCTCCTGTATCTAGGCTTGATACAATTAAAATGTTGTTGATGATTGCTGCACAAACTGGCTGGTATGTGTGGCAAATGGATGTTAAGTCAGCTTTTTTGAATGGAACACTTAATGAAGAGATATATGTTGAACAACCTGAGGGTTTCGAAACAGAAATCACAGCCAACAAGGTTTATCTTCTCAAAAAGGCCTTGTATGGACTGAAACAGGCTCCTAGAGCTTGGTACAGTCAGCTTGATGAGTTTTTGTTGAGTTTGGGATTTGTGAAAAGCTTGAATGAAGCTACTTTGTATTTGCAAAAGATTGATGAACATATTCTGATTGTATCAGTCTATGTGGATGACTTGCTAATTACTGGAAACATGGAAAAATTAGTGGATGAATTCAAGATGAACATGAAGAACAAGTTCGAAATGAATGAACTTGGGATGCTATCTTATTTTCTAGGAATGGAAATAATGCAATCAAAGCAAAGGTGTTTCTTGTGTCAAAGAAACTTTACAATGAAATTGTTGAAGAAGTTTGCAATGGAAAATTGCAAACCTGTCAGCACCCCTATGGTGGCAGGACAGAAGCTGATGAAGGATGATAATGCTTCCAAAGCTGATGGAAGAATTTATAGGAGCTTGATTGGAAGCTTGTTGTACTTGACTGCCACAAGACCTGACATTGTCTTCACTGTCAATTACTTGTCTAGGTTCATGCAAAATCCAAGTCAAAATCATTATGTTGCAGCCAAGAGAGTCTTAAGGTATTTAAGAGGAACACTGGAATTTGGGATGGTGTTTGATAAACTAGAAACAGTCAAACTGATTGGTTTTTGTGATAATGATTGGGCTGGGAGTGATGAAGACATGATGAGCACCTCGGGCTATTGTTTTTCAATGGGAGGTGTCGCGATGACGATTTTTTTACACGCTGCGTGCCCCGCCATCTCCCCTAGATTCGGGGAAGACAACGACGCGCGGTGAAATGGGGGTTGTTTATAGCCGTAAAATTTACGACTATAATTATTAGGAGTCGCCACCTAGTATTATGGTCACTAGGAAACATATTGGTCTGCGAGAATTTTGGGTAAGGGGACTTGTTGTGCAAGGGGAAGACGCATCACACCCAGTGCACCCTACCTAAGGTAAGCTGCATTGTTGTTTGATTGTTTTTCTAAATTAAAATTTTTACACTGCATTTTCAAAAATACCTTTTTTTTTGTCTGCAGGTGTACTTTACAATGTAATTTTACACCGCAGTTACAAGTTTTTTTTATCTACGGATATACTTTACAATGTAATTTTACACCGTAGTAAAAATCCTTTTTTTATCTACGGGTGTACTTTACAATGTAATTTTACACCGTAGTAAAAATCTATTTTTATCTATGGGTGTACTTTACAATGTAAATTTACACCGTAGTAAAATTTATTTTTATCCGCGGGTGTACTTTACAATGTAAATTTACATCCTAATAGATGAAACAAAAATATTTATAATTATTTTTGACATTTTGGCCAAATTCCAACGGATAATCATAAACCGGTTATGATATCCAATTTTTGTTTCAAAATATGGAAAAGATGCAACATAATTTTTACGAAAAATATGTATGGAAAAATCATGGAATTTGGCCGTATGCACAAAAAACAAATACATTTTTTATTTTTTAATTTTTGTTAATAATAATGGTAGTAAAAAAAAATACTTTTTTTTTATCAATTTGTATTTTTCAATTTTTTTATTTTCTTTTATTTTTTTGGGGGCTGGGCTGTCATAGTGGGCTGACAGCCCACCCTTAGGGGGCTGGGCTTCCAGCCCTCACGGGCTGGAGGCCCAGCAGGCTGTGGCTGGGCTGTCAGCCATAGTGGGCTGACAGCCCAGCCTTAAGGGGCTGGGCTTCCAGCCCTCACGGGCTGGAGGCCCAGCTGGCTGTGGCTGGGCTGTCAGCCACAGTGGGCTGACAGCCTAGTCTTAGGGGGCTGGGCTTCCATCATGGGCTGGAAGCCCAACTTATTCGGGTCTGGGCCATCATTTCAGCCCATCTTCTTGCACGGGCCGGGCACAAAAGCCCGGCCCAATCCATTTAAATCCAGCCCTGCATGAACAGTGGGACGATTACGTCCCACTGCATGCAGGGACAGGAGGTAGGAGATGATGAATAGTAGGAATTTCAAATGTGGCGAATGGAGCACCTGTGGGTATGGTCGGGTAGCTGAGGTCGAGGTGGTTGTCTTGGTGGTTGTGGCGTCGTCAACGGTGGCCTGTGGTTGCCGGAGGAAGCTTCCGAAGTTGCCGGAGTTCACGCTGCAGCTGCTGTTAACACGTCCTTTGCTTCGCCGGAGAGTGTGGACGGGTTTCTGTCGTCGAGGGGAAGTTAACGGTGGTGCAAAGATGGTGTGAGGGTGGTTGAATGGGGGACAGGGACGGTGGCTGTTTCACGGCAGTTCCTAGAGAGAGAGCAAAGCGATCGGGGAGAGAGAAAGCTGCAACAGGGGCTATTACTTTTTTTTTTGTCACCTTTGTTCTATTTTCTTCCCTCTTTTTCTCTTCCACTCTTAGTGTTCTCCTAGTCTTACTCTCAGTTTTTCTCTTCAATCTTTTCCTTTTTTTTTTGCTTCCAACCCTCTGCCCCCTCTGCAAATTCCCTCTGCAAATTCTTTGCAGAGGCTGCAAATTCCCTCTGCAAAGAATTTGCAGAGAGGCCAGCCCACGGCTTCTGCAAATTTGCAGAGGCTGTGGGTTTTGGTTTTGCAATTTAGTCCTTTAATGTTTAAGTGGTTCAATTGCACCCCTAATTAGTTTTAAACTTTTAATTTTATGCAATTGTATCCCCGTCAAAATTTCAACAGCAACCTTAAATGTGCGCGCCTTTTTTATTTTGGTCTCTGTTTTCCGATTTCGCGATTTAACCCTCAATTGCGCGATTTAACCTTCAATTGACTGTTAAATTCTCAATTCGTTCAATTTGGCCCCTGATTTCGCATTATTGACTTAAAAATTCAAATCGATCTCCGAAAATTCCATTCTCATCAATTGAGCCTGAATTAAATTCAAGAAATTGATTTCTCATTGACTAAGCCCTTAATAAAATTAATTTGACCAATTTAAAGTATAATTAAGTCCTTGCACTTAATTAAATCCTTCAATTGGACCTTAAATTAATTCCCGATCGTAATTAAACTTTAAATTTGTCGACGATTAAATCGAATCAACCCATAAAAAATATAATTATGTCGTTTAGCTTAGTTTTTACACAGATTCATCCAATGATAAATTATTTTTGCCTTAAATCTGTATTTTTCTCTATTTTTGGAACCAAAGAGATACGATTGGACTCGCGAAAACAACCAAAATTTCCACATTGATTTTTCTACCCACGCCGACCTCTTTTATTTTTGTTATTTTTATTTTATTTTGGTGAGTAACCCAAAAATTGGGTTACGACAGTTGCACCCCTCTTTACAATGCTTACGACTAAAGTCTTGTAAGAGACTTGAAATAGTAAGCGTTGTAAAGAAAAAGAAAAGTGGATTTACCAAACCAAGAAATGGTCGATCCATCCAGCAATGAGAATGGTGAAGATGATGGAAGGGAAGATAGGGCTAGGAAGCAGGCTATCTAGGATCTATGATTGAGAGTTAGAAAACTCACTCAAAAGCGGAAGGAAAAATAGTGTTGGAAAAACACTATCTTAATTGATGGTCGAAGGTTGGAAAACACACTCGACAAGGAGGATTGGGATGGAAAACGCACTATCTTGATTGGTGGTTGGAAAACACATTCGACAGGGAGGATAGGGATGAAAAACGCACTATCTTAATTGGTGGTTGGAAAACGCAATCAAACGAGAGGAAAGGAATGGCTAAGAAGCACACGATCCTAATGGATGGTTGAGGGTTCAAAAACTCACTCAAATGAGAGGAGAGGAATGACTAAGAAGCGCACGATCCTAATTGATAGTTGAGGGTTGGAAAACTCACTCAAATGAGAGGAAAGGAATGGCTAAGAAGCTCAAGATCCTAACTGATAGTTGAGGGTTGGAAAACTCACTCAAATGAGAGGAAAGGAATGGCTAAGAAGCGCACGATCCTAACTGATAGTTGAGGGTTGGAAAACTCACTCAAATGAGAGGAAAGGAATGGCTAAGAAGCGCACGATCCTAATTGATGGTTGAGGGTTGGAAAACCCACTAAAAAAAAGATAGGGCTAAAAAGTATGTTATCTAAGTTGATTGGTGGCTGGAAAGCTCACTCAAATAATGAAAGGGATAGGATTGAAAAACACTTTATCTGTTTTGATGAAAGGCTCGCAAGCGCTCTTAGGGAAGTGAAAGTGGTGAGAGCTCGAAGGCGCACACAAAATGATGAGTAGAGGTCTGTAAATTACAATTCCTCTAAAACATTTCTTGGATCCCTAGGGCGATGCAATGCATAATGACACCCAAATAAAGTTTAAAATCATGCTCAAGGAAATGAAAGAGGTGAAAGCTTGAAAGCGTGCATACAAAATGATGAATGAAGGTTCGTAAATTACGATCCCTCCAAAACATTTTTTAGATTCTCAATGTGGATGCAATGCATGATGATGCATGTATACTTACCTGAAAGATATAGGTCCCCCTTCTTCTTCCTGGTCTTCTCTTTTCAGGGTTTGGATCTCTGGCTTTGACGGCTTTTCGCTTCTGCTTACTCGAGCAGCAACTTAAGATTTTGACCATTGGAGATGATAGATTTTCCATATCAACATGCCCCCCGAGTTTGATCCAGATTCTTTGAAAAGGAATTATGGAGTCAACTTCATGATTTTGACCACTGGAGATGATAGATCTTTCATATCAACATGCCCCCCTGAGTTTGATCCAGATTCATTGGAAAGAAATGATGGAGCCAGCTTCAATTGTATTTGCAGATTGCCCTCGGTCAGGTCATGCCCCAAAAATGTTTTAGAATTCAAGTATTTGCAGGAAAGGGTTGGTTATTTGCAAAGATGGTGTTTTCATGTGGGATTTTTGGAATTTCAAAGTTATTCCAAAAACTATTTTGATTGCCCCAATTGGGCCATGTCACACCAGTGTTTTAGACTACAAGTGTTTGCAGGAAAGAGATGGCTATTTGCAAAAATTGTTTTCATGTAAAACTTTTGGAATTTCAAAGTCATTCCAAGCACAAAAACTATTTTGATGTTTGTTTAACAAACTTGTTCTCAAAAGAATTCAAGTGATCTCATTGTCAGGTTTTATGTTGACTTTGACAAGAATGTGAAACGATATTTGCATGTCTCGTATGTCAGGAAGGCTTCGATCAGGTCATGTGAAGCATTTGTAAGCATTGTTTCAAATGGAAAAGCATTTCTTATCGATCCAGATCACTCGTATTTGATCAGAAAGGGCTTTATTAGGCTTGTAACGTAGGCTTAGGTTACTGGCTATGAAAAAAAATATTTGTAGGCTCAAAAGTGTTTAAAGGTTTTTTTTTTTTTTTTTTTAGACTAAGGATCACTTAGTGCTTACTCTTAGAACTTCATTTAGCCCTCATGATTGATTTTCATAGTAACCTAGCATGTCCCCCCACTGTTTATTTGGGCTTTGACCTTGACATGCCCCCCGGTATTTGTTTGGGTTTTTTCATTGGTATTTGGCACTAACATTGTGCTGACTTGACATGCCCCCAAGTATTTTGTTTGGGCTTTTTCATTTTTTTTTTATTAATTTTTTTTTGCAATAACATTATGCTGACTTGACATGCCCCCCAAGTATTTTGATTGGGCTTTTTCATGGTTTTTGGCACTAACATCGTGCTGACTTGACATGCCCCCAAGTATTTTGTTTGGGCTTTCTATGTTGGGTTTTTAGTACTACCAAAATGTTGAATTAATTTGCTATAGTGTACTAAAACCCTTTTTATGTTTATGCCCCCCAGCTTTGCTCGGGCGTCACTTGTCATTGAGGACTGTTTTGTAGAATTTTTTTTTTTTTGCACTTGCCACCTAGTGTAGGGTGTGATCATAGTCGGGGTTAATTGTCAAGAAATAATTATTAGGCTCAAATAAGGACTGCAATGGATATTTGAGACTTTGTGAAGGCATATCCAAGATGGCCTTTCCTCATTTCAAAAATATGCAATCTGAATCAATAAGCTTTGCTTTTCCATATGAAACAAGTTTTTTGATTTTTTTGGATTATTTGTTTGGCTAAGAGATTAGCTTTATTATGTGGGTTTTGGTGGTATGAAGATCACTTTTCAATAAAATCCTTTGAATTCCCAGAACACATTTGTTAAACAAAAATCAAATTGGCATTCATTTTCGTACTAGACTTTGATTTGCCAAAAATCTTAATGAAAGTGAGATCATGCAAGAATAGAAAAGAGAGGATACACCGAGAATTCATAGCCAAATTTCAATTTCATTAGATGTCGTGAGCAATACATTAGGCATAATATTTCTTCACAACATCAGAGTTTACAGGTCTAGGCAGATCTTCTCCATCCATGCTGGTTAGGATTAAAGCTCCTCCCGAGAAAGCCTTCTTCACCACATATGGTCCTTCATAATTGGGTGTCCATTTACTCTGGTCTTCTCCTATTGATATCTTCTTCAATACCAGATCTCCCTCTTTAAATACCCTTGGCCGGACCTTCTTGTTGTAAGCTCTTGCTATCCGGCTTTGGTATAACTGGTGGTGGCAAATAGCAGCTAGTCTCTTTTCATCGATCAAGTTTAATTGTTTGAATCTCATCTTTGCCCACTCTGATTCTTCTAACTCTGCATCTTTTAAGACCCTTAGTGATGGAATCTCCACTTCTAAAGGTGTGACTGCTTCCATTCCATACACTAAAGCATACGGGGTTGCCCCGGTGGAAGTTCTAACAGTAGTGCGATATGCGTGCAAGGCACATGGGAGCATTTCATGCCAATCTTTATAAGTGATAACCATCTTTTGAATGATTTTCTTAAGGTTCTTATTCGCTGCTTCAACGGCCCCATTCATCTTTGGTCTATAAGGAGAGGAGTTGAGATGTTTAATCTTCCACTTAGTACAAAGTTCAACAATCAGCTTTCCATTGAAATTTTGAGCATTATCAGTTACCAGCCTTGCGGGCAGACCATAACGATAGATCAAGTCCCTTTCAATGAACTTCTTGACAACCTTTTGCGTCACATGGGCATAAGAATTAGCTTCCACCCATTTAGTAAAGTAATCAATTGCCACCAGGATGAACCTATGTCCATTACTTGCCTTTGGGTTAATTGGCCCTATGACATCTAATCCCCACATATCAAATGGCCATGGGGAGGTCATATTGAATAAAGGTTTTGGAGGTGCATTTATCTTAGCACCATAAATTTGGCACTTGTGACATTCCCTAACATATGTCACGCAGTCTCTTTCCATGGTCAACCAAAAATATCCAAATCTTTGCATTTGCTTTGCCATCATATGACCATTGGCGTGGGTGGCACAAATTCCTTCATGAACTTCTTTCAAAGCCTGCCCCATTTCTTTCTCATCCAGACACCTGAGTAAGGTTCCATCAAACGATCTCCTGTATAGGATTTCACCATCTAAATAGAAATTTACGGCCATCCTTCTTAAGGTCTCTTTATCTACCTTAGAAGCTTCTTGGGGGTATTCTTGGTGTTGGATGAATTTCTTGATATCACTATACCAGGGTTCTCCATCTGGTGATTCTTCGAGTGTGCAACAATGGGCTTGGTGATTTCGAACTTTGATGTCGATTGGGTGGATCTTTTCTTTGGCAACAATTTGTACCATTGAAGCCAAAGTTGCCAAAGCATCAGCGAACTGATTTTTATCCCTACTCATATGAGTGAATTTGACCTCCTCGAACTCATTGGCTAACTTTACAAGATAGTTTTGGTAAAGCTTCAACTTTTCATCTTTAGTTTGCCATTCTCCTTTCACTTGACAAATGATCAACATGGAATCACCAAAGACTTCAAGCTTCTTAACTTTAAGCTCTAAAGCAGCCTCTAAACCCATGATACAAGCTTCATATTCGGCTGTGTTATTAGTGCACTCGAAGTGTAGCCTTACTGAAAAAGGATATTGCCTCCCATCTGGGGAAATTATGACTGCTCCAATCCCATTTCCTGATACATTTACTGCTCCATCAAAATAAAGCGTCCACCATTCGCTTGCCTCAATGTCATCCTCGACTACCAAGACATCTTCATCAGGGAGATCAAAATCTAGAGGCTCATAATCTTCCATGGCATAGTCTGCGAGATGGTCGGCAATTACACTGCCTTTTATAGCTTTCCTTGTCATAAAAATGATATCATACTCTGCTAGCAACACTTGCCACCTTGCTATCCTACTTGATAGATATGGCTTTTCACATATGTACTTAAGTGGATCTAGCTTGGAAATTAACCACGTCGTGTAGTATAACATATATTGCCTGAGTCTTTTCGCACTCCAAACCAAAGCACAGCATAACTTCTCAATCGTGGTGTATCTGGACTCGCAATCGTTAAACTTTTTACTCAAGTAGTATACAGCTTGCTCCTTTCTTCCAGACTCGTCTTGTTGTCCCAACACACAACCCATGGCCGTTTCTGTGATCGTTAAGTACAAAATTAATGGCTTCCCTGGTATTGGGGGTACTAACAACGGAGGATTTTGTAAGTACCTCTTTATCTTATTGAAAGCTTCTTGACAATTATCATCCCATACTCCAGGATTTCTCTTTCTGAGTAAGCGAAAAATCGGTTCACAAGTTACTGTTAGTTGAGATATGAAACGGGCTATATAATTCAAGCGTCCGAGAAAACTCCTTACTTCCTTTTCAGTCTTAGGTGCTGGCATTTCTTGTATGGCTTTGGCTTTATCTGGATCAACTTCTATTCCTCGACTGCTCACAATAAAGCCTAGTAATTTTCCTGTCTTTACTCCAAAGGAGCATTTAACCGGATTCAATTTTAACTGGTATTTCCGCAATCTCTCAAATAGTTTCCTCAATATTTGCACATGGTCTTCCTCAATCTTGGATTTAGCCAGTATGTCATCTACATAGACCTCAACTTCCCGATGCATCATATCATGGAATAAAGCGACCATTGCCCGCTGATACGTAGCCCCAGCATTTTTCAAACCAAATGGCATTACTTTATAGCAGAAAGTCCCCCAAGGTGTTACAAAGGTGGTTTTTTCTCTATCCTCTTCTGCCATCTTGATTTGGTTGTAACCAGAAAACCCATCCATAAATGAATATGTGGCGTTTTTAGCAGCGTTATCCACCAAGATATCTATGTGGGGTAATGGAAAATCATCTTTCGGGCTTGCCTTGTTCAAATCTCTATAGTCCACACACATACGGATCTTCCCGTCCTTTTTTGGGACTACAACCGTATTGGCTACCCACTGAGGATAGTGAACGACATCTAGAAACCCTGCATCCCATTGCTTTTGTATCTCTGCTTTCATTTTTAGGAGCATATCTGGCCGCATTCTTCTGGTCTTTTGTTTGACTGGTATACTTCCTTCTATTAAAGGGATTTTGTGTACAACTATATCAGTATCTAAGCCAGGCATTCCTGCATAAGTCCAGGCAAAAACATCTATATATTCATGCAAAAGGGAAATCAATTTTTCTCTTTCCTCAGTTGTTATGAGGGTACCGATTTTTAACTCCTTTTTCTCCTGCCCGGTTCCTAGATTAACGGTCTCAAGCTTCTCACTAAAAGGTTTCCAAGCCTTTTCAGAATTTTCCATCAATCTAGTAAATTCTTTTATATCTTCTTCTGCCCATTCCTCATCATCAAGTGTAGTGACGTTATTGAAATTTGGCCAATTATTCTTAATGTAGTGGTTTTGTGAAAGGTTGGAACTTTCAAAGCTCCTGAAAGTGTAAGGTGTGCTTATTTGCAAATGACATGTCATAGAAAAAAATGCATGATCTCATTAAAGAAAAGGTGCTCATTTAACAAGGCAAAATATCGCGGCATCGTGAGCTAGATTACCGCCATGATTAAAATAAAACACATATTCATGACTAAACAAAAGCTATTACTTTTTGAACACAATATGAACGGGCTCCATCTTCCAGTTCTGGAACACTTCTCCTTTAGCTAATTTTCATACGAAGGTCTTTGCAGAAGGGGCATCAATGTTATGGATGGAGAGCTGTGGGAAATCTGTTTTTGCCTCCTGATATTCGAGAGTGCCGACGTGCAGATCTCTCATTCCTGCTTTGATTATCCCTGTTGAGCTGCGGAATGATTCTTGAAGCGGCGGGATGGCAAAGTCTTCATATTTCGATTCTCTTCCTTCGATTTTTGCCATCCTGGCCTCCCTCCTAATCTGAGCAACTCGTTTGAAATCCTCTTTCTTCGGCCTATATCCGAGCCCGAACCTTTGATCCGCACATTTCAATTTCATTATGTTAACCCGTTCTGGCATTCCACTGACAGGGTCAAGCTGAAAAGGGATTCCATTTCGCAAGAAACATTTGGCGGCCATCTTTGCGGCTTCTGGGATCTTCGGCTTCTTCAATGTGGCACCTTCAAGGATCCATTCTGCATTTACTATTTCAAATGCGTGGATGTTCCCGTCTTTACAATCATCTGTTTCTATGAACGGTACAGCCACATTTTTAATCATTGATATGGTTTCTTCAGCTTTTACAGTGACCAACATCCCGTTTGCAATATACTTTAAACATTGGTGTAGTGAAGAAGTCACTGCTCCTGCTATATGAATCCATGGCCTTCCCAGTAATATGCTATAAGATGGATGGATATCCATCACTTGTAGCGTTACCAAGAACACGTGTGGTCCTATACATAGCTCCACCTCAATAGTCCCCACTATCTGCCTTGGTGACCCGTCATATGCTCTTGCTAACATGGTGCTCGGTTTCATGTGTGACTCATCGATGGGCATTTCTTTCAACATATGCCTTGGTAACACATTTAGAGCAGAACCATTATCAACTAATACTTTTCCAATTAAAA
This sequence comes from Salix arbutifolia, assembly GCA_025169955.1. Taxonomy (NCBI): domain Eukaryota; kingdom Viridiplantae; phylum Streptophyta; class Magnoliopsida; order Malpighiales; family Salicaceae; genus Salix; species Salix arbutifolia. The sequence goes on from CM045920.1 coordinate 15,420,561, forward strand.
CATCCTTACATTGTATGGTGATGTATAATGGCTTATTATGCCCTATACCATCAGGACCTAATTCATCATCAGAAAAGTACACATAATTTGAAGCCTGTATCCTCCCCACTAAATGCTCCATGGTCTCTGGGTTGATGTCTTGGGGTACATAGGCCTCGTTCAGCACTTTTTGAAAAGCCTTCCGATGAGATTCAGAACTTAAAATCAAAGAAAGCAATGATATCTTAGCAGGGGTTCTCTTAAGCTGTTCCACAACACTGTACTCGCTATGCTTCATTAACTTTAAGAATTCGTTGGTTTCTTCTTCTGTCACAGGTTTATTTGTTTCCTCAGACAAGTCAACTACTTCTTTCCCTTTAATCTTCTTCGACTCCTCTGGAGTAAAACATCTGCCGCTTCGGGTCAAACCTCCAACTTCTGGTAAAAAGACAGGTGGTTGTCCTACACCTTGAGATGAATGTCCATAGTTGTAAGGCATGGCATTATAGTCTTTTTTATGTGTAGTGGAGGGCTTGGTCAAAACTAATCTGGGCGGCCCTCCTGGAGTGAGTTGAACCCTACACACTTCTTTGACCGACATTTCTGTTGCAGCCACTTTATCCTCTGTTAATGTCTCTACTCGGAGTATACCTCTGTTTATCATTTGCATCACATTTTCATAGAAGCCTGGGCATTGACTAATAAAGTGACCTTTCTGGTCATGATACTGGCAACATCTTATGCCATCATATTTTTCATTTGTTAACATCTGATAAATTCTTTCCATTGGCACCTTTAAACTCTTCGGATGCTCCACATCCAACACATTTACCGATCCGCTACCTGAAGCATGACTAGGTAGTGGATTGGTGGTCACATTTGGGGGCTCTTCAAACGTTACCCATCCAGCTTTTATCAATTGCAGGAGTTTCCTTTTAAATGCATTGCATGTGTGGATGCTATGTCCTGCAATTCCTGCGTGGTATTCACAGGTGAGATCCGGTTTATACCAATTAGGGTAAGGTGGTTGCAGGGGTATCAGAGGTACAGGAACTACGTGCCCAATGCTTAACAACTTTTGATACATTTCATCCAAGGGTAAAGGTAATGGAGGTAATTTTTCTTGGGTTCTTGGGCGATTTATTCTTGGGAAGCTCTCAGTTTGGTTTTTTGAAAAGTTCCCGACTTGGTTTCCAAGCCCTTTGGCCGGGTATGAGGATTTGAAATTGACATTGGCAATTTGGGATGATGAGGCACTATATTTTTGGAATTGGGTGCTTCTGCCCCTATAACCAGTCTCAATATGATCTATCTCCCTTTTTTTCCCGGCAAAACCTCTTTTCTCTATTGGTGCAGAGATTCTCCCACTCTTAATCCCCTGTTCTATTCGTTCGGCTACAGCTACAGCGTCAGTGAATTGCTGAGCTGAGCTACCCATAACATGTTCGTAAAAGGGTGCTTTTAACGTGTTGGCGAATAGGGTGACCATTTCCCTATCCAAAAGGGGAGGGTGCACCTGGGCGGCTAGGTCTCTCCACCTTTGAGCATATTCTCTTATGCTTTCCTTTTCTATCTTTTCCATGCTTGATAGGCTGGTCCTGTCAGGGGCGATATCCATATTGTACTTGTATTGCTTAACGAAAGCATCCACTAAGTCTTTCCAACTGCGAATTCTAATGTTGTCGAGCCTCATATACCAACTTAAGGCCGACCCATTCAGACTATCCTGAAAGAAATGCATTAGTAGCTTTTCGTCATGCACTACTTCAGCCATTTTATTACAGTATGACTTCAAATGAGTGACAGGGCATTGTGTCCCTGTATATTTGGTGAAGTCAGGAACGCGAAACTTTTTCGGGATTACCACATTAGGGACTAAGCACATCTCCATTGCTTTCACTGGATCATATAAGTCTGCTCCTTCAATGGCCCTTATCCTGGCTTCCAACACTGCCATTTTGTCTTGATCTGCATTATCGGACAATTGGGTCTTATGAGATTCATTCGCAAACGTTTCAACTAGTGGTACCGAAACGGGTGCTGGGGTCGCTGATTGTACAAATGCAGGATGTTGTTGAGGATCCTGAATTCTTTCTCCTATCACCTCGTCGGGGTTGTTTGTTGTTTGTGCAGGCCTAGTCGAAGGACCTTCCCCTGAAGCACTTCTTAATGCTTGCTCGAGTAAACCAGTAAGACGGGCTACACTTTCCTTCAAGGCATTTAGTTCTCCCTGGAAATGAGCATCCTGGTGTTCACGCTCTTCATTCTCCATGTTTCTTTGTCGGAGCCGAGTATTGTAAATTCTGGAAGGTGAAGTTCTTCGGGGACCTATATTTTGACCTGTGGGTAATATGCATTTTATTTATGACAATGAATGTATGCATGATGATTTATTATTATTATTATTTATTAAAAAAACCAATCCATGATTTCCTTGCCGGGTAGGATCCGTAGTCTGATGTCTTAGGAAAGTCTTGCCCGAGTATTCGAATCAATTGAATAGTACACTCTTAACAAAAGAAAATGTTGGATGTTGTCCATTTCATTCATTATAATAGAGTCATACAAAAACATTTACTCGAATGCTAACCCTCTGTTGGCTACAAACATAACAAAAGAGGAGAGTTCATCCAAGTATGCTTCGTATTTGCGGGCACTTCCGCCAATTCTAGTGGCTTTTACACGTGGCTCATCTGCCTTCCTAGCCACTATGTTGATTAGCTTATCGGTTTGCTCTATTTTATGATGGAATACAACATTATCCTGGCGCAGTGCTTCATTGCTGGCAGTCAATGAGTCATTATTTTTTTCCAATATCAGAATCATTTTCTCAAGTTCTCGTGCCTGCTCCTTAGCCTTTTGTAGCCCTACATCGAACCTTGCTATCTCGGAATTCAGCTGAGCTTTAATTTCGACGGTGCATTCTTGCCATTCACCGCATTGCTCTTGCACTATCTTTAGTTCCCCTTCTCGGGTTTCTAGTTCAGCTTGTAGAGTGGAAATACGATCTCTCAGGTTGTTGATTTGGGCTAAATATCTCTTCACATTACACTCTGCTTCTCTTCTTGCCTCAAACTCACTTTCCGTTTGAACTCTGTAATGGGCTTTCAGGTTTGTTTCCTCTTCAAGGGCAAGATCGGCCACCCTTCCTTTCTCCTTCTCAGCTTCCCATTTCTTCTTGTAGTGGTCCCTTTCCTTACTACTGAGGCTACCAATTCTTGGTCTGCATGCTCTTTGTTTTCAGATGCCTTCTTCAAAGTGACCAATTCCTTTTCCATCATTTCATATTTACTCAATCGGTCATCATATCGAGAATTTATTTCTTTTAGCTGACTCTTTTCTTGGATCAACCTATTAATCTGCTCTTCTTTTCCTTGCAATTGATGATCCAAAGAAAACCTCATCTGTTCTTCTTCTAGTAGTTGCTTCTTGAGGAATTTCTGATTGTTTTTGCTGTTGCTAAGCTCAATACTTAGCTTATCCAAATCCTCTTGCAGATCCCCTTCAACAACCCTTTTTCTTTTAGTTTCAGCAAAGATGGGTGCTTTATCTCGTACCGGGCTTTGTCTTACGACGTTCTGAGGTATCTCATAATTCCTCCACGCCAGGTAACCAGGGCTAACAGAAAGCTTCTTTGGATGAGGCTCTCTGTTAACTAAAACAGGATGCTCCCAGTCCTTTTTAATTACCTCGAGCTCAACCAATGAGTTGACTTCTCTGAAAGAACCCGTGTATTCAGTCAATCCTTTAGTTCTCGGTACATATTGTTTTCCCCCAAACTGTCTGGTTACTAGAGAGGGACAATAACTGACATAACCGGTTAGGCCAATTAACGGGACCCATGCTTTACCTCCGCAACTCATTAGATAAGTTGAACTTCCTACCCAAGGGGCTTTCCATCTGAATTTACTTTCAGGAAGTGTCCGGTATTTCTCCACCCAAGCTTTTTCATCCAGATCTTTCCATTCTTCACTCAGAACCAAACCAAGAGGCCTCATGTTGAACCACCAAAAATTATTGAAAACTTCTCTCGGGGTTTCCAGATGACTAACAATCCACATGAATAATAAAGGGATACAACACCGCATTGCTCCCTTCCCATGCATCCTGCAGTGGTTTAAGGACAGGAAAGTCTCGGCTAATATAGCTGAAACGGGGTTATTCTTTCCCTGCTCGTATTCAACAAAGGCGTTAGCTGCTTCCATGCTAATTATCCCAGCGGCTTCTGAAGGAAACAAAACTAAACCAAAAATAGCAAAGGCCACCGATCGGTACCCCTCTTCTCCAAGCCTCCCTTTATCTTTACTCGCTTTCAACTTGCTCTCAATTGCCTTCCACTTGAAATCTCCAGAAGAAGTCATATACTGGCCTACTTGATCCAAGCATAGAAGCTTAGTGACCTCTTGGACTGTATTCTCGATTTTTTGTCTGAAATAAACTTTGTGAGAGTTATGAGGGAAACTCAGGATTTGAGCATATTCTTCTATGGTAGGAGTCATGTCAACATTCCCAAAAGTAAAGCACCGGTAATTGGGATCCCAAAAATGCATAAGGGCTTTGACAGCTGACATCTGAATTGGGATTTTCAACAGATGAGAGATTCTTCCATATCTGACTTCAAACAACGCCTCATCTACATACCCCAGGATGGGCATAAGCCTCTTCATATTTTCTGTGGAGCAGTGGATTTTGGTCATGTGTGGCAATTCATTGACCCTACCCCTCGGGCAATCTCTCTCAGTTAATTGAATCATCTCAGATCTTTCCCCGTATTCTGAAAAGGTCAAGGAAGTCATGGTCTTGGTTTGATAATTTCTGTTAAAATAAAAAATGACATGAATAATTGGAAAGTTTGTATCTTAGGTTCTAGGTTATTGCATGAAGGGTAAACTTTCTATCTGGTCTCAAAAGGTCTATGAACTGCCCAGTGACCGCCTCACGTGAAGGTGGTATAGGGGTTTACAAGAAATGGTTGGGGCACAGTATGACCGCCATTATCAAGTAAACACTCAGTTCATAGTCGGATGTTTCACGAATCTGAACCCCGACTAAAAGTCATGGGGCAGACCGCTAATCCCCTCCTAACTTAATATTGGGTTTACTCTGGAATTTAAAATGCATGATACTAATAATTCAAGCTCAATGTTATGTATGAGTTGCAAGTAAAATAGATGCTAAAGCAGTAAAAATGCATGTTAAAGCAGTACAAATGCGTGCAAAACAAATAAACAATCAAACGAACAAAGCTCAGTCCAGCAATGGTCCCCAGTGGAGTCGCCATCTGTCGCGATGACGATTTTTTTACACGCTGCGTGCCCCGCCATCTCCCCTAGATTCGGGGAAGACAACGGCGCGCGGTGAAATGGGGGTTGTTTATAGCCGTAAAATTTACGACTATAATTATTAGGAGTCGCCACCTAGTATTATGGTCACTAGGAAACCTATTGGTCTGCGAGAATTTTGGGTAAGGGAACTTGTTGTGCAAGGGGAAGACGCATCACACCCAGTGCACCCTACCTAAGGTAAGCTGCATTGTTGTTTGATTGTTTTTCTAAATTAAAATTTTTACACTGCATTTTCAAAAATACCTTTTTTTTTTGTCTGCAGGTGTACTTTACAATGTAATTTTACACCGCAGTTACAAGTTTTTTTTATCTACGGATATACTTTACAATGTAATTTTACACCGTAGTAAAAATCCTTTTTTATCTACGGGTGTACTTTACAATGTAATTTTACACCGTAGTAAAAATCTATTTTTATCTACGGGTGTACTTTACAATGTAAATTTACACCGTAGTAAAATTTATTTTTATCCGCAGGTGTACTTTACAATGTAAATTTACACCCTAATAGATGAAACAAAAATATTTATAATTATTTTTGACATTTTGGCCAAATTCCAACGGATAATCATAAACCGGTTATGATATCAATTTTTGTTTCAAAATATGGAAAAGATGCAACATAATTTTTACGAAAAATATGTATGGAAAAATCATGGAATTTGGCCGTATGCACAAAAAACAAATACATTTTTTATTTTTTAATTTTTGTTAATAATAATGGTAGTAAAAAAAATACTTTTTTTTTATCAATTTGTATTTTTCAATTTTTTTATTTTCTTTTATTTTTTTGGGGGCTGGGCTGTCATAGTGGGCTGACAGCCCACCCTTAGGGGGGCTGGGCTTCCAGCCCTCACGGGCTGGAGGCCCAGCAGGCTGTGGCTGGGCTGTCAGCCACAGTGGGCTGACAGCCTAGTCTTAGGGGGCTGGGCTTCCATCATGGGCTGGAAGCCCAACTTATTCGGGTCTGGGCCATCATTTCAGCCCATCTTCTTGCACGGGCTGGGCACAAAAGCCCGGCCCAATCCATTTAAATCCAGCCCTGCATGAACAGTGGGACGATTACGTCCCACTGCATGCAGGGACAGGAGGTAGGAGATGATGAATAGTAGGAATTTCAAATGTGGCGAATGGAGCACCTGTGGGTATGGTCGGGTAGCTGAGGTCGAGGTGGTTGTCTTGGTGGTTGTGGCGTTGTCAACGGTGGCCTGTGGTGGCCGGAGGAAGCTTCCGAAGTTGCCGGAGTTCACGTTGCAGCTGCTATTAACACGTCCTTTGCTTCGCCGGAGAGTGTGGACGGGTTTCTTGTTGGAAGGTAAGTTGTTGAGCTGGATTAATGGATGCAGAAGAGTTGATGCTGAGCTGGAAATGCAGTAGCATTAAAGGAAGAAAAAATAGAATAGATAGTTACATTCTGTTATGAACATGCATTAGGTGTGCTGAACATGCATTAGGTGTGCTGAACATGCATTAAGTGTGTTGAACTACTTGTAACTAACAAAACAAGTAGAGAAGTTGTAATTGAGCTCTCGTAATGAGTTCCAAGCCTAAGAGTATATAAAGGCATAAACTCAAACAAGTTGTAAGCAAGAAAATACATAATACAATCTTACCTTTTACTCTGCAATTTCTAAATTCTCAGCTCTCAAAGCTTTTCATTTCTCTCCCAAATAAATCAACCTGCAATCAAACCACACAACAAACACAATCAATTCATAAAGTTCAACATGGTATCAGAACAAAGGTTTATAATCTGACCAAGAAGGAGGCAGCTGCTGTAAACTATGGCTCCCATGTTGTTGCTGCTGCTAAGATGGGAAAGGATGACAACAACAGTTCTGACTCTTTAGAGGATGAATCTTCTGATGATGAGGAAATTCCCGCAAAGGTTTCTGCTCCCAAGAATGTTCCTGAACAACCAGTTACCATTAAAAAAACTGAAGTTAGTGAGGACTCTGAAAGTGATTCTGATTCAAAACATCAAACCAGAATGGGAGAATCTGCTCTTGCAAAGTCAGAAGTAGTTTCTGATATTCACAGTGAGGCCAAAGTGCACAAAATAGTGAAACCATCTGGAGCTTTTGGCATAAGAAATGAAATCAACAAGGGTAAGGGAAATGCTCTTGATTCTACTACAGACGAGGAAGTTATTTCGTCTCTTGATGACATCAGAGAACTTCAACCCATTCTCAATATTAGAAAAGACTCCCCATCACTAGCTCCACTTTCCAAACAAGGGGATTTATGTTTCTCTAGTGGATTAATGGGTCCTGATGGAACAAATCGATACTTGGGGAGATGGTGTAAGCGTGATCAAAGCAAGGGATCAGTGGCCATGCAAGGATCTGTGAAACACCTTGAAAATTAGATCTATGGGACAACTTCTGGAAATGATGGAAGAACAGAAACTTCAAATGCAAAAGAAGAGGAATTTCTATCTCAAATTCAAAATCTTCAAAAGGAATTATCATTTTTATCCTCTTGTTCCTTGGCAAAAGAAAAGGAAAATTTGAGAAAAGATCTTGAGAAAACAAAATTGAAATTGAAAGAGACCGAGTCCAAGCTCAAGAATGTTGTTCAAGAGAAAACCAAACTTGAGGGCCAAAAAGCATTTGCTGAAAGGGAGGTAAAACGATTGCATGGTCAGAAGACTCTTCTTGAGCGTGACATTAGCAAACGTGACTCCTTGGCTGGTAGAAGACGTGATTCAATGGTTGACAGGAGTTCAAAGATGTTTGATTCGAAAAAATCAAAAGGTCTTGCAGTTTCTTTTGAGCAGATAATGCAGGAAGATTACAGAAACTTGGAAGTTCTTGCATTTGAAATGGAAGCAACTATTGCTTCTTTGGAAGAGGAAGTAACTGCTGCACACAAGAAAAAAGAAGAGACCAAAGAGCAGGAAAAGTGTGGCTCGGGAGTTGAATGCAACATAGACATGCAGAAGAATGGTTCATATAAATTCGATGAGGAATCACAAGCAGAAGCAACACTTCTATTGTGTGATAATGTGTCAGCAATCTCAATGGCTAGAAATCCAGATTGAAGTTGAAACTTGGGGTGAAACCAGTAAGTAGCTTAGGAGAGGCTGTTGAACAATAAGCCACTTACTGGATCACCCAAAGTGGTAGAAGACAGGCTGTCAACACAGGGGAGAAGAAGAGGCAGTATGCATAGGCAGGGCTGTCATTAATTGTTTGTTAATTCAGTTGTAACTAACTAAGAAGAGAAGATTAACTTGACTTCTCTATGTAATCACAGATCATGTGTAATGTGTGTTGCCTAAACTATATAAATAGGCAATCTGTCAAGCACATTGTAAGCACTACTAAATACAAAAAGCAGAACAAAGAGATACAAACTTACCTTCTTCTGGAAATTCCCTCTGCCTCAATTCTCTCAAATCTTTCTCTCCCAAACAAAAGCCCATACACCTGCAACATAATTGAATCAATTAAGAACACAACAATTGATCAATTGACAGAAAATCAACATGGTATCAGAGCTATAAACAGATTCAACAAGGGGCGTGAACTGTGAAATCAAGATTTTCAGTATTCAAAAATGTCAGGATCATCAAGCACTGGAGGAGATCTAAGGACACCTCAGTTTAATGGAAGCAATTACGATTTCTGGTCAGTAAAAATGGAAACTGTTCTAATTGCTTGTGATCTTTGGGATGTGATTGAATTTGGCACATTGCCTCAATCAAATCCTGAAGAAGAATCAAAAGAAGGAACTAAAACTGGAAGTTCAAAAGTTGAAACTAAGAGAACCGAAACTGAAAGTTCAAAAGCTGCAACTACTGCTGCAGCTGATATTTCAAAGGAGATGAAAATCAAAAATGCCAAGGCATTGAGCCTCATCCAAGGAGCAATATCTGATGAGTTGTTTCCTAGAATCAGAAATGAAAAATCAGCATAAGGAGCATGGAATGTGCTGAAGAGAGAGTATAGAGGAGATAAGAAGGTAAGGGCAGTTAAACTTCAAGCCATTAGAGCTGAGTTTGAGTATATGAAAATGTCAGATGAAGAAGACTTAGATGATTATCTTGCTAAGTTTTTTGACATAATAAACAACCTCAAGTCACTTGGTGAAGATGTGACAGAAATGAGAATTGTGCAAAAGTTGCTAATGAGTCTCAACAGGAGGTATAAATCTATTGTCTCAATTATTGAAGAGACAAGAGATCTTGAAATTCTTAGAACTGAAGAGGTTGTAGCATCTGTCAAGGTATTTGACAGAAGAGAAGGGCTGTATGATGAGAGGGAGAAACAAAGAGGAACTGAAAATGCATTCAGCAGCCTTAAGGTTGGTTATAACCAAGGACCTGCTGCTGCAAACAGTTTTTCAAATGGAAAATTTAATCCAAAGTGGCTGAGACAAGTTCAAAGTCACTCAATCTGGAACCAAGGGAGAAATGTGCATAATAATCATAGCACAAGCTGGAACCATAGAGCTGGAATTAACAACAACAATTCCTACAATACACAGAACATACAAGGCAGCAGCAGTCAAGGTATAGTGAAGCCACAATGTCAAGTATGTTATAAATACCATTTCGGTATTTGTAGATACAAAGGCAAGGCAAAATGTGGTAGATGCAATCAATTTGGACACAACACAAATGATTGCAAAGGTTACAAGCAAATGGCAAATTGTGCACATGAGGAAGAAGAAGTGTCCATTGCAAATTTATTTTATGCTTGTCATGTAGCAAGTATAAAGGACAAGGTTTTCCCTAATGACATAGAAGAAGGCATAGGTGAGGAGTCCAATACAGATGAGGATGTAGAGTTGAAGCCAGAGAGGGATGTGATTCATGATCAGGAGTCTAAGCTGTCAAATGACTCAGATTGGGTACCAGTTATTGACATTTTCAGTGAGATGGAGTCAAAGCTAGCACAGGATATGGAGCCCAATTCACTGAATAAGGAAAGCATAACAGCAAATGTAGTGGAACCGAAGTTGGCCAGCGATATTGATGAAATGAAATCAAAATTGCACGTGCCTGAATCAAAGCTAAGCGAGACTAAGTCTACAATTTCAAAGTTAACAGAGGAGAAGAGGCAAAGCTGTCAAGAAATGAAAATCTTGCAAGAAGAACTCGATTTTCTGGATGAAGCAGGATCCAAGATGCACCTTGAAAATCAGGGTGAGAGAACGATTGACGCGACTGAAATCATACACAATAAACTCAAAAGTGAAGAGGTAACCAAGAGGGAAAACCAACAGATCATGGAGGAAAGGGAAGGTGCCAAAAATGGTGACCTTGTAACCCTCGGTGAAGAAACAATTAAAGAGTGTCAGGTGCAGATTGAGAGCAAAATGGCTGAAGCAAAGCAACTGGGAGAACAGAATCATGGATTAGAAGCCCGATTTTTGGAACTTAAGATGATGTCAAGAGAGAGAGGAGATGAACCTTCTGCTCTCACAAAGAAACTTGAGGAAAATCAGAACGAATCATTTAGAACAGAGATTCTGACACAGCAGGTTAATACTATGCTAGCAGACTTGGAATCTATACATGCCCAGAAAGAAGAATTGGTGAATAGGCCTGCTAACAAACCAGTCAAAGGGATGTTCAAGACAAACCTAGATTACGGTTGAAACTTAGGGTTAAACCAGTCAACAACTTAGGAGAGGCTGTTGGAAGGTAAGTTGTTGAGCTGGATTAATGGATGCAGAAGAGTTGATGCTGAGCTGGAAATGCAGTAGCATTAAAGGAAGAAAAAATAGAATAGATAGTTACATTCTGTTATGAACATGTACTAAGTGTGTTGAACATGCACTAGGTGTGCTGAACATGCATTAGGTGTGCTGAACATGCATTAAGTGTGTTGAACTACTTGTAACTAACAAAACAAGTAGAGAAGTTGTAATTGAGCTCTCGTAATGAGGTCCAAGCCTAAGAGTATATAAAGGCATAAACTCAAACAAGTTGTAAGCAAGAAAATACAGAATACAATCTTACCTTTTACTCTGCAATTTCTAAATTCTCAGCTCTCAAAGCTTTTCATTTCTCTCCCAAATAAATCAACCTGCAATCAAACCACACAACAAACACAATCAATTCATAAAGTTCAACATTTCTGTCGTCGAGGGGAGGTTAACGGTGGTGCTAAGATGGTGTGAGGGTGGTTGAATGGGGGACAGGGACGGTGGCTGTTTCACGGCAGTTCCTAGAGAGAGAGCAAAGCGATCGGGGAGAGAGAAAGCTGCAACAGGGGCTGTTGCTTTTTTTTTTCCGTCACCTTTGTTCTATTTTCTTCCCTCTTTTTCTCTTCCACTCTCAGTGTTCTCCTAGTCTTACTCTTAGTTTTTCTTTTCAATCTTCTCCTTTTTTTTTTGCTTCCAACCCTCTGCCTCCTCTTTTCTTTTTTTCACGTTACTCTTCTTCTATTTATAGGGGCAGAGGCGGCTCTTGCCTCTGCCCCCTCTGCAAATTCCCTCTACAACGAATTTGCAGACGCTGCTCTGCAAATTCGTTGCAGAGGCTGCCTCTACAAAGAATTTGCAGAGGCTGCAAATTCCCTCTGCAAAGAATTTGCAGAGAGGCCAGCCCACGGCTTCTGCAAATTTGCAGAGGCTGTGGGTTTTGGTTTTGCAATTTAGTCCTTTAATGTTTAAGTGGTTCAATTGCACCCCTAATTAGTTTTAAACTTTTAATTTTATGCAATTGTATCCCCGTCAAAATTTCAACAGCAACCTTAAATGTGCGCGCCTTTTTTATTTTGGTCTCTGTTTTCTGATTGCGCGATTTAACCCTCAAATGCGCGATTTTAATTTCAATTGACTGCTAAATTCTCAATTCGTTCAATTTGGCCCCTGATTTCGCATTATTGACTTAAAAATTCAAATCGATCTCCGAAAATTCCATTCTCATCAATTGAGCCTGAATTAAATTCAAGAAATTGATTTCTCATTGACTAAGCCCTTAATAAAATTAATTTGACCAATTTAAAGTATAATTAAGTCCTTGCACTTAATTAAATCCTTCAATTGGACCTTAAATTAATTCCCGATCGTAATTAAACTTTAAATTTGTCGACGATTAAATCGAATCAACCCATAAAAAATATAATTATGTCGTTTAGCTTAGTTTTTACACAGATTCATCCAATGATAAATTATTTTTGCCTTAAATCTGTATTTTTCTCTATTTTTGGAACCAAAGAGATACGATTGGACTCGCGAAAACAACCAAAATTTCCACATTGATTTTTCTACCCACGCCGACCTCTTTTATTTTATTTTTGTTATTTTTATTTTATTTTGGGGAGTAACCCAAAAATCGGGTTACGACAGGAGGTAGTGCGTTTTGCTGGAATTCAAAGAAGCAAAGTGTTGTGGCACACTCTACAGCTGAAGCCGAGTACATTGCAGCTTATGTAGCTGCAAAACAGCTTGTATGGCTGAGGAAGATGATGGGAGATTTGAATTTTAATCAACAAGAACCTACTGAGTTATTTTGTGATAACATGTCAGCTATTGCAATATCTAAGAACTCAGTTTTTCATGATAGAACCAAACACACGAAAATCAAATTCCATGCAATTCGACAATTTCAACAAGAAGGTGAGCTGGAAATGAAGTATTGTTGTTCTAAGGAGCAATTAGCTGATTTATTTACTAAATCCCTAGCTAAAGAAAGATTTGAAGAATCGAGAGAGATGGTAGGGATGTGCAGCCTGGAATCAAGGAGGAGTGTTGAAGATTGAAGTCTCAAAATGTAGCTGATTCCAAGACTGCAGATTGAAGAAATGAAGACAGAGCTGTGAAGACAGAGCATTATCCAAAATTGATGTTTTACTTTGTTTTAATTAGTATTCGTGTTTTAGTCAATCAAGATCAACTGTTTGATCAAGAAGTCTAGTCTTTATAAAGATTTAGATTAAGTCCATTATGGTTTAGGATAAAGGTCAAGAGTTTGTATTTGATTAAAACTCATTCTCTTGTAATCCTTGTTTTTTGTTTTTCTATAAATAAAAACTTAGGGATGACAGTAACCTAACAAGAAATTCTGCCCCTTGTTCTGTTTATTATTGTTTAATTATTTTGTTTTCAATTCTTAAGCAATTCTGGAAAATCACCCTGTTCTTGACACTGATTTGAACAATGTCTGTTTTCACGTCAGAAGCACAATTCCTGATAGTGATCTGAACAGTGTTTGTTTGTTCATCAGAAAATTTTCCAACAAAGGGTGATTGCCTAGAAAATAATTCCCCTTTGTTTTTTTTGTTTTTTGTAATAACTGAAGCTTGGAGCCGCCATTGTTGTGTTCCTGAAACATTGGTCTAGATTCATGTAAGGGCCAATAAATTAATCCCACTTTAACAATAATTTTTGAGAAAAGTCTTCCATGCTCTTTGTTAATATAATTTTGATTACGCATGTACAGTGTCAATGGACCAATAAGAAAAGACGATCAATTAAAAAACTGCATGAGGAATATGAGAAAAGTCGTATTGAAAAGTTGTGTCAATTTTGACAACTAACAACATCCACCACGAAAGGGTATCCTCTCTCTTCTCTTATGGTAAGCGTCAACGAGTCAAAATTTGCTTTGCATTCATGGTTGATGGCAAGAAGAGGTCTTAACCAGAGAGATCTACGTGCAATGCATAGCATGCTGTCTGCCGTTTTCTTTTCTTATGCCTTCTTTTTATGTTGCTTTGCTAGAGATACCATCACGTATCCTAGTGCTGCGATAGGTAATGATGGTCAAGAAACTCTTGTTTCAGCAGGAGAAAGGTTTGAATTGGGGTTCTTCACTCCCGAAGAAAGTATGGGTATGCATAGCTATTTAGGAATTTGGTATTACAGATCTAATCCACGAATAGTTGTTTGGGTTGCCAATCGAAACAACCCGGTTTTTGATTATAGAGCAGCTTTTGCTATCACAGATGATGGAAACCTCCAGATTTTGCATCGAGATGGAACTTCTTATTGGTCTACAGAGCTTGATTCAACATCAAAACCAGCGTACCGGGAGGCTAAGCTCCTAGATTCTGGAAACTTGGTTTTTGGTGATAGCAATAATACCCTTCTGACAACTATTCTATGGCAAAGCTTTGCATATCCAACTGATACATTTCTTTCAGGTATGAATATGAGTGAGAATCTAAAATTGATTTCATGGGAAAGTAAAGCTGATCCAAAAGAAGGTAAGTTCTCATTTCAGCTAGATGAAGGAAGGAACCAGTTTGTTATCTTCAATGACCATACAAAGCACTGGGTTAATGGGGAGTCAAGTGATTTCTTTAGCTCAGAAAGAATGCCTGATGGGATGAAAAAATTTCTATCTAACACCACCGGATCAGATAATAATACAAGGATTAGGTTGGATGTTGAAGGGGAGCTACAATACTGGAACTTCAATGTCTCTACAAATTGGTCTTTGCAATGGATGGCGCCGAGAGACAAATGCAGTGTGTCTAATGCCTGTGGGAACTTTGGCAGCTGCAATCTAAACAATATTTTGGCTTGCAGATGTTTGCCAGGATATAAGCCTACATCACCGGAAAGTTGGAGGAATGGAGATTTCTCTGATGGTTGCAGCAGAAGCTCTGCCGCATGTGGGAAGAATGACACCTTCTCGGGGTTGAAGAAAATGAGAGTTGGGCAACAAGACAATGAATTTGAGCTTGAGAGTGAAACAAAATGCAGAGAGGAGTGTCTCAATAAGTGCCATTGCCAAGCTTATTCCTTTGTGAAGGGGGAAGTCAATAAGCAAAGGGACAGACAACCTAGCATCAATATGTGCTTGATCTGGACGGATGTTCTTAAGGATCTTCAGGAGGAATATTCTTATGGCGCGCCTGATCTCTTTGTTCGTGTCTCCAAAACTGACACAGGTACTTCCTTCTTTCGACTTGTTCTTTCACCTTTTGTTACTACAAGATGCTGTAATTACGTGAAGAATAATTTTCTCTGATAGATAACTGAACTAAATATCAGTACTGTTTCATACCTTAAAAAAAGCTCCATTTGTTGCAGAATTAAAGGCTAAAAGTTGTGAGCCTTGTGGCATAAATGTGATTCCTTATCCTCTAAGTACTGGATCAGATTGTGGTGACCCCATGTACTTCAGTTTCCACTGCGATAATTCCACAGGAAAACTCAGCTTTAAGACACAGAACGGGACCTATAATGTCACTACAATCGATCAAGATATAAGAACATTTGTTATCCAAGATAAAGATGGAGATCAAATGCGGGAGTTCAACCTATCATTACCATTTAAGATGAACGCCTTTAAACCCAGGTGTGATACCGTGGCAGGAAATTTTCGTTCTAATATTTCATCTCAAGGTGTGGTAGACATAGTTATCGGTTGGGAGCCACCTCCAGAGCCAGTCTGCACTTCATCTGCAGACTGCGAGGATTGGCCAAATTCAACTTGCAAAAATGTAACTGGAATTGGTCAGATGAGATGCCACTGCAATTCAAATTTTCAGTGGAATGGCACGGCTCTAAGTTGCGTTCAAGGTGACCACTCTATATCTTTCTTCAAACTGCAAAAGTAGTGAAAACCATATGTTTCATCCAGTTTAATTTATTATAATGCGCGCACACCCTTTTCTTTCTTGTAGTTGTCGATGGACAATCAGGAGGATCTTCAAGAAAAAAGAAAAAACCAGTGTCCTTGATTGTAGGAGTTACAATTGCTAGTGTCATTGTTCTATCAAGCATCTTCCTCTACACCTGCATTTTGATGAGAAAGAAGGCCAAACGACGAGGTAACTAGACAAATTTTCCTCGTGTAAGTTGGAATTGAAGATTTTAAGGGATTCCTCATGTAATTAGCAATTGTCTTCTTGAAATCTCAGAAAGCCAGCAAAATACCGAAAGAAATGCAGCTCTTATGTATGGCACTGAGAAAGGCTTTGATGTACCTTTCTTTGATTTAGACAGCATTCTAGCTGCTACGGATTATTTTTCAGAAGAAAACAAGCTTGGAAGTGGGGGCTTTGGACCTGTTTACAAAGTAATATTCCTGTTAATCATTGGATGTTTTTTGCCTGACAAGTTTTCAAGCTGGATTTTACCTGCATGACAACTTTGGTTTCAGGGAAAATTCCCAGGAGGTCAAGAAATTGCAATAAAACGACTCTCTAGTGTTTCAGGACAAGGCCTAGAGGAGTTTAAGAATGAGGTGATTTTGATTGCTGGATTGCAGCATCGGAATCTTGTCAGACTAGTAGGCTATTGCATAAAAGGAGATGAAAAGATTTTACTCTATGAATATATGCCTAACAAAAGCTTAGATTCCTTCATATTTGGTCAGTCTCTAAACTTATCCATCATTTTCTCTATATAAATTTACTTTTGAGTAGTCTTGGTGACTGATTTCTGTTCTTATGGAAATGGCAAACCTTTGAAGATCGAACTCTTGGAATCTTACTGAATTGGGAGAGGCGCTTTAATATCATTTTCGGAGTTGCTAGAGGTCTACTTTATCTCCACCAAGATTCTAGACTCAGGATTATTCATCGTGATATGAAAACGAGCAACATTTTATTAGATGCGGTAATGAATCCCAAAATTTCTGACTTTGGATTGGCAAGGATGTTTGAAGGCAAACAAACCGAAGGGAGCACAAACAAAGTTGCTGGAACTTAGTAAGTTTTACATCCTATCCACATTGTCAAGATCAGACATGCACTCAAATGCACACATTTTCTTTTTGCAGTCTCTAATCCTACAGTCATGTCTTGGTTAATGCTGAATTAGGTGTCTGAATCTAGGATTCTGAGTCACTGATTCTTCTGAAAATTGTTGTAACGCAGTGGCTATATGTCGCCAGAGTACGCATTACATGGCTTATTCTCTGTCAAATCTGATGTTTTTAGCTTCGGCGTAGTTGTAATTGAGATTCTCAGTGGGAAAAGGAACGGAGGATTTTTTAATTCTGATGAAGCCCAAAGCCTTCTAGTTTATGTAAGTTCAACCTTGCTAATCTAATGTTTTATCATTTGATTAGATATGCTGACTTAAACTACAAAATTCCAGGCTTGGAGATCTTGGAGAGAAGACAAGGCATTGGATTTAATGGACGAGACATTACACGAAAGTTGCAACACCAATGAGTTTCTGAGGTGTTTAAATGCTGCACTCTTATGCGTACAAGATGATCCAGCCGACCGTCCGACCATGTCAAATGTTGTTGTGATGCTTAGCAGTGAAACTTCAAACTTGCCGGTTCCTAAGAAACCAGCCTTTTCTATACGAAGAGGCTTTTCTTGTTAGAATTCTAATGAGATTAGCTTTGTTTTAGCTGTAGGATTCTAAAGAGATTAACTCTCTTTTTAGCTATAGAATTCTAAATAGTTTTTATGGGAAAATCAGAGATGGTGATCTGTATAGCATGGAATCCAACAATATTTATGTGAACAATTCAGCTGAATCCACAACACATGAAGGCATGAAAGATGTTTTTAATGAACATGGAGCAATTACTAGTGCTGTGATGATGAGGGCTGCTGATGAAAAATCAAAATGCTTTGAATTTGTGAATTTTAAAAAGGTTGAGGATGCTGCCGAAACTGTCAAGATTCTTAATGAAAAAGAAATTGATGCTGAGGAAAGTTATGTTAGAGAATGGTACATGAAGACAGGAGGAGTAACATTTGAAGAAAATCCTGATGGTGATTTAGGCCAAAACAGGGCTGATATAAGTCTAGTTCATCATGACTTGAAGACCAAGATAATTCCAGTAGCAAGTCTGGAATTTCTGAAGATGAAGTTGGGATTGCCCAAAGCAAATCTCAAGGAGGAGTGTTAGAATTCTAATGAGATTAGCTTTGTTTTAGCTGTAGGATTCTAAAGAGATTAACTCTCTTTTTAGCTATAGAATTCTAAATAGTTTTTATGATTATCTTTGATAAGATTTATCATAAATCCTATCCTTATCCAATAATCTCTCCTATCTATTGAGAGTTCTAGTTTATTTCAATTTCTAGTTCTTGTAAGCCTATAAATAGGCAAGTTTCATTAAATGAATGAGTGAGATTCATTCCAATATTTATGAATTTATTTTTGTTCTTCAATTTCTATCAATTTCAGATTTTATAGATTTAAGATTTCCATCATTTCTGGCACAGCTTCTACTTCAAGTAAACAAGAGTGAGGCCTTTCTGGCACGGCTCTCTCTTCAAGTGAACAAGAAACAAGCTTCGATACAACAGGAAGGTCAATAATTTCCTGTCAATTTGCTTAAAATCTTGGAAAGTTCTCAATCTTCTAACATGAAGGTTTTTTCTTTTTTTCCTGTGGTAAAATCTCATGTTTTTTAATGAAGGGATTCATGTCTAATTAATCCTTCTGTTTCGCAATTGTAATCAAAATCCATCTAAGAATTTCATTGTTGTATCTGTGTAATTCCCCATGAACAATTTTTCTTTCAAGTGTTCTACGTTGTTATTACCAATTCGTTTAAATTTAGAGTCAGCAGGCCTGGTTATTGGCCAAATCAATGTTCTGAAGTGCGTGTCTTAGCAAACTTGGAATACTTTCAACAGCTCTGTGTCAAGTTGCTTGATCAGATCCCACACAGTAGTATTTCTTCTTAGGCGACACTAGCCCTTTTTGAGCATCATAATCCATCCAGGGTGCCAGATAATCCCCCAATATCTCTTCAAGGAGACAAAGTATCATATAGTTTTCAACCGCCCCTCATAATCCACCAACCATTGCAGCTGCACATTACTAAAATAGTAGTAAAAACAATCTCTTCTAACAAATCAAGCCCAATGTACGATCCTTCTTTCACCATGCATTTTTCTTCTCCTTGTGATCTTTAGACTCTGCATTTTGAAATTCCTACACTCAGTTTTAAGGGTTCCGTGGAGAATCCAAAACCATTTCAAATAAGGCACAGATACTGGCCTTGCTGACAATCCAATCTTCGGAAGGTCCAAGGATGTCAGCCCTACTATGTGCTATGGCTGTGTCCAAGCCAATGTTTATCAATGGTCAAGGAAGAATAGGAGGACATTTTCGGCTATGTCTGATCCATACATGATTAGGGAGATGCTCTGTAGTTTTTTGAACAGGGGCTTAGGGGTCTGACTGGTGACAAATGTGATCTTCATAGGAGGATAGCAAATCAGGCCTCTTACTTTTGGAAGTTTTAGACGAACACTTTTTTTTTTTTTTTTTAACATTCCATGCTAATGAGACAGCTACCTGGAAGTTTTAGACGAGGAGGGATTCCTCCATGCATTGAGAAAAATGAAAATGAATTTTGACATTAAAGAGCTAAATCCTAACTTTAAGATGAACGCTTGTGATACCGTGGCCGGAAATTTTGGTTTCAATATTTCATCTCAAGGTCTGGTAGAAATAGTTATCGGTTGGGAGCCACCGCCAGAGCCAGTCTGCACTTCATCTGCAGACTGCGAGGATTGGCCAAATTCAACTTGCAAAAATGTAACTGGAATTGGTCAGATGAGATGCCGCTGCAATTCAAATTTTCAGTGGAATGGCACGGCTCTAAGTTGCGTTCAAGGTGACCACTCTATATCTTTCTTCAAACTGCACAAGTAGTGAAAACCGTATGTTTCATCCAGTCTAATTTATTATAATGCGCATATACCCTTGAAAGTTGAACTTTATCCTTTGGTGAATGCAAAGCCACCAAACTATACATGTTTGCCTTGGATAATGAAATTGCCTTACTCGGTTTTGCTTTCCTCTTATATTAAAGTATTTTATTTTGAGTCAATGATTATAAATTCAGACTCGAAATAATTGAGCTAGAACCACTAATCAAACTCACAAAATTAACTGATATTAGTTTCTTGATATAGATGAAAAATAAATATGTTTGGGCTGCAATTCAGGGCGGGGGGCAAAATTGTATTTGGCCCAACTCAACAAGAATGATCCAGACCTAGGGGTTTGTGTGATGAAATCAATGGACCCCAAACTTTGTGGTGTCTCTCTCTGCCAGGTGTTGGCTATATAGGGAGCATTTAGCTTCTGTGGTCACATACCTTCTGCCTCCGTTGGCTTTTGATTCTTGTTTCATCGCTGGCTATCAACTGGCAGATTCTTTTGATTTTATTTTCCTGTAAGAAAACATTTAGATTTTTTTGGGATTCTATATTATGACATGGCATCCACGTGGAGAATAATTGATTTGAGATTCGAATTGTTTTACATTATGTGGTTTGATATGGCTATAGTTAATGGGGGCCGTCCACGTCGATTTCAACTGGTATGAAATTGCTTTTCTTCTGTTCTGGGCCCTACTTTCCCGTTTGATTTTTCCAAGTTGCAGTGCTTGATAAACTTATTAAACTCGGGCTACTCACTGATGAGTTTAACACTCGGGTCCATCAGTTAGATAAGATTAATCCATACTAATCAAAAATAATTTAATTTCATACCTTAAATATGCATTTGGGAAGTTTTCAATTTTCAGAGGGCTTGGTTGAAGCTTTAGTTTAGGGCTACTCCCTTTTAACACCCAAACTTGCAGAGTAAATTAGAAATTAGTGTTTTACAAAAAGAATTAAATAGTTTTTTTAAAAAAAGTTAAGAGTGCACGAACAGCACTAGAGATCATTTCCCATCAAGCTCTGTTAGTTATCGATCGTCAAGTTCATCGTTTATGAGGAAGAATCAACACGTAAGATAAAATCTTGCTGCACATATTAATTAATTTTCTAGTTATAGCCCTAACTTAATCGATGAACAAGAAACAACTTCCTTGTGTGCGTGACTTTTTTTTGGTTTTTTTGAATTCAAGGAATTCCTAAGTGTATTTTTGTATATCTAGGTGAGCGAGTAAAACCCTGACTGTCTTATACTCTTGCAAGAGATGCACATTTTGACTCGAATTCAAGATTTGCTATTCAGATCTTAAACCTTTTGTCATTACACCATAGGGCACTGTGCTTAAAACAGATGTACATGATCAGACTGTGTTATCTAACCCCGAAGCATATAGATCCACCGATCGATGAAGACTTGAGCCAAACTCTATCATTGAATGCTAAGTATGATGACGGTTGTCGAAACCTCCACAAATTAATTTTTGATTTTATTATCACCGAAACGATAATTTTAGTAGTATGGTGGTAGAGACCAGGTCGAACCCAAGAGAAATTGATTTATTTTCCTACAAATACCAAATTCAAAAGAAGAGGGGTGATTTGAATCAACAAGAATTAAATAAGTAAAAGTTCTAAATCTTAACGAAGGTTAATCAAGATGTTGGCAACTCGGTTCAAAGGGGTGATTCCTCCATTCTTACAAATCGGTTGATCATAGAAGTTAAATTAATATCCTTTCACATCAAGCAAATAAATTCGGCTTCCATTAAAGCTAAGGGAAATCTAGAGGTATGTTAAACTAATCCGAATAAACTTCTAATTAGTTCCTTATCGTCAAGCGAATTAAGTATTGAGAAGCAATCTTTTTTCATTCAACGGTAGCTTTAAGATCAAGATCTATGCAATTTATTCCTAGCCAACATTCAAAAGCTTGAACATCTACCCGTCCTATTCATCCTAAATAAATTAAGGTGATAGATAAGACAATCAAATTAATTTACTTGCTTCTTATTCTTGTTCCCCACAACAATTACAGATTGAAAGAAACATAGAAAGCACATAAACCATATCAAACCAATTCCATAAGCATGAATCTGAAATCAATAGCTTAAATTCTGGACAAAGATAAATAAATAATTGAAAGTGTAAGAATTACAATGAAAATGCTACTTCTCACAACCAATAATGAAGATGGATGCTATCCCTTTTGAATCAAGAAAGTGAATCAGCTGCTCATGCCTTTGTTGTTTGCTGCCGAATCTGGAAAAAAGAGTAAAAGAAGAAGAAGTCCTTGCTTGCGTGTGTCTTCCCTTTTATTCTGAAAGAGCCCTAACCCTAATATTGTTACTCAAGCTAAAAAGTAGGAGATAAATGCTATAGAGAAAATCTCTCTAATCTTTGACAGATTAGGAAGCACATTTTGTCATCTAGCTTGCACCAGGATTTTTGTATTGCAGATGATTTTTCCTGACTTTGGGCCCTTCATGAAAGTTGTATCTCTAAATGTGTATATGAATTTGGGCTTTTTAATCACTTGATTTCGATATCGTATGCTCCAGATATGCCCAATTTAGTATTGGTGCGCGAACAGAGTCAGGGTTGACATTGTTGTTCCAATTGGATGTCCAAATCTACATTGAATTTCTTCCTACAATACTTTTCCAGCAAAATTGATAGCTATAATTCCAATTCTGAAACTCCTTTTTAGGAATTAAAACCTGAAACATGCAACAAAGGTCCAAAATATAAAGTGCAGAATTTCCTATTTTATAGCAAGTAATCCACAAAGTCTCTTAAATATGTCAAACCCATGAAATAACTTTCAATATATTAAAATAATCTTGAAAGATGTTAAAAAGCATAATATAAAAGGAATACAAATAGATGTAAATTTTGCACTTGGCATATGACATTTAGTAAATTCTCGGACGAATTGACCCGCACAAGTGGGTAGAGCTCAAGATCATAGTAGCAACTGTTAGATGTAATGAAAAGAGATTTGACGAAGTCTATTTTCGTCTTCTTAAAGGTCCCTTTACCCTAGATTTGGGGATGAACCATTGAATATGTATGAAATTTAAGAAAACGCAATAATTGAACTGAATGTCGGATGTTGACGCGTGATGTCAGATGAATCGCTGGAGTTGTCATTAAATTGTTTAGTTCAGATCGCTAGAAAAACTCGGGTGTGTATTAGGATATAAACACTAACACACTCGAGTTTTTATAATAACCTTGAACTAAAGAAACTAGATGGCGATTCCAGCAATTCTTTGACATCACGGGTCGATGTATAATAGCAGGTCCTTTTGAATTAGAGTAGTGCAAAATGCCAGCACCAGTGACGTTTTGCAAATTGATTCCTTCACAACCGTAGCACTTGCTGCGATGTAGTAATCACTGGTAGCATTCTGATCCATGGTGACCAAAAAGGAAGAAGACTGCCCCACATGAATATCAAACCTGTCCCCAATTAGCAGGGTAAAATCCTCATCCGGCTGAGCAGAAGGAATTTGGATAACGGGCCTGCTGGATATAACAAAGGAACCAAAGCCACCCGAGGCTCTTTAAAGATTAAGTGCCCATTAGGCAACGCAGTGCAAACAGGAAAACGCAGTTTGCACCCTTTGGTAATCGATGAAACATGATTTTATTGGCATGGAACCCATCAAAATCACGATCGAAACTGAGGTTTACATGAGGCAGCATTTTGTAGATTTTGCTGTGTTTCAAACCGAGTATACAGAGAGGAAGCTTCTGTTCTTCTGGAATGGATGCATGCAGCTCTGCATTGCTTCTGACTTGTGGCTCTTCATCGATGGCGGAGAGGAGATCAAAAGAGAGGAGAGGGTCAGGAGATTGTTGGGAAGCGGAGGCAAATGTGGATTGTAGTAGAAGAAATAGATGAATTGTTGTCGTTGTTTTAATTTATCTAAAGAAAGAATTTTACGGAGACTAGAGAGAGTGAGAGTTGGATTTCATTTGCAATTTTACAGAGATTGATGGGTCTGTGTTTGTTTCTCAATTAATTGGGTCTGTGTTCGTCCCATTTTGTTTTTGCAGGTAGAGATTTTTATTATTTTTTATTTTATTTTAAAATGTATTAAAATAATTTATTTTTATTTTTTATAATTTTTTTTAAATTAAAATAATTATAAATCAAAAGTATTATTTTTTTAAATATTTTAAAAAATACAACTGTGCTAAACAACCACACCATTTTTTTTTTCGGGGGATAGATTTTCTAAAGAGTAACAAAAATATACACACCAATAGAAATTGCGATGAATCCCAGATTTATGGTACATTATATTTCAGATGATTTTTTACCAGATATTGTAGATCATGAAAATAGTCAGGGATTACAGAGGCCTTCACATATAGATCTTGTTCTTGATAATATTGCAAGTAGTTTGCTGGGAGAATAAAAAGAAGTGTCTACTTTACTTGAATTATTAATTACATTATGTTATTATGATTATTAAATCTAATATATATATATGTGTGTGTATTTATGCCCTTTAAAGTAATTTCACAAGTTAGAAGCAGTATGAAAAACATGGTAACCAAACACTTGAAACTGTTTTTCATTAACCTCAAACTCAACCACAGTTTTAACCAAACACTTTAAAAATTATTATGAACCGCAACTAAAATGCTTTTCATGAAACTATTTTTTTAAAATTTCAACCAAACACACACAAAACAAAAAGTAGAAAAAGCTCCCAATCTGATCTTTTACTTGAAAAGTGTAATTAAAGTCCCATTTCGGAGGAGTAGGACAGTTTGTGCCCAGAACACAATTCTACCATAAATTACATCGCTTTGGATCACTTGATATTGATGAACATTTTGTAGGATCAGGAAACCGTCCATCGATAGCTGTAACCTATAACAACTAATTTTGTTTCTTTTTTTTTAATGCCTGCTGGCCCCCTTTGACAACCTTGAGAGATTTTATAAGGTTTCGAGACATTTTGAATTTATTTTTGATCACTTGATATTGATGAACATTTTGTAAATCTTTGATAAGAATTAGTTGAAGTGCATTTGAGTATGAACAAATAGAAAACACAATGGTTTTTACCCAATAATTTCACTTTCATTGTCAAAGTTATCTAAGTGATATGCTTTCGAGGTTTTATCGGAGCAATTCCGATGTCATCATTACTAGAAAACACCACAAATTGATAGAGAAGACACACATTTCATTTGATTCTAATCTTGCTCAATTTAAAGGTTTTTAACTCTACATTCATGGGTTTGAAGTTACCAACTCAATAAACCAAAACTGTCAAAATAAAGACTGAATAGCATATCACCTTCTCTTCCTTAACACTGAACGATATTTAAGTAATGTAGGTGAGATTAGAGTTCTTAATTTAGAATTTGAAAAAATTCAATTGAGTCCATGTTCTTCTCATCACTTCTAATTATGCTCCTACGTGTCTCTAAATTTTCATTTTCTTTTAATTCTACCCTGTTGAGCTCAAAATCCAACCCCTAAGTTGGTTGCCCTTTTTATTGTGGTTTTTGGTTCTGAATTCGTGTAATTTGATCCTCAATAAACCAACAAACTTTCATTATTTAATATGTCAACTAGAAAAACTTTGATTTTTGATGAAGGACTTTAAAAAAAATAATAATAATCAAATTGCACCACTTATGTGATGCACTTTCTTCTTCTTCTTCCTCCATGTAATTGTGGAAGATTTATATTTACAAGTTATAAGAAATAACAAGAAGAGTATTGCTTGTGATATGTTTTGATCAACTTATCAAAACATTGTATATTGATTTGTATTTATATACATCAGTACATAATAATGGAGGAGACAAATATGGAACTAACTTATTTACAGTTGTACAGAAATATATTTGTAGAAAATATAGCAGCACCATAACTATTGCAGAACATAGACAGACAAGCCTGACTTATAATTTTTTGAACAGAGGTTTCCTTAAACAATATAAACACCAATTTTTTTTTTCCAATTAGTATATAGATTTACGAAGATCCACACCTCAATATTACATTTCGTTTTGGTTTGAAACTCGAGGTGACACCATAAGAGTAAACCATCAACAGTTTAATAATGAAATTTGGGAAAAGGGTGATTGCCTAGAAAATAATTTCCCTTTGGCTTTTTTCTCTTAATAATTGAAGCTTGGAGCCGCCATTGTTGTGTTCCTGAAACACTGGTCTAGACTTATGTAAGGGCCAATAAATTAATCCCACTTCAACAATAATTTTTGAAAAAAGTCTTCCATGGTCTTTGTTAATATAATTTTGGTTATATTATATGGACCAAAATACAATATCTTGCATCGTTCTCTGTCGATGCATTGTAATTGTCTATAGTAACATTCCCCAAAAATCAACAAAGAAAAGCAAAATGAACAAAAATCAGATTATATAATCAAAGAAATAATACTAAAAAGAAAATTAAAAAACAAGAAGATCTAAATAATTTGTTCGCTTACTCTCTAAAAGTAAACCCAGGCACAACTAAGTCATCCCCTTCTGCCTTAGCCAGCCACCTATCATATAACCACACTTGAAAATACAACCAGAAAACCATAGATTTGTCCAAAAAATAAAACCCATTAACCAAAAACACCATATATGCATTCACATAAAATAAAATGTAGTAAAAAACAACCCACAATAGAAAAAAAAAAAGGAAGAAAAGGGAAATGTATTTGTGCGGATTTAACAGATAAAGAAGAGGCAGAGATGATGCAGAGTTGTCACTTTCATTCTGTTTTTATCAACATGACTATAATATTTTGTATCGGTTAAAAAAATAAGACAAAATAATATTATTTTTATTTTAGTTTAAATTCAGTTTCATTTTGGATTTTTCAGTCAAATACCGGCTGAAATGTTCCGGTTTCATCCACTAGTTCTGTTTTGGCCAAATAGTATTTTTTTTTAAATAATAAATAATTTTACAATATTAATCACATATTTTAATCTATTGTTAGATTGATATACAATTTTACTAGGTTTCATCATTTAATATTTTTAAAATAATATTGTTTTAATAAAAAAATAACTTTCAAATCAATTCAAGATAAAATGAATTTAATTGTGTTGGGTTTCGTAGCCATGAAAAAAAAAGCAACACAAACCCAGAGACTGTCTCTCTCCTGCTCGAGAATTCTCTCTGCGACAGCAAATAAAAATCACAATCCCACTCCACTTTCAAAATTCAAACGCATTAGTAATTGAGAGCTATGAAAGAAAAATAAAACCTGGGCATGAAGGCAGGGATGCTTTGAACAATTCAAACGTGACATTGTGAATAGTTTGATTAGAAAATAAAAAGAAGTGTCTAATTTATTTGAATTATTAATTATATTATCTTATTATGGTTATTAAATCTATAATATTTAAAAAATTATATATATATATATATGTGTGTGTGTGTCTATGCCATTTAAAATAATTTTATAAGTTGTATTTGTGCGGATTTAACAGATAAAGAAGAGGCAGGGATGATATCGGGGTTGTCAATTTCATTCTATTTTCACTAAAATAAATGAAATGTTTTGTATCAGTTAAAAAATGAGACAAAACGACATTGTTTTAAACTTAGTTTAAATTCAGGTCTGTTTTGAATTTTTCAGCCAAATACCAGCCGAAAATGTTCCAATTTTTTTCGCCGGTTCCGTTTCACCAAAATAGTGTTTTTTTTATTTTAAATAATGAATAATTTTATAATATCAATCATATCTCTTAATCCACCCGTTAGATTGATATTAAATTTTACAATGAGTCTCTTGACATATTTATATATGTTATGCTAAAATTTCAGAGCAATCAGAGAATGTAAAAACCTTGCGAGATTGATGATGACATTCTCATAATATTATAAATGTTTATAATTTTGTTCAGAAAAATCATTTTATTGCATCTTTTTTAGATTAAATTGCACAATTCTAAATAATTTTATATTTGGATCTGAACTAATATATTTAATTATATATATAAACAATACAATCCCAAAATAACACGTTAAATCACTCCAAAACTGAAATATTATGTTCTAATTAAAAAATACAAAATAAAAAATACCAATCAAAACGATATTGAGAACTTTGGATGATATTGCTCGGCGTTCTTGACTTGTGACGCGACAGAGAACGATGCAAGATATTGGCTAGTGAAGCTGGACAGTATCATATGGACCAGTAAGAAAAGATGGAACGGACATATTTGTGGACGACCAATTAAAGAGCTGCAAGAGGAGTATGAGAAAAGTCGTATTGAAAAGCTGTGTCAATTTTGACAACTCACAACGAAAGGGAATCTCCAGTGCTAAACCCATTCTTTGCGTTAAATATTTTCATCGGTTTGTCAAAAACACTCGATACTGCATGGAAAACTTGAAGAAAAAATATATAATCCATTTATGAAAAAGCATTAAGGGGTGTTTATTCATCGGTTTTTCCGTGATATATTCTTGTAACCTGACTGAGAGATTTAAGAGGTGTTTAGGAGTGCTTTTAAAAACTATTTATGAAAAATTTTAAAAAAAAATTATTTTATTTTTCACTTTAAATTATTATTTTTTTGGTGTTTTTAGATTTTAAAAAAATATCATTTTAATATATTTCTAAATAAAAAACACTTTAAAAAACAACTGCAACCACACTCGATCCCAAACAGACACTTATAGTTTAATTACCACGTATATTTATTTTGTATATGAAAACATATACAAAATATATAGCATCCAATTGGAGGAGAGATATAATAATAACTTTTTATCTCATCCAAAACTCGATTTAGATTTATGATTGAAGGATAATTTGTCTAATGAACTTGATACAAATCAGGTTTACGATATCTCAAATATTGCGACCAAGAATATTAAGATGAATTGTAATGTATCAACCGTTGGTTCTTTATAATTGGGCTTGAGCTCCCAATCTTCGGGAATCTAGGTGAAATTATAGGAATAAGTTGATGCTCAGACAACCTGACTTAGTGCATAGAAGACTTAGCTTTAGTCCAAAACAGAGAAGGTGATTATACAAGGAGCTGTTGTCAAGTTTTAGTGATCCATGTGATTTACCTCGTCGCCTGTCTGGTCCTAACAAAGATTAATCTCTATCTCTTTTCTTCTCTTTCAGCTCCTGTCATCTAGATAAATTATATTCAAACTAATATTTTTAGAATTAATAATAGAATTTGGTTTTTTATTTCTTTCTATTTTTTTCAAAATATCATATGAATTACTAACAAAAAATACTAATGAAATAAACCGTCACTGAGGGAATAAATCCGTTGGTAAGTTTAAGAGAGTTCAAAAAAACTATAGGAATTATCAATGATATTATTTGAATCACTCACAGAATAAGTATGTTGATAATATAAATTCAATCATATATGGACTTTGTCGTGATAAAATCAATGATTATTCCGTTAATATTATGCAATATTTTTCTAGTATTTTCAATCCATTCACATTTTTTAAATACTTTCAAATGCAATTTTAACAATAGCTTCATCTTATTTTGAGTTTTTTTTTTCATATTAAATTTGATCTTTATTTTGTTAATTTCTATATTTATTTTTTTCCTCAGAGTTTTTTTAAATTGATATGTAAATTTGTTGGGAATAAATTCATTAAATACAAATTTTATATTAAAATTTAAACTCAACTTATTTATTAAAAATACTTTCAAATCATATAATTTTATAAAATAATTTATATACATTATCATCAAATAATTTTTATAAATTTTATCACCATTACTACATATATTATTATTGTCATCCATCACCATCAGTCCATCACTATCGCCACTCTTCACTTTACCACTGTTATCTTCGTTTCCTCCCCGCCACGACAACTCTATCATAATCACTACCTCAATTATCTACCCACAATCACATTCACTACCTCGTTATTTCAATTTTAGAGATGTTGGGAGTATAACACCAGTTATTTTTTAATTTTAAAATATATTAAAATAATTCTTTTATTTCTTAAAAAATATAATTTCAATCACGTTACGGAAACACGTGTTTTATTTTTGTCATGATGAGGAAGATGTGGTGTTCAAATGATTGACTATTCTAAATTAATCTAATTTCAGTAAAGTATCCTCTCTCTTCTTTTATGGTAAGCGTCAACGACTCAAAATTTGCTTTGCAGCTCACTTGAGTGGTGCATTCATAGATGATGGCAAGAAGAGATCTTAACCAGAGAGATCTACGTGCAATGCATAGCATGCTGTCTACCGTTGTCTTTTCTTATGCCTTCTTTTTGTGTTGCTTTGCTAGAGATACCATCACGTATCCTAGTGTTGCGATAGGTAATGATGGTCAAGAAACTCTTGTTTCAGCAGGAGAAAGGTTTGAATTGGGGTTCTTCACTCCCGAAGAAAGTACTGGTTCAAGAAGCTATTTAGGAATTTGGTATCACAGGTCTAATCCACGAATAGTTGTTTGGGTTGCCAATCGAAACAACCCGCTTTCTGATGATGGAGCAGCTTTTGCTATCACAGATGATGGAAACCTCCAGATTTCGCATCGAAATGGAACTTCTTATTGGTCTACAGAGCTTGAAACGACATCAAATCCAGCGTACCGGGAGGCTAAGCTCCTGGATTCTGGAAACTTGGTTTTTGGTGATAGCAATAATACCCTTTTGACAACTATTCTATGGCAAAGCTTTGCACATCCAACTGATACATTTCTTTCAGGTATGAATATGAGTGAAAATCTAACATTGATTTCATGGGAAAGTAAAGCTGATCCAAAAGAAGGTAACTTCAAATTTCAGCTAGATGGAGGGACCCGGTTTGTTATCTTCAATGACTACACAGTGCACTGGGCTAATGGGGAGTCAAGTGATTTCTTTAGCTCAGAAAGAATGCCTGATGGAATGACAAATTTTCTATTGAACACCACCGGATCTGTTCCAAATCCAAAATTCAGCAGTAAGACTCTACCACCCTCAGATTATAATAATACAAGGATTAGGTTGGATGTTGAAGGGGAACTACAATACTGGAACTTCGATGTGTATACAAATTGGTCTTTGCAATGGTTGGAACCGAGAGACAACTGCAGTGTGTTTAATGCCTGTGGGAACTTTGGCAGCTGCAATCTATACAATATGTTGGCTTGCAGATGTTTGCCAGGATTTAAGCCTACATCACCGGAAAGTTGGAGGAATGGAGATTTCTCTGGTGGTTGCAGCAGAAGCTCTGCCGTATGTGGGAAGAATGACACCTTCTTGAGGTTGAAGATGATGAGAGTTGGGAAACAAGACAATAAATTTGAGGTTGAGAGTGAAACAAAATGCAGAGAGGAGTGTCTCAATAAGTGCCCATGCCAAGCTTATTCCTTTGTGAAGGGGGAAATCAATAGGCGAAGGGACAGACAACCTAGCATCAATATGTGCTTGATCTGGACGGATGTTCTTAAGGATCTTCAGGAGGAATATTCTTATGGCGGGCCCGATCTCTCTGTCCGTGTCGCCATTGCTGACACAGGTACTTCCTTCTTTCGACTTGTTCTTTCTCCTTTTGTTACTACAAGATGCTGTAATTACGTAAAGAATAATTTTCTCTGATAGATGATTGCAAACAAGCAGTTGACTTAACTCATAGCTGAACTAAATATCAATACTGTTTCATACCTTAAATAAAGCTCCATGTTTTTGCAGAATTAAAGGTTAAAAGTTGTGAGCCTTGTGGCATAAATGTGATTCCTTATCCTCTAAGTACTGGATCAGATTGTGGTGACCCCATGTACTTCAGTTTCCACTGCAATACTTCTACAGGAAAACTCAGCTTTAAGACACAGAACGGCACCTATAATGTCACTACCATCGATCAAGATATAAGAACATTTGCTATCCAAGATAAAGATGGAGACCATTGTAATTCCAGTACAAGAGGTCAACTGCGGGAGTTCAACCTGTCATTACCATTTAAGATGAACGCGTGTGATACCGTGGCAGGAAATTTTGGTTCCAATATTACATCTCAAGGCCTGGTAGAAATAGTTATCGGTTGGGAGCCACCTCCAGAGCCAGTCTGCACTTCATCTGCAGACTGCGAGGATTGGCCAAATTCAACTTGCAATGTAACTGGAAATGGTAAGATGAGATGCCACTGCAATTCAAATTTTCGGTGGGATGGCATGGCTCTAAATTGCGTTCAAGGTGAGCACTCTATATCTTTCTTCAAACTGCAAAAGTAGTGAAAACCATATGTTTCATCCGGTTTAATTTATTATAATGCGCGCACACCCTTTTCTTTCTTGTAGTTGTCGATGGACAATCAGGAGGATCTTCGAGAAAGAAGAAACCATTGTCCTTGACTGTAGGAGTTACAATTGCTAGTGTCATTGTTCTATCAAGCATCTTCCTTTACACCTGCATTTTGATGAGAAAGAAGGCCAAACGACGAGGTAACTAGACAAATTTTCCACGTGTAACTTGGAATTGAAGTTTTTAAGGGATTCCTCATGTAATTAGTAATTGTCTTCTTGAAATCTCAGAAAGCCAGCAAAATACCGAAAGAAATGCAGCTCTTATGTATGGCACTGAGAAACGGGTCAAAAACTTCATAGATGCTGAAGAGTTGAACGAAGAAGATAAGAAGGGCATAGATGTACCTTTCTTTGATTTAGACAGCATACTATCTGCTACGGATAATTTTTCAGAAGAAAACAAGCTTGGAAGAGGGGGCTTTGTGTTGGAAATCAAAGAAACAAAAGTCTACATAATTCAAAACTGGAATTGTGCTAAAATAAAGAACAATGAAGAACACTAAGAAATATCAAGAATGAGCAGAATCAAAGGTAAGGTTACTGCTATCCCTCTTCTCTTATTTATAATGAAAATATGAAGTGTTACAAAATAGGGTTTCCCCATTTGGTTACAACTTCCTCTTCTATAATCTAAATAGGAAAATACTTAAAATAGAAACTAGAACTTTGATCAATCAATATGATCTTATTTAGGAAACATAATAATTTAAAGATAGTAAAAATCCTGACATTAATTGTAGGCATGGAATCAATCTTTAGTCTTCATTTTTCAACACTCCCCCTTGGTTCCAAGACTACTCATTCCAATCATCTCCCTTTGTTGTATTGCACATCTGTTGAGTTGTGGCTACAAATAAAAATTCATCTTTGATTTCTGAAGTGTCCTCTTCTTGAGCCTGTTTGACTTCATCTACTCTGGTTTTGCAAATTTTTTGTATGTGACCGAATTGATTGCAATTTCGACACTGCACATTCTTGTACCAACACCATTCCTCAAAGTGATTTGTTTGTTGACAATATTTGCATGCGGGGAACTCTTTCTTTTCTTTCCTTATCAGGTTGTGTTGCCAGTTACTAGATTGTTGATTATTTGGTCTCCAGTCGCTTCCTTTTTCCATCTTTCCACTTTGGTTATTTCTGGAAAAATTCTGAGTGTGATTCTTCCCTTTGTAGACCGCAACAAGAGCATTCTCACTTGTTCCTTCCTGTCTGTAGGCTTGCCTTTGCTCCACAGCTTGTAGAGCATTCACAAGCTCTTGAAAGCTCATCTCAGAAAAATCCTTTGAATCTTCTAATGAGCAAATCTTATGCTCAAACTTTTCAGGTAAGCTCACTAGCACTTTTTCCACAATTCGAGATTCTGGAAATTCTTCTCCTAACAATCTCACTTCATTCACCAGTTTTGAGATGTGTGAGGAGAAGTCTTTGATTGTGTCAGATTCCTTCATCTTCAACCCTTCAAATTGCCTTTTCAAATTCAAAATCTGCATCTTTCTTGATCTCTCATCTCCTTGGAATTCAGCCTTTAGCTTATCCCAAGTTTCTTTGGCCGTTTTACAAGCCATGATTCTTGTAAAAATTTCTTCACTTACTGCATTATGAATGCAAGTAAGTGCCTTGAACCCTTTAGCCTTTTCTTCACTGAAAAATTTCATTTGAGCCACGGTTGGATTGTTTCCAAGAGGTATTGGTTGTTTGTCTTTCTCCACAAACTCCCATAAATCAAAAGCCTTCAAATATGCCTCCATCTTCACTGCCCAAATTCCAAAATTCTGACCAGTAAACACTGGTGTTTTTGGTGAAAAAGATGCATAATCCATTCTGAAAAATTCAACCGTGATTCGTTGAAAAAAAAGTTTAACAATTGCTGTTGTGAAGCCTTTGTGCAATTGTTTTAAAGGATTTGAGAAAAGTAACTAATCCTTCTACTTCAAGATTTTGCAGAAAAAAAAAGAACTCTCGTTTTTCTCTCCCCTTCCCTTCAAAGTTAATAACTTTGAAAAATTTCACTTAAATTCTCTCGTGTTTCACTCAATCCCTTCAAAGATCAAAATCTGCTCTCTCAATTTTTTTTTTCTTTCAAAAACCCTTCATAGCCCTTAGCTTTGATGTCATTTTTAAAACCTCACTTTTAATCTCTCATGTTTCACACAATCCCTTCAAAGATCCTAATAGCTCTGATACCATTTGTTGGAAATCAAAGAAACAAAAGTCTACATAATTCAAAACTGGAATTGTGCTAAAATAAAGAACAATGAAGAACACTAAGAAATATCAAGAATGAGCAGAATCAAAGGTAAGGTTACTGCTATCCCTCTTCTCTTATTTATAATGAAAATATGAAGTGTTACAAAATAGGGTTTCCCCATTTGGTTACAACTTCCTCTTCTATAATCTAAATAGGAAAATACTTAAAATGGAAACTAGAACTTTGATCAATCAATATGATCTTATTTAGAAAACATAATAATTTAAAGATAGTAAAAATCCTGACATTAATTGTAGGCATGGAATCAATCTTTAGTCTTCATTTTTCAACAGGCTTTGGACCTGTTTACAAAGTAATATTCATGTTAGTCATTGGAATTTTTTTTCCTGACAAGTTTTCTAGCTGGATTTTACCTGCATGACAACTTTTGTTTCAGGGAAAGTTCCCAGGAGGTCAAGAAATTGCAATAAAACGACTCTCTAGTGTTTCAGGACAAGGCCTAGAGGAGTTTAAGAGTGAGGTGATTTTGATTGCTAGATTGCAGCATCGGAATCTTGTCAGACTAGTAGGCTATTGCATAAAAGGAGTTGAAAAGATTTTACTCTATGAATATATGCCTAACAAAAGCCTAGACTCCTTCATATTTGGTCAGTCTCTACATTTATTCATCATTTTCGCTATATAAATTTACTTTTTAGTCATGGTGACTGATTTTTGTTCTTATGGAAATGGAAAACCTTTGAAGATCGAGCTCCTGGAATCTTACTGAATTGGGAGACGCGCTTTGATATCATTTTAGGAGTTGCTAGAGGTCTTCTTTATCTCCACCAAGATTCTAGACTCAGGATTATTCATCGTGATATGAAAACGAGCAACATTTTATTAGATGCGGAAATGAATCCCAAAATTTCTGACTTTGGATTGGCAAGGATGTTTGAAGGCAAACAAACCGAAGGGAGCACAAACAGAGTTGTTGGGACTTAGTAAGTTTTAGATCCTATCCACATTGTCAAGCATCAGACATGAACTCATGCACACATTTTCTTTTCGCAGCCTCTAACCCTACAGTCACTGATTCTTGTGAAAATTGTTGTAACGCAGTGGCTATATGGCGCCAGAGTACGCATTAGATGGCATATTCTCAGTCAAATCTGATGTTTTTAGCTTCGGCGTGGTTGTAATTGAGATTCTCAGTGGGAGAAGGAACGGAGGATATTTTAATTCTGATGAAACCCAAAGCCTTCTAGTTTATGTAAGTTCAACCGTGCTAATCTAATGTTTTATCATTTGATTAGATATGCTGACATAAACTACAAAATTCCAGGCCTGGAGATTTTGGAGCGAAGACAAGGCATTGGATTTAATGGACGAGACATTACACGAAAGTTGCAACACCAATGAGTTTCTGAGGTGTTTAAATGCTGCACTCTTATGCGTACAAGATGATCCAGCCGACCGTCCGACCATGTCAAATGTTGTTGTGATGCTTAGCAGTGAAACTGCAAACTTGCCGGTTCCTAAGGAACCAGCCTTTTTTATACGAAGAGGCTTTTCGGGCACAGCTT
The DNA here is from genome assembly GCA_025169955.1 of Salix arbutifolia. Classification (NCBI taxonomy): domain Eukaryota; kingdom Viridiplantae; phylum Streptophyta; class Magnoliopsida; order Malpighiales; family Salicaceae; genus Salix; species Salix arbutifolia. The sequence continues at coordinate 15,456,518 of CM045920.1, forward strand.
CTACTTCAAGTAAACAAGAGGGAGGCCTTTCTAGCACAGCTTTTTCTTCAAGTAAACAAGAAACTAGCATCGATACAGAGGTTGCCTCAGACGAAGGTCGATAATTTCCTGTCAATTTGCGTAAAATCGTGGAAAGTTTCTCAGTCTTCTAACAGGAAGGTTTTTTCTTTTTTTCCCGAGGTAAAATCTCATGTTTTTCAATGAAAGGATTCATGTCTAATTAATCCTTCTGTTTCGCAATTGCTTTTCTTCTGCCCTGGGCCCTAGTTTCCCGTTTGATTTTTCCAAGTTGCAGTGCTTGATAAATTTATTAAACTCGGGCTACTCACTGATGAGTTTAACACTCGGGTCATCCGTTAGATAAAGATTAATCCGTATTAATAAAAAATAATTTAATTTCATACCTTAAATATGCATTTGGAAAGTTTTCAATTTTGAGAGGGCTTGGTTGAAGCTTTAGTTTAGGGCTGCTCCCTTTTAACACCCAAACTTGCAGATTAAATTATAAATTAGAGTTTTACAAAAAGAATTAAATAGTTTTTTAAAAAAAGTTAGAGTGCACGTACAGTACTAGAGATCATTTTCCATCAAGCTCTGTTAATTATTGATCGTCAAGCTCATCGTTTATGAGGAAGAATCAACACGTAAGATAAAATCTTGCTTCACATATTAATTAATTTTCTAGTTATAGCCCTAACTTAATCGATGAACAAGAAACAACGTCCTTGTGTGCGTGACTTTTTTTGTTTTTTTTATTCGAGAAAACCATACAATCCAAAAAACTTATTTTGTGAGCTTAAGTGATTGAATAAAATCCTAGTTGTTCCAGATTTTTACAAGAGATGCATATTTTAACTCGAATTTAAAATTTACTATACATATCTCAAAACAGATGTACAGACTGTGTTATCTCACCCCGAATCCACCAATCGATGAAGACTTGAGCCGAACTGGTTCATTGAATGTAATGAAAAGAGAGTCTATTTTCGTCTTCTTAAAGGTCCCTTTACCCTAGATTCCGGGATGAACCATTGAATATGTATGAAATTTAAGAAAACGCAATAATTGAACTAAATGTCGGATGTTGACGCGTGATGAATCAATGGAGTTGTCATTAAATTGTTTAGTTCAGATCGCTAGAAAAACTCGGGGGTGTATGAGGATATAAACACTAATACACTCGAGTTTTTATAATAACCTTGAACTAAAAAAACTAGATGGCGATTCCAGCAATTCTTTGACATCACGGGTCGATGTATAATAGCAGGTCCTTTTGAATTAGAGTAGTGCAAAATGAGCACCAGTGACGTTTTGCAAATTGATTCCTTCACAATATTTAGTAATCACTGGTAGCATTCTGATCCATGGTGACCAAAAAGGAAGAAGACTGCCCCCACATGAATATCAAACCTAGTATAATTCTATTTCAGTGTAATAACCCTATGTTTCCACAAGAAGCAGATTGTGTCCCTGGATTCTGAAGCTCAAACTTCAATGGTTTCATATCTGTAAGGTCCTTTCCCGTCGATTTAACCCCGATTAGCAGGGTAAAATCCTCATCCGGCTGAGCAGAAGGAATTTGGATAACGGGTTTGCTAGACATAACAAAGGAACCAAAGCCACCCGAGGCTCTTTAAAGATTAAGAGACGGAAAGTAGAAAAAGCTCCCAATCTGATCTTTTACTTGAAAAGTGTAATTAAAGTCCCATTTCGGAGGAGTTGGACAGTTTGTGCCCCGAACACAATTCTACCATGAATCACATCGCATTTGGATCACTTGATATTGATGAACATTTTGTAGGATCAGGAAACCGTCCATTGATAGCTGTAACCTATAACAACTAATTTTGTTTTCCTTTTTTTTTAATGCCTGCTGGCCCCCTTTGACAAGCTTGAGAGATTTTACAAGGTTTCCAGACATTTTGAAATTATTTTTGATCACTTGATATTGATGAACATTTTGTAGATCTTTGATAAGAATTAGTTGAAGTGTATTTGAGTATGAACAAATAAAAAATACATTGTTTTTTACCCAATAATTCCACCATCAAAGTTGTCTAAGTGATATACTTTCGAGGTTTGTTGGAGCAATTCCGATGTCATAGTTACTAGAAAACACCACAAATTGATAAAGGAGACACACACATTTTATTTGAATCTAATCTTGCTCAATTTAGAGGTTTTTAACTCTACATTCATGCGTTTAAAATTACCAACTCAATAAACCAAAATTGTCAAAATTAAGACTGTATAACATGTCATTCACCTTCTCTTCCTTAACACTAAACGATATGTAGTAAAGTAGTTGAGATTAGAGTTTTTAATTCAAAATTTGAAAAAATTCAATTGAGTCCATGTTCTTCTAATCACTTCTAATTATACTCCTACGTGTTTCTAAACTTTCACTTTCTTTCAATTCCACCCCGTTGAACTCAAAATTCAACCCCTAAGTTGGTTGCCATCTTCATTGTGGTTTTTGGTTCTCATTTTGTGCAATTTGACCTTCAATAGACAAACAAATTTTCAATTTTCTTAATTTGACTCGTGATTCAGTCAATTTCAACCTCTATATTCACACGTCTTTTTTAGTTTGGTTCTTGGTTCTAGATTTCTTCAATCAAGTTTCTAATTGTTAATCAATCTTCAAAAATCATGCAATTAAACCTTTGATTTGACCAAATTAACTCTTTAGAAATTACAATTTAACCCCTAAACTTTGATACCTTTCAATTAAAGCTTAAATTGACTTCAAAATATCAATTTTCCCTTCAATTAAACATCCTGTAGATTAAAAAAAACCTTTTAAAAATTATAATTGAGTTCTCAAACATCTAATTTTAAAATTCATTTTGAATTGAATTTCTGTTGCAAATAGGGCTTTTGATAATTAAAAATACTTTATCATATTTTTTTAATTTTGTATATTTTGATCTTGCTTGACTAATCTTTAATAATTTTCTAGGTATTCTGATATATTCTTCTCATTGATTTATTTGTTTTTATTTTTTCCATATTTTTAGTATTTTTTCCTTTTCTTTTTATATTTTTTTCTGTGAGGTTCCCAAAATAGATAACAACATTAGGTAATCTAAATTGATATCAAATCTATAAACATGCTTTGATTTGTGGTTTAATATCACATATTAATGAGTTACATGGATATTTGCTTCCTTGTCACTCTTTCTTATTTGCTTATAATTAGTTAGTTAAAATGTTATAAAACTATGTCTGAATCAGATTTTAAAAAATCAAATAAAAATTAACTAGATTAAAACTAGTGATCTAAGTCAAAATTAAGTTTTTCTTTTTAAAAAACAACTTCACTATATATATATATATATATATATATATATATATTTTTAAATAAAATGATATCATCTTAATTGACATGGATTCGCATGTCGAACCTAGAACCCAATCCTTGGACTAGGTTATGAGCTCGACCAAGTTTAATATGTTTGACCAGGAAAACTTTGATTTTTGATGAAGTACTTTTTTTTAGAAAAAGAAAATAATCAAATTGCACCACTCACTTTCTTCTTCTTCTTCTTATTATTACATGTAATTGTGGCAAGATTCATATATACGAGTTATAAGAAATAACAAGAAGAATATTGCTTGTGATATGTTTTGATCAACTTATCAAAACATTGTATATTGATTTGTATCTATGTACATCAGTACATTATAATGGAGGAGACAAATATGGAGCTACCTATTTACAGTTGTACACAAATATATTTGTAGAAAATATAGTAGCACAATAACTATTGCAGAAGATAGGCTGACAAGCCTGACTTATAATTTCCTGAATAGAGGTTTCCTTAAACAATATAAACACCATTTTTATTTTTATTTTTCAATTAGGTTTTAGATTTACGAAGATCCACACCTCAATATTACATCTTCGTTTTGGTTCGAAACTCGAGGTGACAACATAAGAGTAAACCATCAATAGTTTAATAATTAAATTTGGGAGAAGGGTGATTGCCTAGAAAATAATTCCCCTTTGGCTTTTTTCTTTTTTTTAATAATTGAAGCTTGGAGCCGCCATTGTTGCGTTCCTGAAACACTGGTCTAGACTTATGGAAGGGCCAATAAATTAATCCCACTTTAACAATAGTTTTTGAGAAAAGTCTTCCATGGTCTTTGTTAATATAATTCAGGTTATATTATATGGACCAAAATACAATATCTCGCATCGTTTTCTGTCAATGCATTGTAATTGTCTATAGTAACATTCCCCAAAAATCAACAAAGAAAAGCAAAATGAACAAAAAACAGATTATATAATCAAAGAAATAATACTAAAAAGAAAATTAAAAAACAACAAGAACTAAATAATTTGTTCGCTTACTCTCTAAAAGTAAACCCAGGCACAACTAAGTCATCCCCTTCTGCCTTAGCCAGCCACCTATCATATAACCACACCTGCAAAACACAACGAGATAACCCATAGTTGTCAATACCGTTCCAGGTGCCGTTCCGGTTTTTCGATTGGAACGGAACGTTCTGGTTTTGGAGCGTTCTGGCGTGCCGTTTCGGTGTCGTACTGTTCATATATAATTAATTATATATATATATGAAAAAAATAAAATATTAATTTAACAAGCATAATTAAAATTTGAATTCTTTTTTATTTAAAATATTTTGATGTTTTTAAATTATTTTAATGTATAGATGTCAAAAATAATTTTTTAAAAATAAAAAAAATAGATTTTGAACCCGGAACGGAACCGGGGCGTTCCGGCCGGAATTTGGCCGGAATTTCCAGAACGGATCGGAATTAAAACCGGGACGAAAACGACGCCGTTTTGTCCCGGTTTTATGAACGGAACAGAACGGAACGTTCTGGCCGTTCCGACCGGAACGGAACGGAATTAATAACTATGATAACCATAGATTTGTCCAAAAAATAAAACCCATTAACCATAAACACAATTTATGTATTCACATAAAATAAAATGTCAGTAAAAAACAACCCACGATAGAAAAAAAAGGAAGAAAAGGAAAATGTATTTGTGCGGATTTAACAGATAAAGAAGAGATATTAGAGTTGTCACTTTCATTCTTTTTTGACCAAAATGACTAAAACGTTTTGTATCAGTTAAAAAAATAAGATAAAATAACATTGTTTTTACCTTAGTTTAAATTCAGACCCATTTTGGATTTTTCAGCTAAATACCGGCCGAAACGTTTCAGTTTTATCCGTCAGTTCCGTTTCAATCAAATAGTGTTTTTTTTTAAATAATAAATAATTTTACAATATCAATCATATCTTTTAATCCACCGTTAAATTGATATGCAATTTTACTAGGTTTCATCAAATAATATTTTTAAAATAATATTGTTTTAATAAAAAAAATAACTTTCAAATCAATTCAAGATAAAGTGGGTGTTTGACTCTGCGGTGCGGCCAACAGTTGAGGCTCACCGCAGAGCCAAACACATTACAAAACACATAAACCGCGTAGGGTTTTGCACTGTGGACTGAGAGTGTATTCACTGTGGATTGCGACAGTGTGCGTGTGTTTTTGCCCTTCATCAGCCGGCGTGTGTGCATTTTTTTCTGGGGGTGTTTTCGGATTTTGCCTTTTTTTTTAAAGCCGCAATGTGCACAGTGGAGTGACGAAATAGGCCCCCAATAACGACAAAACTGTGCACAGGAGATAGGGGCGCCCTCGACTTTTCCCAAATTTTTGCACAGTACACTGACGAAATAAGCCCCCGATAACGACAAAATTGTGCACAGTAATCGGGGGCTTCGGCGTCCTTTCCCTCCCGGTATTTTCGTAAATACCAGTGGGGGAAGGGCTGTTTGGGTCATTTCTCGGGGGACAGCTGGCGCGTCGTCTGGACGCGTCAGCGGCGCTCAACGCCAACGCGCCATGGAAGCGGCGCGTGCGGATCCAGTAGGCGGTCAAAAATTACGTTCCGCCGGTGAATACGGTGCGCCGCCTGGTCCTCTATCTCCCGTCGCGGCGCGTGTGCGTGCCATATGTCAGGGTAAACGGAGGGGTCCGGTTTTGTGGCCGGTGCACGTTTTCTCTCTCTTGCGGGCCCAATGTCAGGTCCGGTCCCGCATGTATATAAGAAGTTAATTTCGGTCCCTGAGGTTTGGATTTCGATTTTATGCCTGATTTCGGTAATTCAAAGTTTGATGGTTTGCAATTGTGCCCTTCAATTCAAAATAATTATATAAAGCATTTGTAATTTCGGTCCCTAAACTTTTGATTTTCGGTTTCTGTTTCGTTCCTGTAATTTGTTCGGTCCGGATGTTTTGATTTCTTTAATTTGGTCCTCCAATTAAAATTCTTAATATCAACAACTTTCCATATCAGTCCCACTTCTTCTAATTTTTTGATATAATAACAGCGATTACCATAATTATTATTTCATTATTTATTTTGGTCCCAAGATTTTATTTTTTTCCAGTTTTATCCTTGAATTGGAATTAATTATAGATGTTATTTTTCATTTTAACCCTTATTCTTTGAATATTTTATTTTTTATTAATGAATTTTTTTTAATAATAATGATAATAATAATAATAATAATAATAATAATAATAATCATGATTTAATTATTTTCATTCTTACTCTTTTGTTATTTTTTTACCCTCCCGATAATTTGATAATTTTTGTTTTTGCCAGTAATAGCAATGATAATTTTTATTTATTTATTTTTATCTGTTGTTAAAGTTTCTGGGATATTTTGAATCTTTCATTTATTTTTGTTTCTTTCATTATTAACATAATAATAATAATTATAATAAGAATAATAATAATAATAGTGATTATTATTAATATTATAATAATAGTGATTATTTATTCTTTCATAATAATAATAATAATAATAATAATAATAATTTTTTATTGGTTTTTCTTGCTTGCTGTTTTGTTCATGCTTTTTAGTTTTTTTCCCTCGGTATAATTTAATAATTTTTTCTGTTTTTATTCTAGCGGCAATAATAATTTCAGATATTAAAACTCTGATGTTGCTATTGTGATAATGTTTTAAATTAATGTTGCTTCATTTTCCCTTTTTTTATTCTCTCTTTCTATTAATTGATTTTTATAATTTTATTATTTGCACAATAATGATTTCAGTAATTTGTGTTTTTTTCTTATTCAAATATTTTGCTCTTTTTGCTAATATTAGTGCGCGCTTTTTTGTGATCGTTTATGACGCAATACCTATATTTTAAAAAATATAATCTATGCTTATGTGACAAACTCAACTCCAAATTTTGAACATTTTATCTTTTCATCTATAATTTTTATTTACTTATATCATATAAATTTATCGTTGTAGATTTAATTAGGTTAAATTATATACAAAAAAAACTACCCGCGGCAACACGCAGGCAATTAGCTAGTATTTTACCAAATGAGAGATGCTTTTGCATCTTCGGCACACTCTACCTCTGCCTCAAACACACAGACATAAAAATCACACTGCCGTCTCCCTCACCTCCATCTCTCCCTCACGGAACCACACTCTCCCTCAGCCACACCTTCCTCAGAAACACTGCACGCCACACCCACCTTCATCACTCCCTCAGCCACACCTGCACAGAGTCAAGAAATCTTGGCTTTGGAATTGACTGTTTCCCAGTGCTGGCTGGGCACAGAGCATGTTTTTCTTCTCTCTCTCTGGCTAGCTTATAAAAAACTCCCTGAACTTTGGTTTCAAAAACAAACTCCTTGTAAGAAAATCCCTGGTTTCCATGCTAAACTACATGTTTTTTCGAAATCGCCCTTAAAAACGTAAAAACTGGTAAAAAAAACCCATATGAATATCCTCTCAATCCTCCCCCCCCCCCCCCCCCCCCCCCCCGACCCTCATCTCTGCATCTCTTCTCCCTCATCTCTGCTCATCGCCCACACACACAGGCAAGTCTTCTCCCTCACCTCCCACTAGAACCTCTCCCTCACACCCAATAGGAAGAACTTGCATAGGTTTAAGAGAAAACAACAATGGAAATCCTTGATTGTTCGATAGTTTGGAGAAGGGCAGGAGCAATCGATTTTCCCCTCTCAAGCTCGTCATCAATGAACACATGAACTCCTTTGTTGCACAGAGCTTGCTGTAGATGGCTAGTAAAAGTGTTGCGGGTGTCTTGGCCTCTGAAATTCAAGAATACATCATGCTTACAACGATTAGTGGAAGAGGAAGAAGCCATTGGATTAAAACTTACTGTAGGAGAAATATAGAAAACACTTTAGGCCTTCGGGTGCTCCATGATGTGAACATAAATATATTTGTGATTTGATCATTTTCATCCATCTCATGCTTTTTTCATTTTTAATTTAAATAATAATAATAATAATAAAACAGAATAAATAGTATAAAATATTGATGATAAAATAAAATATTTAATTTAATATGCAAAACGTTATTATTTAATTTATTAGAAGATGATCCTAATGTGATATTATTTTTGTTGAATATGATCGTAATCCTAATTTTGTTCTTGAAGATATTTTACTAGATGTTGTTCCTCAATCAAATAGTCAGGGATCGCAAATGCGTTCACATATGGATTTAGTTCGTGATGGAATTGCAAGTAGTTTGATGAGAGAATAAAAACAAGTGTTTAATTTACTTCAATTATTTCAAATATTTTGTTATTATAATTATTAATAAATATACAAAATTATTCCAACAAAATATTTATATATGTGTACATATATATGTATGTGTATACATGTGTATTTTTAATTAATTTCACAAGTTGACAGCAATATGAAAATCATGGTAACCAAACACATGAAACTGCTTTTCATTAAACTCAACCTTAACCACAGTTTTAACCAAACACTTAAATTTCAGTTATGAACCGCAGCTAAAAACGCTTTTCATGAAACTCTTTTTTTCAACCTTAACCACAACAATAACAGCTGTGCCAAACAGTCCCAAAATAAACTTAATTGTGTTGGGTTTCGTAGCCATGAAAAAAAAAAAGCAACACAAACCCAGAGACTTGTCTCTCTCCTGCTCAAGAATTATGTGTACATATATATATGTGTGTGTATACATGTGTATTTTTAATTAATTTCACAAGTTGACAGCAATATGAAAATCATGGTAATCAAACACACGAAACTGCTTTTCATTAAATTCAACCTTAACCACAGTTTTAACCAAACACTTAAATTTCAGTTATGAACTGCAGCTAAAAATGTTTTTCATAAAACTCTTTTTTTTAACCTTAACCACAACAATAACAGTTGTGCCAAACAGTCCAAAATAAACTTAATTGTGTTGGGTTTCGTAGCCATGAAAAAAAAAAAAGCAACACAAACCCAGAGACTTGTCTCTCTCCTGCTCAAGAATTCTCTCTGCGACAGCAAATAAAAATCACAATCCCACTGCACTTTCAAAATTCAAACGCATTAGTAATTGAGAGCTACGAAAGAAAAATAAAACGTGGGCATGAAGGCAGGGATGCTTTGAACAATTCAAACGTGACATTGTAATACTTTCATTGATAGAATAAGTATGTTGTTAATATAGATTCAATCATAAATAGACTTTGTCGTGATAAAATCAATGATTATTCCATTAATATTATGCAATATTCTGCTAGTATTTTCAACCCACACATATTTTTAAAATACTTTCAAATGCAGTTTTAACTACCCAAGGGGTCTTGGTGGAGTGGTAAGGGTAGCTCTCGTCCCTTACGAGATCAAGGGTTCGACCCATCTTCTCGTCTGGAGCAGGTCCTTTGGAGAGCACTTCTCACCCGGTGTGAACGTGATTAGTCTGGGCCAGCGCCTAGGATACACGTGGTTATACAAAAAAAAAAATTCAGTTTTAACTATGGTTTCATCTTATTTTGAGTTTTTTTTATATTAAATTTGATTTATTTTTAATTTCTATATTATTTTTTGTTAGAAAGTTTTTTAAAATTGATATGTAAATTTGTTGGGAATAAATTCATTAAATACAAATTTTATATTAAAATTTAAAATCAATTTATTTATTAAAAATACTTTCAAATCATATAATTTTATAAAATAATTTATAAATAATAATTTATGTACATTTTCATCAATTTTTTTTTATAAATTTTATCACCATTACTAGATTTATCACCATCACCATCACCATCACTATCACTATCGCCAACACCCACGATAAAAAAAGGAAGAAAAGGGGAATGTATTTGTGCGGATTTAACAGATAAAGAAGAGGCAGGATGATATAGGGTTGTCAATTTCATTTTGTTTTCATTAAAATGACTGAAATGTTTTGTATCAGTTAAAAAAAAAAGATAAAATGATATTATTTTAAACTTAGTTTAAATTTAGGCCCGTTTCAGATTTTTCAGCCAAATATCGGCTGAAACGTTTCAGTTTCGTCCGCCAGTTCTGTTTCGCCAAAATAGTGTTTTTTTTAAATAATGAATAATTTTATAATATCAATCATATCTCTTAATCCACCTGTTAGATTGATATGAAATTTTGCAATGAGTCTCTTGACATATTTATATATATTATTCTAAAATTTCAGAGAAATCAGAGAATGTAAAGACCTTGCGAGATTGATGATGACATTCTCGTAATATTATACTTGTTCATAATTTTGTTCAGAAAAATCATTTTATTGTTTCTTTTTTAGATTAAATTGCACAATTCTAAATAATTTTATATTTGGATTTGAACTAATTATTTTTTAACGAAATATATTTAATTATATATATATATATATATATATATATATAACTTCGAAACGATACATCAAAACACTTCAAAACTAAAATATTCTGTTCTAATTAAAAAATACAAAATACCAATCAAAACCGTATTGAAATCAATGAATTATATTGCTCGGCGTTCTTGACTTGTGGCGCGACAGAGAACGATGCAAGATATTGGTTAGTGAAGCTGGATATTGTGTCTGTTTGGGAGGGCGGTTACGGTAGTTTTTCAAAGTGTTTTTCATGCCGAAATACATCAAAATGATATTTTTTTATTTTTTAAAAATCATTTTTGACATCAGCACATCAAAATGATCTAAACACACTAAAAAAATTTCATTTAAAATGCAAAAAAAAAAAATTGAAATTTGGCAAAACGCCGGTTCCACCGCCCTGCCAAACAGGCTAATTATCACATGGACTAGTAAGAAAAGATGGGACGGACATATTTGTGGACGACCAATTAAAGAACTGCAAGAGTAAAATGAGAAAAGTCGTATTGAAAAGTTGTGTCAATTTTGACAACTCACAACGAAAGGGAATCTCCAGTGCTCAACCCATTCTTTGAGTTAAATATTCTTATCGGTTGGTCAAAAACACTCGATACTGCATGGAAAACTTGAAGAAAAAAAATACATAATCCTAGTTGCTCCACCGTAACCTGACTGAGAGATTTAGGGGGTGTTTGGGAGTTCTTTTAGAAAACATTTAATGAAAAAATTTAAAATTTAAAATATTTTTATTTTTATTTTTCACTTTAAATTAATTTTTTTTGGGTATTTTTAGATTAAAAAAAACATTATTTTGATGCATTTCGAAATGAAAAACATTTTTAAAAATAACCGCAACCACATTTCCAAACAGACACTTATAATTTAATTACCATGTATATTTATTTTGGGTACGAAAACATATCAAAATATATAACATCCAACTGCAGGAGAGATATAATAATGACTTTTTATCTTATCCAAAACTCGATTTAGATTTATGGTTGGAGGATGATTTGTCTAATGAACTTGATACAAATCAGGTTTACGATATCTCAAATATTGCAGCCAAGAATATTAAGATGAATTGAAATTATAAGAATAAGTTGATGCTCCGACAACTTGACTTCGCGCTAAGAAGAGGGTCTGTTTGGGACAGCTGTTGTTGTAGCTTTTCAAAGTGTTTTTCGTGTTGAAATACATCAAAATAATGTTTTTTTATTTTTTAAAAATTATTTTTGATATCAGCACATCAAAATGATCTAAAAATATCAAAACATATTCATTTAAAATGAAAAAAATAAATAAATTTGTGCAGTACGGCTGGTGAAAAGCTGAAACAAACAGCTTCTTAGCTTGTACAAAGAGCTGTTGTCAAGTGTTAGTGGTACATGTGATTTACCTCGTCGCCTGTCTGGTCGTAACGAAGATTAATCTCTATCTCTTTTCTTCTCTTTCAGCTCCTGTCATCTAGATAAATTGTATTCAAACTATTATTTTTAGAATTAATAATAGAATTTGGTTTTTTATTTCTTTCTATTTTTTTTTTCTAAATATCATATGAACTACTAACAAAAAAATACTAATGAAATAAACCGCTTGAAAAGTTCTAGAGAGTTAAAAAAAATCACAAGTCTTTGCACAATTACTGATGGAATAAATCTGTTGGTAAGTTTAAGAGAGTTCAAAAAAACTATAGGAATTATCAATGATATTATTTGAATCACTGACAAAATAAGCATGTTGATAATATAAATTCAACCATAGATGGACTTTGTCGTGATAAAATCAATGATTATTCCGTTAATATTATGCAATATTCTGCTAGTATATTCAACCCATACACATTTTAAAATACTTTCAAATGCAAATGCAGTTTTAACAATGGTTTCATATTAAATTTGATCTTTTTTTTTAATTTCTATATTTATTTTTTCATTAGAGAGTTTTTAAAAATTGATATGTAAATTTGTTGGGAATACATTCATTAAATACAATTTTTATATTAAATTTAAACTCAATTTATTTATTATAAATACTTTCAAATCATCTAATTGTATAAAATAATTTATAAATAATAATTTATATGCATTATCATCAAATAATTTTTATAAAATTTATCACCATTACTACATTTACTATTATTGTCATCCATCACCATCACTATCGCCACTCTTCACATCACCACTGTTATCAACCCACAATCACATTCACTACCTCGTTATTTCAATTTTAGAGATGTTGGGAGTATAACACCAGTTATTTTTTAATTTTAAAATATATTAAAATAATTCTTTTATTTCTTAAAAACTATAATTTCAATCACGTTACTGAAACACTCGTTTTATTTTTGTCATGATGAGGAAGATGTGGTGTTCAAATGATTGACTATTCTAATTTCAGTAAAGTATCCTCTCTCTTCTTTTATGGTCAGCGTCAACGAGTCAAAATTTGCTAGTATGTTATGCAATATTTTTCTAGTATTTTCAACCCACACATTTTTAAAATACTTTCAAATGCAGTTTTAAATATGGTTTCATCTTATTTTGAGATTTTTTAATATTAAATTTGATTTTTATTTTTTTATTTCTATATTTATTTTTTTCTTTAGAGAGTTTTTTAAAATTGATATGTAAATTTGTTGGGAATAAATTCATTAAATACAAAGTTTATATTAAAATTTTAAACTCAATTTATTTATTAAAAATACTTTCAAATCATATAATTTTATATCACCATCACTATCGCCACTCTTCACTTTATCATAATCACTACCTCAATTATTTTTACTTTAAAAATATATTTAAATAATTCTTTTATTTAAAAAAAATATAATTTCAATGACATGACGTTACTGAAACACGTGTTTTATTTTGTCATGATAAGGAAGATGTGGTGTTCAAATGATTGACTATTCTAATTTCAGTAAAGTATCCTCTCTCTTCTTTCATGGTAAGCGTCAACGAGTCAAAATTTGCTTTGCATTCATGGTTGATGGCAAGAAGAGGTCTTAACCAGAGAGATCTACATGCAATGCATAGCATGCTGTCTACCGTTTTCTTTTCTTATGCCTTCTTTTTATGTTGCTTTGCTAGAGATACCATCACGTATCCTAGTGTTGCGATAGGTAATGATGGTCAAGAAACTCTTGTTTCAGCAGGAGAAAGGTTTGAATTGGGGTTCTTCACCCCCGAAGAAAGTACTGGTTCAAGAAGGTATTTAGGAATTTGGTATTACAAGTCTAATCCACGAATAGTTGTTTGGGTTGCCAATCGAAACAGCCCGCTTCCTGATGATGGAGCAGCTTTTGCTATCACAGATGATGGAAACCTCAAGATTTTTGATCGAAATGGAACTTCTTGTTGGTCTACAGGGCTTGGACAAACATTAAATCCAGCGTACCGGGAGGCTAAGCTCCTAGATTCTGGAAACTTGGTTTTTGGTGATAGTTATAATACCCTTTTGACAACTATTCTATGGCAAAGCTTTGCACATCCAACTGATACATTTCTTTCAGGTATGAAGATGAGTGAGAGTCTAAAATTGATCTCATGGGAAAGTAAAGCTGATCCAAAAGAAGGTAAGTTCTCATTTCAGCTAGATGAAGGAAGGAACCAGTTTGTTATCTTCAATGACCATACAAAGCACTGGGTTAATGGGCAGTCAAGTGATTTCTTTAGCTCAGAAAGAATGCCTGATGGAATGACAAATTTTCTATCTAACACCAACGGATCAGATAATAATACGAGGATTAGGTTGGATGTTGAAGGGGAGCTACAGTACTGGAACTTCGATGTGTATACAAATTGGTCTTTGCCATGGATGGCGCCGAAAGACAAATGCAGTGTGTCTAATGCCTGTGGGAGCTTTGGCAGCTGCAATCTAAACAATATGTTTGCTTGTAGATGTTTGCCAGGATTTAAGCCTACATCACTGGAAAGTTGGAGGAATGGAAGTTTCTCTGATGGTTGCAGAAGCTCTGCCGTATGTGGGAAGAATGACACCTTCTTGAGGTTGAAGATGATGAGAGTTGGGCAAGAAGACACTAAATATGAGGTTGAGAGTGAAACAAAATGCAGAGAGCAGTGTCTCAATAACTGCCTATGCCAAGCTTATTCCTTTGTGAAGGGGGAACTCAATAGGGCAAAGGAACCAATCAATAAGTGCTTGATCTGGACGGATGTTCTTAAGGATCTTCAGGAGGAATATTCTTATGGCAAGCCCGATCTCTTTGTCCGTGTCGCCATTGCTGACACAGGTACTTCCTTCTTTCGACTTGTTCTTTCTCCTTTTGTTACTACAAGATGCTGTAATTACGTAAAGAATAATTTTCTCTGATAGATGATTGCAAACAAGCAGTTGACTTAACTCATACCTGAACTAAATATCAGTGCTGTTTCATACCTTAAAAAAAGCTCCATTTTTTGCAGAATTAAAGGCCAACAGTTGTGAGCCTTGTGGCATAAATGTGATTCCTTATCCTCTAAGTACTGGATCAGATTGTGGTGATCCCATATACTTCAGTTTCGACTGCGATAATTCCACAGGAAAACTCAGCTTTAAGACACAGAAAGGAACCTATAATGTCACTACCATCGATCAAGATAAAAGAACATTTGCTATCCAAGATAAAGATGGAGATCATTGTAATTCCAGTACAGGAGGTCAAATGCGGGAGTTCAACCTGTCATTTCCATTTAAGATGAACGCCAAACCCAGGTGTGATACCGTTGCAGGAAATTTGGGTTCTAATATTTCATCTCAAGGTGTGGTAGAAATAGTTATCAGTTGGGAGCCACCTCTAGAGCCAGTCTGCACTTCATCTGCAGACTGCGAGGATTGGCCAAATTCAACTTGCAAAAATGTAACTGGAAATGGTAAGATGAGATGCCACTGCAATTCAAATTTTCAGTGGAATGGCACGGCTCTAAGCTGCGTTCAAGGTGAGCACTCTATATCTTTCTTCAAACTGCAAAAGTAGTGAAAACCATATGTTTCATCCAATTTAATTTATTATAATGCGCATACACCCTTTTCTTTCTTGTAGTTCTCTATGGACAATCAGGAGGATCTTCAAGAAAAAAGAAACCATTGTCCTTGATTGTAGGAGTTACAATTGCTAGTGTCATTGTTCTATCAACCATCTTCCTTTACACCTGCATTTTGATGAGAAAGAAGGCCAAACGACGAGGTAACTAGACAAATTTTCCACGTGTAAGTTGGAATTGAAGTTTTTAAGGGATTCCTCATGTAATTAGCAATTGTCTTCTTGAAATCTCAGAAAGCCAGCAAAATACCGAAAGAAATGCAGCTCTTATGTATGGCACTGAGAAACGGGTCAAAAACTTCATAGATGCTGAAGAGTTGAACGAAGAAGATAAGAAGGGCATAGATGTACCTTTCTTTGATTTAGACAGCATTCTAGCTGCTACGGATTATTTTTCAGAAGAAAACAAGCTTGGAAGAGGGGGCTTTGGACCTGTTTACAAAGTAATATTCATGTTACTCATTGGATTTTTTTTTCCTGACAAGTTTTCTAGCTGGATTTTACCTGCATGACAACTTTGGTTTCAGGGAAAGTTCCCAGGTGGTCAAGAAATTGCAATAAAACGACTCTCTAGTGTTTCAGGACAAGGCCTAGAGGAGTTTAAGAGTGAGGTGATTTTGATTGCTAGATTGCAGCATCGGAATCTTGTCAGACTAGTAGGCTATTGCATAAAAGGAGTTGAAAAGATTTTACTCTATGAATATATGCCTAACAAAAGCTTAGACTCCTTCATATTTGGTCAGTCTCTAAACTTATTCATCATTTTCGTTATATAAATTTACTTTTGAGTAGTCATGGTGACTGATTTCTGTTCTTATGGAAATGGAAAACCTTTGAAGATCGAGCTCCTGGAATCTTACTGAATTGGGAGACGCGCTTTGATATCATTTTAGGAGTTGCTAGAGGTCTTCTTTATCTCCACCAAGATTCTAGACTCAGGATTATTCATCGTGATATGAAAACGAGCAACATTTTATTAGATGCGGAAATGAATCCCAAAATTTCTGACTTTGGATTGGCAAGGATGTTTGAAGGCAAACAAACCGAAGGGAGCACAAACAGAGTTGTTGGAACTTAGTAAGTTTTAGATCCTACATTTTCATTTTGCAGCCTCTAATCCTACAGTCATGTCTTGGTTAATGCTGAATTAGGTGTCTGAATCTAGGATTCTGGGTCACTGATTCCTGTGAAAATTGTTGTAACGCAGTGGCTATATGGCGCCAGAGTACGCATTAGATGGCTTATTCTCAGTCAAATCTGATGTTTTTAGCTTCGGCGTAGTTGTAATTGAGATTCTCAGTGGGAGAAGGAACGGAGGATATTTTAATTCTGATGAAGCCCAAAGCCTTCTAGTTTATGTAAGTTCAACCGTGGTAATCTAATGTTTTATCATTTGATTAGATATGCTGACTTAAACTACAAAATTCCAGGCCTGGAGAATTTGGAGAGAAGACAAGGCATTGGATTTAATGGACAAGACATTACACGAAAGTTGCAACACCAATGAGTTTCTGAGGTGTTTAAATGCTGCACTCTTATGCGTACAAGATGATCCAGCCGACCGTCCGACCATGTCAAATGTTGTTTTGATGCTTAGCAGTGAAACTGCAAACTTGCCGGTTCCTAAGAAACCAGCCTTTTCTATACGAAGAGGCTTTTCTGGCATAGCTTCTACTTCAAGTAAACAAGAGAGAGGCCTTTCTGGCACAACTTTTTCTTCAAGTAAACAAGAAACTAGCATCGATACAACGGTTGCTCCAGACGAAGGTCGATAATTTCCTGTCAATTTGCATAAAATCTTGGAAAGTTCTCAATCTTCTAACAGGAAGTTTGTTTTTTTTTTTTTTTCCTGTGGTCAAATCTCATGTTTTTCAATGAAAGGATTCATGTCTAATTAATCCTTCTGTTTCGCAACTGTAATCAAAATCCATCTCGGAATTTCATTATTGTATCTGTGTAATTCCCCATGAACATTTTTTCTTTCAAGTGTCTTACGTTGTTATTACCAGTTCGTTTAAATTTAGAGTCAGCAGAACTGGTTATTGGCCAAATTAATGTTCTGAAGTGCGTGTCTTAGCAAACAGCTCTGTGTCAAGTTGCTTGATCAAATTCCACATTTTTTTTTAACATTCCATGCTAATGAGACAACTACCTTAGAGTTTTAGACGAGGAGTGATTCCTCCATGCATTGAGAAAAATGAAAGTGAGTTTTCACATTAAAAAGCTAAATCCTAACTTTTTTATATTTCAGAGGATCATTATGTACAAAATCAACAAATTTGATATACAACGTACCTTGAAAGTTGAACTTTATCCTTTGATGGATGCAAAGCCACCAAACTATACATGTGGTGTGTGTTTAAGTCCACCTCTGATGTTTGCATAAATGACAAAAAAGATGAAACATCGAGGTCTTTGCATGTAAATATCAATGTCAAGAAAAGTATTCATAAAAGCATTATGCATATTAATAATTAGCCTTCAAAAATAGTAATAGCTAGAATTGTTTGAATAGTAACCGGTCACACAACTAAGACAGAAGGTTACATCATAGTCAATACTTTTATGTTAGACTATATTTTTTGGATATTATTTAGTGATTTTTTCGGAAATATAGTTGAGATTATTTTTGAAAATATTTTTAGGTTCTTTTTATTTGTTTTATTTGTTGATTATATTTTTTACTTGTTAAAAATTAGGCTTTGTGATTTTCTTCATTTACTTTCTATTGATTTAAAGTTTATTACGTTAATTAGAGTTGATTTGATATGTTTATTTCTTTTTAACACAATTTCATTCTTCCATACGAGTTACTATTGTTTTTCCATGTTATCATAATCATTGTTTTATATGATTTATTTGATATTATTATCTATTTTTTATCATTTAATTAAAATAATATCAATTTATTTAATTCAATCAGGTTTATAACAACATTTTTTCTTCTCTTGTTTAGAAAATGCCTGGACCACTTGAATATAATTTTGTTTTTTATGAAAAAAAATGACTATAATTGTACACGGTAGAGCGTGGTCCTCGAATCTGAGTACAAATAGAAAAAAAATCACAGAATATAAAAATATCTAAAACTTAAAAAAGAAAAAAAGAATTTGTCTCCGAAAGTCTCTCGAATGTCTTTAGCAGTGTTGGGCTCTAATATTTGTTGACCAAACTTTGCAAATATTCATCCGAATGTTTTTTCTATGCCACAACTTTTGTCTGTGACAAAAAAATATCTTTTTATTTTATTTTTGAGAAAATCCAATTTCTTTTAAATATTTTTTGTAGCAGGGTTAACTGAATAAACTCTTTGTTGTCTTAGATTCTTACAAGATAAATATATTTTAATTCAAACTTGATATCTACAAAACAGATCTCAAACTTTTAGTATCATGTCACATCTTCTTGAAATTAAAATAAATAAATAAATAAATATGATTATCACAACATAAATAGCACAAATATACAGCTCTTTAGGCGTTTCAAGATGAGCCCTTTGTCTTTTCCATTTTAAACATCTTATAATATTCCTGCCTAACAAATATATCATTGAAACAGTCTTATTTTACATGGCAAATATATCATCCAGAGCCCCGATTGTTTGGAAAAAAAAACTTTTTGAAAAAGTGATTTCGATATAAAATAAATTATTTTTTAATATTTGACAATATTATGAAAAATAAGCTGATTTTTTTTTATAAATTATTAAAAAGAATAACAATCAATTCTGATGGATAAGAAAATATCAATTAAAAATAAATAAAAATTAAAAGAATGAGATTAAAATTGATATAAAAACCAATTTCTAAGAAACAAAATTGAAACCAAATCTTAAAAAAAACTAAAAATGAAATATATAAAAACTAAAAGATTGATGATAAAATTTAATATGATTAATAAATAATAAGATTTTTTTAAGATTTTTTTATAATTTCTAAAAATTATATTGTATCTAAAAATTAATTAATAAATAATAAGATATTCTTAAAAATATTTTTCTAAAAAAACAAGCTAAATGAAAGTATTTTTAAACACAAAAATGTTTGGAAAGTAATCTATAGAAAACAACATTTTCATGGAAAAAACGGGTGTATGAGAAGACTAAAAACTTTTCTTCATGGACCAATAATAAAAGGTGAAATGGACAAATTTGGAAGACCACTGCTTCATCCGGTAATCTTAATTTCCCTCAAACACGCCAAAATCTGCAGCCTAATCTTTATTAGACCTTGGTGGTTTCTGTGCTCCCTCTAGTTCACTAGCATTGATGTTCTTGGCTAGATATCAGCTTGCACTAACGTTGCATTACAGCCCGCATCACAATTTCTGTAACCAATATGGTGTCTACCATCTTCTCATCGTTGACACTCTTTCTTCTTCTAAGTTCTTGGACACAATTTCTGTGCATGGCCAGGGATAACATGACATCGTCCACTCCACTCAGGGATGAAATGGGAGATACTCTTGTGTCTGCTGGAGAAAGATTTGAGCTTGGATTCTTTACTCCGGATGGGAGAAATGATGGCAAGAAATATCTAGGCATATGGTATTACGGATACATGCCTCGAACTGTTGTGTGGGTTGCTAACCGTGAGAATCCGGTTGATCATAATTCCACGGGAGTTTTTTCCCTCGGAAAAGATGGAAACCTCCAGGTGATGGATGCAAGTGGTGCATCATACTGGTTCACAAGGATGAAATTCTCATCATTTTCTTTCAGTGGGATGTTGAAGCTCATGGATTCCGGGAACTTAGTCTTGATCCAAGAAGTTGCAAATAGTTCAGCAATACGGTGGCAAAGCTTTGCTAATCCAACTGATACATTTCTTCCAGGAATGAAGCTAGACATGAACATGACGTTGACTTCTTGGAAAAGTCCCTTTGACCCAGCACCAGGAGACTTCAAATTTCAGCTGGATGGAAGAGAAAACCAGTACATCATCATGAGGAACGGATCGATTCCGCACTGGAAAAGTGCAGTTTCAGGAAGTTTTTTAAAATCCGACGGAGGGCTCTGGCTTGTTTCTAACTTGCTCATGAATTCCAGACCTCATGGGAACACAACTACAAATGAAAGTCTTTATAATAACATAACTTCAACAGCTTTGAATTATAGCAATACAAAACTGGTGATGAATTTCGATGGGCAGATACAGTTTTTCGTATGGAGGAATGCGAGATGGACTTTGAACTGGTGGGAACCACGTGATCGATGCAGTGTTTTTGATGCTTGTGGGACTTTTGGTAGCTGCAATAGTCTAAACAGGATGCCTTGCAAGTGTTTGCCAGGATTTCAGCCAAAGTCACCTGATAATTGGAAATCAGAAAACTTTTTAGAGGGGTGTGAAAGAATGTCACCTTTGTGCAAGGATGTGGTTGTTGATAGTTTCTTGGAGTTAAAAATGATGAAAGCAGGAAAGGCAGATGAAGAATTTGATTACTCATACGAAAGTGAATGTTTCAACAAGTGCCTTAGCAGATGCGACTGCCAGGCATATTCTTATCAGAAGGCTGGAAAGGATGATAATATTACATGCTGGATATGGCTCAATGATCTCAACAACATTCAGGAGGATCTGTCTGACAGGGGTCGTGACCTCAATGTCCGTGTGCCACATTCAACTATAGGTACCTGCATAGCTGATTTATCTCATAGAATTTTGGATATTTTAGTTTCTGAAAAGTAAAACAAGTTTGTGGCTCTAATTTATCATCTGCTGCGGCGCTTGATTGCAATGATTCCTGTACAGTAAGTTTAATTGTTTTAACACCAAAAACTTCGACTTATTCCTGCATAATCTTAAGTAAGTCAGCATTCCAGAATCAGTTTTGCAGATTGAGTTCGCCACAGGTAAACAAAATTGGTTGTGCTGCTGTTGTCTATTGGTCTAGAATCTCATCAGGTTCATACTTGTTCTGCCAGACTGGAATCAAATTTGGCTGTGACAAACTCAAAACTATCAAGCAGATTGCTAACCTAGTAGCTATAAATGGTTATAGTCAATAAAAGTTTTGCTCAGTTTTCAAATATAAAGATTAAGAAGTAAGGAAAAACAATTTTAAATTGCATGAACTTTGACATGTAGACATTGCACTCTTTCAGATTTGGTGAAAGGAAAATGTAAGATTTGCGGCACAACCATAATCCCCTACCCACTAAGCACTGGACCAAACTGTGGCGATAAAATGTACTACAGCTTCCACTGCGATGATTCCATTGGCCAGCTTAGCTTTGAGATGCCTGGTGGTAACTACTACGATGTAACTGGCATTGATGAAGAATTGCAAAAGTTTTCAATACGAGTTGGAGATGAAGATTGTAAGGCTATCGAGTCGATGGGATACAGGACGCAAACCAACCATTCCTGGCCATTTAATGTAAGTGCAAGATGCGATACAGGGTTTGCTGACGTTGAAATCAGGTGGACTGCACCATCTGAACCACTCTGTAGCTCACTCGATGAATGCAAAGACTGGCAGCATTCAACCTGCAGTTCTGCAAGAGATGGGAAGAAAAGGTGCCTTTGCAATAAGTCCTATCGGTGGGATCCCATAACGGTCGATTGCATTCCAGGTACATTGACAATTACATTTTAAGTGATTTATTACTAGATTTCTTTGTAATCAAGCAATTCAGACAATGCTGCCAGGACACTGAAATTTGCTACTTCTGACAAGTAATAATGGCTTGTTTGTTAGTCTTTCCATCAGTTTTTGCAACTAAATAATTGATTAAAGAATATAGTTACCTGCTGTTAGAGAATAATATAAATCATATTTTAAGGCCTCACCTACAAGCTTGAGCTTTTAGGTGAGATGGTTCCTTAACATGGTATCAGAGCCTTATTGACCCAGCGGTCATGAGTTCGAATCTCACCACCCCCATTCTATTTGATAAAAATCAAACACAAGGCAGTGTGGGCCTGTGTGCAAGTTTCAAGCCCAAAGGGCTTTCACTTGAGGGGGTGTGTTAGAGAATAATATAAATCATATTCTAGAGCCTCACCTACAAGCTTTAGCTTTTAGATGAGATGGTTCCTTAACACCTGCTACCTCAATGATAATAGCTCATAGCAGTAATTCCTCTGATTAACATGCAGCATCTAAAAAGAAACGGGGGTCATTATTTCTAGTCTTACTTGGAGTTATCGGAGCTTCTGTGATCATCCCGTGCGCTTCCTTCTTGCTGTGTTATTTGGGAAAATCAAAGAAGGTTACTGGTCGAGGTACTCAACATGCCAACAGTTCAATCGTTATTCTTTTGATAAATAAGAAAATTTTCAATGAAAACTCAGAAAGTGATCAACTCTTGAAATTGCCTTCAACTCAGAAAACAAAGAAAGCAATCAGGGGAATGCAGCCTTCAACTTGAATGACGCTGAGAGACGACTCCGGGATCTGATATATGCTGACCATTCCACTGAAGATGATAAGAAAGGCATAGAAGTACAATTTTTTGACATGGAATGCATTCTAGCTGCTACAGATAACTTCTCGAATGCAAAAAAGCTAGGACAGGGGGGTTTTGGGCCTGTTTACAAGGTAAATGACCATGCTGTTTCCTAAACTGGTGGAGTTGATTCTTACATGCTGTGTACTGATTTTTGTCCAGGGAATATTCCCGGGAGGCCAAGAAATTGCTATAAAAAGACTTTCTAGTGGTTCAGGTCAAGGCATGGAGGAATTCAAGAATGAAATTACATTGATCGCCAAACTTCAGCATTGTAATCTTGTTAGACTTTTGGGATACTGTGTACAAGGATGTGAGAAAATGTTACTCTATGAATACATGCCAAACAAAAGCTTGGATGCCTTCATATTTGGTTAGCCTCTCCAAACTTAACTACTGAACATCGTTCTATGCTGATGGGAAACGGATTATTTAAGATGATTGCTAACTTGATGCTCTTGATGGAAATTGAACAAGATCGGACGCTGTGCGTGTTATTAAATTGGGAACTTCGATTTAACATAATCGTGGGAATTGCTCGAGGACTGCTTTATCTTCACCGCGATTCAAGACTGAAGATTATTCACAGAGACTTGAAAACAAGCAATGTCCTCTTAGACGAGGAGATGAACCCCAAAATTTCTGATTTCGGCTTGGCAAGGATCTTTAGTGGCAAACAAACGGAGGAAAACACTCAGAGAGTTGTTGGGACTTAGTAAGTTCTATTATGCTCTTAGATTGCTTTTCTAACTGTTAGAGAATAATATAAACTATATTCTGCGGTTTTATTTAACAATTTAAACTTTTAGATGAGATAGTTCCTTAACATGGTATCAGAGCCTTGTTTACCCAATGATCAAGAGTTCGAATCTCATCATCGTCATTCTATTTTATAAAAATCAAGCACAAAATAGTGTGAGCCTATACAAGTTTCAAGTCAAAAAAACTTTTATCTAGAGATGTGTTAGAGAATAATATAAATTATATCTGGAATTTCACCTAAAAGCGTAAGCTTTTAAGTGCTAACCATGGGATACATCAAATGTTGATTACATTTCTGTCACAGCTAACTTGATACAAACTCACCTGTCATGCAGCGGCTACATGGCGCCGGAGTATGCAATGGACGGGGTTTTCTCAATGAAGTCTGATGTCTTTAGCTTCGGTGTGGTTGTTCTTGAAATTCTCAGTGGGAAAAGAAATAAGGAGTTTTACAAGTCTGATCAAAGTTTCAGCCTTTCAGCCTATGTAAGAAATGGAGATTTTCATAGCCACACCCTCCTTTTCTGTCTCTACCATTTAGTAATTTTTATTTCTAATCCTGTCACAGGCATGGAGGTTGTGGAAAGAGGAAAAGGTACTGGATTTGATGGACCGAGCACTTTGCGAAACTTGTGACGCGAATGAATTTGTGAGGTGTGTGAATGTTGGCCTCCTATGTGTGCAAGAACATCCATGGGATCGTCCCACCATGTCGACCGTAGCTCTCATGCTTGGAAGTGACACCGCATCTCTACCAACTCCCAACAAACCAGCATTTTCAGCAAGCAGATCCCTCTTCGACACTGCTTCTTCTTCTAGTCAAGCAGATTCATACGTCGATTTAACAAATACGTTAGAGCAAGGAAGATAATTGGGGGAAGGGGTTAGAAATCGTTGTTCTCTCTCTCTGTTTCAATCTAGCAGGGTTTGTCGCACTTTCCAATATCAAATCAGAGCCATTCATTGTCTTAAAAGTTTGTCATTCATCCTGATCAAATAATTTGTATTGAGATTCAATAAAAGCCAGAATATTTTTCTGTATGTGTACCTGACAGTAACAGGCATGAAAGTGTGGCAATGGAAGCAACATTCCGATGCACATACAAGACTTAAGGATTAGTCATACATGTCAGGCTAGTTCTGTCCTCATTGACATGCACATTATGAAATTGTTTTAACAAGCCAATCAAATACAATATAGTGGAAAATAAAGAAAAATAACATCAGTAAAAATATATAATTTAAAAAAAAGGTTCTCAGAATTTTGTGCAGTGTTGGAGGGAGAGGAAATTAATCTCACGTTTGTTTTTGCTGTGGAAAAGTGTTTTTACTAAAAATAATTATTATTTTTGCCTTAAATTAATTGTTCTTGTTTTTAGATTACAAATAAATATTTTAAAAAACAAAAAATTAATATATTTCCAAACAAAAAATATATTAAAATAATTCTTAATTTCTTCTTGAAACGATCTAGAAGTGGGGAGACATGTGAGGGCCAAAGAAAAAATGAAATGCCAATGAAAAATCGACACTAAAGATCTTTTATGCCTTTGAAAATTGACGTCATTTGGCATTTCCCTTGCAAGCCTTCAAGTATCTTATGATGGCTAAATTTTTTATTTGTTGTAGGGCTCATACAATTTCAGATCACATTGCTATAAAAACTTAATTATCTAATATTTGCAGTAGCTGCAGTTTCTGCAGGGCTTCTTAGTGTTCTACCTGGCAATTTCATAAAGAAGGTGCTTGTTGGCTGTTCTGGTCTACTCTTTGGCCTGACGTTATTTGATTAATGACAGAAAGGATTGTAGAGAGTTGTGCTTGTACGAACACCAGCATTGAAGATGGAAAGAGTGACACAGAGCTGGAAATATTTAGCTTTAACCAGATGCTGGCTGCCACTAATGACTTCATTGAAGAAAATAAACTGGGTGACGGCGGCTTTGGCCCTGTTTACAAGGTACTACTTCCACAATTGACTCCGGTGAAATGCTGCATCCAAATATCAAGTTTACGTGGTTTCTGCTACCCTTTCTTCTTGATTCCATTGATCTATTTTCTGATGATGGTGTAAGTATTAAAGAATAATATAAATTATATTATTGACAGTTTCGTGCACTTCATCTACAGGGGAACTTGATCAATCTAGAAGTAGCTGTAAAGAGGCTTTCAAAGAAGTCTGGAAAAGGTTTTGAAGAGTTCATGAAAGAGTTAAAACTTCTTGCCAAGCTTCTGCATACTAATCTTGCATGTGAGGCTTTTAGGTTATTGTGTTGGTCTGTGAATACCTGCAGAATCGAAGCCTAACCTCGTCTGAAAATCATCAATAGATTGAACACTTCACCACTACATTTAGCAGAAATTAATTATGAAATGTAATGAAAGATAGAAATGGTGACCATTTTCTTTCTCTGCAGTTGCATATTGCAATACGAATTCTGATCTTATTTCTTTTTGGTGACCATCTAGAAAAGTAAATCTTGATTGGACAATTCGCTTTCGGATTATCGCGGGTATTGCTCAAGGTCTACCTTACATCCACAAGTACTCTAGATTGAAAGTGATACACAGGGACCTAAAGGCAAGAAATATAATTCTGGATGAAGCAATGAATCCGAAGATTTCAGATTTCGGAATGGCAAGAATGTTCGGTTCAGATCAAACTGAAGCCGATACCAAGCTGGTTGTAATATCCCACATCGGCGGGTGAGGGAAAGGTAGATGGACATATTAAGGCAAGTGGTACCTAACCTTGTAGGACGCGTTTTGGGGCCTGTGGGCTGCCAAGAACAAAACCGTGAGGCGTGGACGCCGGGTTGGGCTGAGCCATAGCGGACAATATTCTACAAGGGAGAGTGGGCCGGGCCTTACATATGGTATCAGAGCCGACCTCACTGGCTGTCCGGTTGTGCCGACGGGGTCGTCGGGCTCCTTAAGGGGGGTGGATTGTAATATCCCACATCGGCGGGTGAGGGAAAGGTAGATGGACATATTAAGGCAAGTGGTACCTAACCTTGTAGGACGCGTTTTGGGGCCTGTGGGCTGCCAAGAACAAAACCGTGAGGCGTG
This sequence comes from Salix arbutifolia, assembly GCA_025169955.1. Taxonomy (NCBI): domain Eukaryota; kingdom Viridiplantae; phylum Streptophyta; class Magnoliopsida; order Malpighiales; family Salicaceae; genus Salix; species Salix arbutifolia. Next base: position 15,483,544 of record CM045920.1, read on the forward strand.
GACGCCGGGTTGGGCTGAGCCATAGCGGACAATATTCTACAAGGGAGAGTGGGCCGGGCCTTACACTGGTGATCGGTACTTGAGCTGTTTAGTAATATAAGATGCGATTATTTTTAAAAGTATTTTTTTAATTGAAAATAATGAAAATTAGATTCAAATTCGTGATTATTGGATCAATAAGGTTTTGATATCATGTCAAATAATCATCTTATCTAAAAATCAAAATTTTTAGATGAGATTACAAAATATAAAAATATAATTTATATTATTCGAACTCGTGACTATTAGGTCAACAAGTATCTGATAACATGTCAAATAATCATCTTATCTAAAAATCTAAATTTTTAGATGAGATTACAAAATATAAAAATATAATTTATATTATTTTCTAATAATATTAAGAACGGCAAGTAACCGAGTCAAATTTCTAGTTGTCGAATATATAATGAAGGTTCCCAAGCATCACCAGCGTAGCCATGAGTAGTTTCTCGGAAGTCCATATCAGAAAAGTTGGCTCTTTTATATTCCAAAACTTGAAGCTTCCTTCTTGTCAATGCCCCAGAACGGTCTGCGAAGGAATGTAGCCGCACACGCCATGGACTCAGCCATTCTCTGTGCCTGATATTTATCTCGGGTCAAATATTAAATTAAACTAAACTAAGTACAAATTAATATAATTAAACTCATTTCGCCTTGCAAAAATCTAGTTTCATTTTATTTAAAATAATATTATTTAATTTAATCATAAGCTATACGGTTTAATATCTTTGATATTTGTAGCCATCATCCGGCAAGGTGTTATTTGAATTTTTTTTTATTATTTAAATTAAATAACAAATACTGTGATATAAAGTATGACCGACTTGTATCATCTGAAAAGTACCAGCCATCTCACGTAAACCCGCTACAAACCAAAACTAGCCTTTTTGCAATGGCAGCCCCCACAGATTCAAAACCTTTATATATATAAAAAATATTAAGTTATTATCTAAACTGTGATTATTTTTAAGATGTTTTTTATATATTAAAATAATATTTTTATTTTTTAAATTTATTCTTAACAGCCACGTATTGATGTAGACATACATTATATTATCATTTAAATAAAAACAAACTAAAAATTCATACATTATATTATCAAGCATAAAAATCATTAAAACAAAAACAAACTAAAACATTTTTAAATAAAAAAATAAGCTTATATTTTTTCCCGTATTTTTTAATTATTTTAATATATTGGTATGTAAAATATAAGGAAATTATATATTTTTACTCAGAAATACTTTTAAAAAATTCATATATTATATTATGAGACACAACCGGTACAAAATAAACTGGCCGGCAATGACCAAAAAACACACACTCCATCTCGAATGACAGCAATACCCTTCTGCTGACCATTTCATTGGTTTTCCCTATGCGACGATGAGAAAGTCAACCCGAGAAAACCACTGGTTCACAGGCACAAACTGTCCTAAGTGACCAAAACACCCATGACAAACTTCTGCGAAACAGAGCCAGCGGCATCCTCTGTAAGGAATCAAAGCCGACCAGCGCAATTATGACCTCAATGTCTCTTCGCTGTCACCCATTGTAAAACCATAACCCTTCAGTCCCTTCCTAGAAGATCCTCAACTATCCTTCCTATATAAATCCACCAATTCATGCATTTCCACTCATAAAATCACACAAAAATCCAATCTTTACACAAAAACGGTCTTGATCAAGAATGGAAGGAGTTGATAAAAGAGCAGATTTTGAAGACTTGTTGCCTGTAATGGCAATCAAGCTAGGTGGGGAAGGGTTAATAAATGAGCTGTGTAATGGGTTTCAGCTGCTGATGGATAAAGACAGAGGGGTTATTACCATGGAGAGTTTGAAAAGGAATGCAGCTTTCTTGGGTTTACAAGATTTGAGTGAGGATGAGCTTGCTGGTATGGTTAAAGAAGGCGATCTTGATGGTGATGGGGCTTTGAATCAGATGGAGTTTTGTGTTTTGATGTTTAGATTGAGTCCTGAATTGATGCAAGAATCAAGATTTTGGCTTGAAGAGGAGCTCAAGGGTTATGGATTTTGAGCCATGGCTTGCTGGTGATGTCTAGAATGATTTCCTTGCCATTTCAAGGATTAACTTGTCTTGAAAATTAAAATAACATTGCTTTGGTATGGTGCTGACTGCTTCTGTTTGATTTGTTTTCTTTCTTTTTCTTGGAAGAATTTTGTTTTCTTATTTATTGTTATTGATGTTCAAAATTGAAATTGAAAGGAATTATACGAGATTAGTTGGAAGCGATTTTTTTCTTTGTTGTGGCCTAATTCATAATCTTTTGAATCTATTGCTTGTATTATTTTTATTTTTTTACTAATAATGTGTACATTAATCAATATTAAATCAACAAAATCTGTTACTCGGATTTGGAACTCTTTGGGACATTTTGCCGGCCCAAGACACCATATTTCAGGTTTCATTTAGTCCTCAATTTTATATGGTGGTTAAAGTGATCCCTAATCTAACACTAACCACTAATTGCTAGTATATATTGACCATTTCACTTGTTCAGAAAATAAAAATAATAAAAAAGAAAACTCCCTTTACCCCCTCCCAAATACTAATAATAAGGAAGTAGAATATGCGAAGGGCAATATTCTACAAGTGTCATGTGAGTCAACCCATATAACAATTCTCAATTGGGTTCTCATGTCATGGTTTTGTCCTATAAATAAATTATTTATTATACCCTTTTTCATATTGTGTGTCAAAAATATTTTAAAAAAATATTAAAATATTTATTTATTTTTATTTTAAATTAAAAAAAATTATGATTTTAGATCATTTTTATATGATATTAAAAATAATTTTTAAAAAATATATACTATTTTGATATTTTTTAACAAAAAAAAATATTTTGAAAAATAATCACAACATATACAAACACTACGTTCTTTTTATCCAAATAAAAATATCGTTCTTTCCTAAAGAATATAGAAGGAGCTAGTTTATAGCCCGTGGATCCAAAATTTTAAAAATCTTAAAAAATAATATATAGATTATCAAAAAGTTTTCGGTATTGTTATAAGGCTTAGTACAATAGTTAAAATTTAAAAAATCTTAATCTAACCCTTTGTTTAGTCTGGGTCTCAAATTAAATTATATAAAATTTGTCTTGATATAAGCGTGTTCACTAGGTAAGTTAAAAAAAATTAAAAAATCATCCCAATTAATACTGAAAAATAAAACTAAATGAAAATTCTATGTTAAATATTGTAGTTGAAAAAAAATGTATTTTTATTATATAGTAAAAATAATACAAAAAGGAACTTTCTATCACAAGAATTCTTAATGAGAAAATTTAATATAAACTCAACATTAAATAAAATATTTTTAAAAAAGAAAAAAACAATACAAGACCAATTAAATTATAAAATTAAATAAAGACAACTCACATTAAAAATAAAATAGAAAAAAAAAACAAAAAAATATTTTATATTATAAAACACCTAGGCGCATGGGTCATAGTTGGGTTGCGTGCTGGAATTTTTTCTTTCTTTTTACAAGTCATCTACTTTTAAAAAAAAAAAAGGAAAAAGAAAAGAAAGGGATACGAAAGGTTGTCTATTATCTCTTAAACGCGAAATATTTTGCTTCAATACGACCTCTACTCTCCCACGTATCAGCCACAAAACTAGAACAAGTAGCCAATAACTAAATGATTAAACAAAATCTTAACTTGTTTCAATGTGCCAATTAATTTAGTTGTTTTGATCATTAATTGAACATTTTAGATAGGATGGGGATCCAATCAAAAGAGAAAGAGAGTTTTGGGGACCAATTTAGAATTAATTTTTAGTTAGAGGTTAATGACAACAATATAAAATGTTTCATTGGTTGTAGACACTGATAAAGTATAGTGTAGCGTATGCATACGTGTGAGTATGCATATGCAAGGACATTCTCTTAAATATAAATATGCAACATACGGGCTGTGTGTGTTGTGTGGAAAAACAGAACAGTAAAAGGAAATTTCAAATTTTATATTCTCCTCTCATTTTCTTATCTCTTCTTCTTCTAATCTTCTCTTCTCCGCTCACTCTGTGTTAATCTCTACATGGTATCAGAGCCATAGATGCTCACGCAACAAATTTTTTGTTCCAGAATACCTTCTTAAATCGTCGAAATCAAATTCCTCTGTTCTTTCAAAAAAAAATTCCTCCAGAAATTACCAGAGTATCAGCTCGGAATTTCTTCAGAAATTGATCAACGATTTCGTGATTGTGCTAAGCTCAGGAATCATGGTAACAGCAGCACAACTCCAGATTTTACAGTCATCGATTACAATGTTGATTTCAACTATTTCCACATCAGTAAATGTGAAGCTCGATGACACAAATTATTTGAACTGGCATTTTCAAATGCATCTGCTATTGGAAAGCAATGGCATTATTGGGTTTGTGGATGGAACTCACCTCTGCCCTTCCACTGTCACCGTTGATGAATGCGGTACACATAACTCTCCCTCTTCATCTTCTTCAGTTGAGTGCGATGATGTTTTAATTTGAAAATTGCATGATAGGGCAGTTATGCAATTGATTACTGCAACATTATCCCCAATTGCTATGTCCTGTGCAATTGGTAGTGTAAGCTCTAGGGATTTATGGACACGTTTGGTAGAACAATTTTCCACAGTCTCTAAAACAAGTATTTTCCAAATGAAGTCAAACTTACAGAATATTAGAAAAGGAGCTGATTCTGCTAGTCAATATTTGCTTAAGATTAAGGAAGCACGTGATTATTTGACTGCTACTGGTGTGCATTATTCGGATGAGGATATTGTCATTTTGGCGTTAAATGGTCTTTCATCAGAATATAATACATTTCGCTGTGTAATTAGAGGAAGAGAGAGTGTGATTACACTGAAAGATTTTCGGTCACAATTGCTTGCTGAAGAGAAAATTGTAGAATCAATTGTCATTGAACCTTCTTATATGTCTGCTATGCATACTGTGTCTGCTGCTAAAACTGGTCTGCCATCTGTAGTTCATCAGCATGATCGATCACAGTCCTTTCAACCTTATGATAATACTGCATATAAGCCATTCAATAGAGGTAGAGGTAAAGGAAAATTTCACCAAGGGATGCGAAATTTTAACCAGCGACCTCAATTTTATGTCAAATCTCCTATGCATCAGAATTCCTCTAGGCCAGTATGTCAGTTGTGCAACAGAGAAGGGCATATTGCTCCTGCTTGTGAATTTAGGCGTGATGACAGAAGTAAGTGTAGTATTTGTGGTAAAACAAACCATACTACATGGTATTGTTTTTACAATGACAGTGGTCCTAATTTCAGTGGCTCTACTCATTATTCTCCACCTCAAGCTTCTCAACCAAGTTCATCTTATGCTATGCAAGCCATGAATACAGTTTTGTATCCAAATCAGTGTATTGGCTCTGCTAATTTCTCATCAGCTCAGTCTCAGTCCACTCCAGTTCATGTTATGCAACCCATGCATTCCACTCAATCTTCTCATCAAATGTGGCTTGCTGACTCGGGAGCCACGAATCATATGACATCTGATTTGAGTAATCTGTCACTAGCAGCTCCTTATCCTTCAAATGATGCAGTGTAGACAGCCAATGGTGAAGGTTTGTTGGTGTCACATGTTGGAAATTCTGTTGTTTCCACTAGTCCTACTTCAGTTCCTATTAAGCTGCAATCTGTGTTATATGTTCCTCAATTAACCCAAAATCTTTTATCAGTGCATCGTGTTTGCTTGGATAATAATTATAGACTCATTTTTGATGCATTTTGGTTTTGGATTCAGGACAGGGCCACAGGGAGGATAATCTACAAAGGGTGCTGTAATAATGGACTTTATCCCTTGCCATTCATTTCTGCGTCAAAGTCTGGTCTGTTCAACCTTTCATCTCAGCCTCGGTCTTTCTTGGTTCAATTAGTTTTGTCTTCCACTTGGCACAGCAGGTTAGGGCATCCTACAAATAGAATAGCTACCTTGATGTTAAACAAGGCTAATGTTCATTGTTCTATTGATTCTGTTTCAACAATGTGTCATAGTTGTCTTCAAGGAAAATTTACCAAACTTCCCTTTTATTCCAGTGCAAATAAATCTGTAATTCCTTTCCATATTGTCCATAGTGATGTGTGGGGGCCTTCCCCTTGTGTTTCTGTTGATGGGTTTAGATATTATGTGACATTCATTGATGAATGTTCACGATATTGTTGGTTGTTTCCTTTGATAAATAAAAGTGATGTTTGTTCTGTGTTCACTGGGTTTTATAATTATGTTCAAACACAATTTGCTTGTCAAATTCAAATTCTTCAAAGTGATGGTGGTGGTGAGTATATGAGTAAAGCTTTTCAACTTTTTCTTACCAATAAAGGAATTGTGCATCAAAAATCATGTCCATATACTCCTGAACAAAATGGACTTGCTGAGCGTAAACACCGTCATTTAGTTGAAACAACCATTACCTTACTTCAACATGCAAAATTACCTTCCAAATTTTGCTCATATGTTGTCAATACGACAATGTATCTCATTAATCGCATGCCATCACCAGTTACACATCATCAATCTCCTTATGAAATTCTGTTTAAATCTGCTCCAATTCTTGCACATTTGAGAATCTTTGGTTGTGCTTGCTTCCCTTTCTTGCGTCCGTATGTCAATAATAAGTTGCAATCCAAAACTACAATGTGTGTCTTCCTAGGTTATGCTCCTCAATACAAAGGCTATATTTGTTTTGATGTTGTTAGCAATCGCAAATATATCTCAAGACATGTAGTTTTTAATGAACATGTCTTTCCTTATGCTACATTGACCTCTATGTCTCAGCCTATTTCTTCGACTACTACTCATTCAATTTTACCTATTGTTGATCATCATAATACTGTTGTCATGTCCCCTTTCAATCCTATTTCTTCTAATTCTGTATCTACTGATAAATCACCCTCAAAGTCCATTACTTCATCACCTTTGCATGGCTTGTCTGTCCCGAGAGACCCTCAGTCCAATTCTGAGCAAAGTGCATCACAGCATATGTCATCTGCTGAGTCTTTCAATCCTGAGGTCATATCAGTTATGTTGCAAATTCCTAATATGAATGTGCACCCAATGCAAACGCGTAGCAAGAGTGGCATTTGCAAGAAGAAGGTTTACCTGGTTTCTAATGTTGAGTGTTCTTCAGTTGATAAGTCTCAAATTGAACCATCTAGCTACAAGGCTGCAATGCATATTCCAGTTTGGTTGCAGGCTATGAAGGAGGAATTTGATGCACTTAACTCTCAGAAAACGTGGACTTTGGTTCCTCTCCCCCCTCACAGAAACCTAGTGGGCTGTAAATGGGTGTTTAAGCTGAAGAAGAATTCTGATGGGACTGTTGCAAGGCATAAGGCCAGGCTAGTGGCACAGGGGTTTAGTCAAGAAGCTGAGATTGATTATGGGGAGACTTTTAGCCCTGTGGTTAAGCCAACCACTGTTAGAATTGTGCTCTCTCTTGCTGCACATTTTCAGTGGGATTTAAGGCAACTTGACATCAAGAATGCATTTCTACATGATATTTTACAGGAAGAAGTTTTTATGGCTCAGCCACCTGGGTTTGCTGATATTGATCATCCTCAGCTGGTGTGTAAGCTTCACAAATCCCTCTATGGTCTTAAACAAGCACCTCGTGCTTGGAATGACAGGTTCACTTCATTTTTGCCTACTTTGGGATTTCAGTCTATTTTTTCAAATTCTTCCTTGTTTGTTAAAAATGCATCTGCTGGAATTATTGTGCTTCTTGTATATGTCGATGATATTATCATCACGGGTAGTGATTCTTGTGGTATTGGTGATATTATCAAGTCTCTTACAGCTGAATTTGATGTCAAAGATTTGGGTAGACTTCATTATTTCTTGGGCATCCAAATTACTTACAACTCTACTGGCCTGATCTTATCACAGTCTCGGTATATTCATGAATTGCTTATTAAGACAGATATGATGGTTGCCAAGGCTTGTGCTACTCCTCGCCTTCCATATCAAAGATTGATGAAGGATGATGGTGATCTTTTCGACAAGCCTACTCTATACCGCAGCATTGTGGGGGCTCTTCAGTATCTCATCTTCACCAGGCCAGATATTGCTTTCTCTATGCACCAGGTCTGTCAATTTATGCAACAGCCACGGGTAGAGCACTTTATAGCTGTTAAGAGGATTCTTAGGTATCTCAAGGGTACAATGGATATTGGTATGACTTATGCGAAGAGTTCCTTGGACATCACAGCTTATAGTGATACCGATTGGGCTGGTGATCCTAATGATCACAGGTCAACTACTGGAATGGTCATCTTCCTTGGCGTCAATCCAGTCTCTTGGACATCGAAGAAGCAGCACACTGTCTCGCGTTCGTCAACTGAGGCAGAATACAGGGCCTTGTCAACCACTTCAGTTGAGCTTGATTGGATTCAACAATTGTTGGTTTTTCTAGGCATTTCTCAATCTCAGCCTCCTGTTCTATACTGTGATAACCTCTCGGCAATTGCACTCTCATTTAATCCTATTCAGCATCAACGGACTAAACACATTGAGATTGATGTTCATTTTGTTCGTGAAAGGGTGGCCAAAGATCAGTTAATTGTTCAGTTTGTGTCTTCTAAGGAGCAATTTGCAGATATTCTCACAAAGGGACTCGGCTCTCCTCTGTTTCTTGTTCATTTTCGCAATCTCCAGCTTGGATTATTCAAGCAAGATATTGTGGGGGGATGATAGAGTATAGTGTAGCGTATGCATACGTGTGAGTATGCATACGCAAGGACATTCTCTTAAATATAAATATGCAACATACGGGCTGTGTGTGTTGTGTGGAAAAACAGAACAGTAAAAGGAAATTTCAAATTTTATATTCTCCTCTCATTTTCTTATCTCTTCTTCTTCTAATCTTCTCTTCTCCGCTCACTCTGTGTTAATCTCTACAGGCACATGCCATATTCTGAATGTGATTTCAATAATCACCTTCCATTCCAATTTAACCCATATTTTATTTTACGGTGGGGATAATAATCTGGATTGTGATGCTTGCAATGATCTATTACAACTTTCTGAAAAGTAGGGAAGATCTCTGATTATTTGGGAAATTCAGAGGAAAGACACCACAAGAGTAGCTGTTGCCATCCTTGCATTGATCGTTAAAGTTTTAAGTCTTTGTTTGAAAGTTTTTTTGAAATTATTTTTTAAAAATATTTTTTGTTTAAAAATTCATTAAAACTATATTTTTGATATTAATGTATACATCAAAATAATTTAAAAATATCAAAATAAATAATTTAAAATAAAAACAATTCAATTTTAAAAAAAAATATTTTTTTCCAGTGGTTTCCCGACATTCCTTAATCCATGATCAATACGTGTTTATTTTTTTTGTTTTCTTTCATACGATATAGTGAAGCTCTAGATGTATGTGGTTTTTTATATGTAAATTAAGTGTGTTTTTGTTTTATATTGTGTAAAAAATATATTAATTTTAAAGGTTTGAATTAATATTAGAGACTTAATTTTAAAATACAGCTGCCATCTATTACTGTCATGCATGTTGTGTTTTTAAAGTTTTTATTATAATATAATTATTAAAAAACAATATGAAACTATTCTAGTAATCTAATCTATGAGTTTAGGTTTTATTATCTTTAGTTCTAATTAATAAAGATAAATATAAAGTAATGCAAGCATATACAAGTGCCATGTTTATAAAAATCTTTCATTGGACTGAGATAAGAAAATAATAATAATTCCAAATCATCAATAATTTCTTCTCCCTCTCCAAATCATAAGATGCGACAATACTGTGGGCTCTCCCTGCTGATGTGCAGGTCCTGTAGATATTGACAATGTCGACTTCCTGCTTGTGCACTCATTATGTATTCCGTGGAATTCTTGAGCACGGGAGTGTTAAATACGATGAAAAATCCAGTTTATCTGCCACTGAATAGACAATGGCGAGCCAACGTTGTGAAATCCAAGCTATTGAGAAAACGATATTATTGAAGCTTCAATCCTGGTGATCATGGTCATGAACAGCCTTTATCGATTGTCTATGTTCATCTGAAAAAATTCTTTATAAATATAGGGCATGAGAGCAACTGTATATCACAATTAGCTGTGAATATTAATTTTTGAGCAACCCGTCAAAAAATTGTCACAAGCAATCACTCTGTGCTAGAAGAATTTGATAGCATACAAATAAAGTTTGATGAACAGAATCATGTTACAAGATTTATTGTTGAAACAAATATTTGAAGAGAAGTAGCTGAACCCGACAAATGACTGATCAGTTGCCCGTTTTAATGGTGTTTATAAATAAGATTGGTTCCTTGACATTAACTAGATTAGAAGAGATCTCCCAAAATTATTGTGCAAAATGCCTTTGGGAGTGGAGGCCACTTCGTTGTGAGCTCCAAAGAGATTTTTTCCATTGTAGGCCGAGACTGGGGGTTTGGATGCAAGCATGCAATTGCAATTTTCATCATATGGACAACGCCCTCTGCGGCTCCTGTTCTAGGAAGCGAGATGCGTTGGTCTAACACATCCTTCAATAGTGTATGCTGAGCAATCGGTGGCATCGAAGATGATGAAGAAGAATCTGGTGATAAGAGTGTTGAAATGAGATCGCCTGGGTGCCTACCTATCATCACTTCCATTGTTACCACTCCAAAGCTATAGACATCACATTTCTCAGTCACTTTCATTGTGTAAGCTAGCTCTGCCGAAAACAAAAAAAAAAAACTGATCATGCTTTGTTTTTATCAAATAATTGAAAGAAAAGATATAATAAAAGCTAAAAAAGCACTATTAGTTTCACTACTACACAGTACTAGTAACTTGATGTTGAAATAAAGCTACGCACCTGGAGCAGTATATCCAAAAGTACCTGCAAATGCAGTCCAATTGGATGAGTCAGGCATCAAAAGTCTCGATGTGCCGAAGTCGGAGACGTGTGCCTCGTATTCCAAATCCAGAAGGATATTATTGCTGGTAATGTCTCGATGAATGATTGGAGGACAGCAAGAATGGTGTAGATATGATAAAGCTCCAGCCACCCCTTTTACAACATTCAGCCTTTTTATCCAATCGAACTCGATTGCTTGTTCCTCACTAGTTATAATCTTTCTCAAGCTTCCTCGTTCAATGAACTCGTAAACCAAAAAAGAATGCTTTGCATGTGAGCAAAATCCATACATTTTCACAATATTTCGATGCCGAATATTTGCCAACACACAAACTTCCTTTTCAAAAGCTTTAAAATCGGGCAAGTTGTCTGTTTGAGACCGGTGAAGTTTCTTCACAGCAACCACCTGTTCTGCTGGCATCACGGCCTTATAAACAGTTCCATATCCTCCTTCACCGATGCAGTAGTTGGAGTTGAATTCCTCGGTAGCTTCAACGATATTCTCATACAACTTCTTCCCGTCATGGCCCAATATCGAGAATATGTTTCGATCTTGTTCATTTTCTGGCTCAGCTTTTCTCTTTCTACCTCTTTTGAAGAGAATGAATAAAGCTCCAATCACAGCAAACACTAAAAGGAAGCTACCTAAAAGAGAGAGTACAATCAAAATCACAAGTTTGTTGCTCCTTCTCTTGACAGTTTTGCTGTTTTCTGGAAGATTACATGGCTTTAGACCACTGGCCTTGCCACATATACCCATATTATCCCTTAAAGCCTCAAATGAAGCGTTGTGGAAGGCTTTGGTATCGGGAATAGGGCCTTGTAGCTTATTGGATGATATATCCACAGTTGTTAAGCTTAACATGTCATTGAAAGTGCTCGGAATAAGTCCAGAAAGCATGTTGTGAGAGACATTCAGAGTTTCCAGCCTTTGCAATTGCCCAAGTTGCCTCGGTATCTCTCGAGTCAGGAAATTGCAGCTAAGATCAAGATGTTGAAGAGAATGCAGAAATCCTATCTCTGGTGGAATGCTTTCCGTAAATTTATTACCGCTGAGGTTCAAAAACAATAAATTTGAGCACTCCCCAAGTTGTTTTGGAATCAATCCACTCAGATTATTCGATGCTAAATCAAGCGTTTCAAGATTGGAAAGCTTCTTGATGTCTGGTGTTATGGCACCTGAAAGATGGTTGTCGTTGAGAGTAAGCTTGTACAATAACTTCAACCCCCCTAATTCTCTTGGGATAGTTCCTTCTAACTGATTTGATGACAGATCAATCAAGTATAATTGAGTAGCCTTCCCAAGCTGTGGTGGTATCTCACCGGAAATATTATTGTTTGAGATTTTAAGGCTTGTCATGTGACGACAGCCTCCCCATTTTGAAGAAAGCTCACCATAAAAATGATTGTAGCTCAAATCAATATAAACCAGATGTGGATAGACACCCAAAACCTCAGAAACATTTCCTGCTAATTGATTCCAGTCAAGTCTTACACGGCGTAAACTAGTATAGTTTTCCAAACTTTTCGGGATTGAACCCGAGAAATAGTTGTAGGCAGCAGAAAAGTTTACCAATACTCCTCCCTTGAATAACTCTAGTGGCAATTGACCCGTGAATTCGTTGATATCCAAATACAAGCTATTCAAAAGGGTGAGATTGTTCATCTCTAAGGGCAATGGGCCGTTAAGTTTGTTGTCAAATATACTCAAACCCACAAGGGATCCAAGTTGTCCTATTTCTGAAGGAACACCTCCAGATAAATTGTTTAGACTTAGAACAAGTTCAGTGAGCATTGTCATGTTCCCAATTGAACTAGGGATTCCACCGGTCAAAACATTACTTGACAAGTCGAGTTCATTGAGAGATCCTAGCAACCCAATTTCATTAGGAATGAAACCAGAAAGTTTGTTATAAGAAAGATCGAGGTTGTATAGGTTTCTCAAGTTTACAATGGAGGAGGGGATGAAACCATTGAGATTATTTTGATATAGTATTACATCAGTGAGCATGGTCATATTCCCAATAGAAGAAGGGATTCCACCGGTTAAAGCATTTACAGATAAGTCAAGCATATTAAGAGACTCTAGCAATCCAATTTCTTGAGGAATGGAACCAGAGAGTCTGTTGCCCCAAAGATCAAGTATGGATAAGTTTCTCAAGTTTCCTACAGAGGAGGGTATCACACCAGTGAGATTATTTTGATACAGTGATACATCAGTGAGCATGGTCATATTCCCTATAGAAGAAGGGATGGGACCAAAGAGTTGGTTTTGGAAAAGGTGAAGGACAAGTAAGTTCTTCAAGTTTCCAATGGAATAAGGGATTCTACCAGTTAACATGTTGATTGCCAAGTCAAGTTCATTGAGAGACTCTAAAAACCCAATTTCACGAGGAATGGAACCAGAGAGTTTATTACCCCAAAGAAGAAGTCTGGATAAGTTTGTCAAGTTTCCAACAGAGGAGGGAATCAAACCAGTGAGATTATTTTGAGCTAATGAAATAGCAAAAAGAGACCTCAACTTTCCAATTTCATGTGGGATTGTTCCAGAAAGAGAATTATTCTCAAAATCAAGAATAAAAAGATTGGGGAAGGATGAGAAGTTGAAATCATAAAGGGTACCTCTCAAACCAAAGCTTGCAAGGCTCAAATTGTTGACGCTTCCAGAATTGTCACAAGTGATTCCAGTCCAGTTAATGCATGGACTGATGCCCGCCCAAGAAGAAAGGAGAGATTGGCTTTGGTTGACAAGACTGGCTTTCCATTTGAGAAGAGCCTCAGCTTCTGTATTATTACCAAATAGTGAAGTTGTGGGGGGAGTTTGTTCAGCAAAAGCAAACATGGAAGATAAGTTGAATATGTGAGGGAGCAAAAACAGGATGCGGAGAGAGATTGAGAAGAATGGTTTGTTTAGTAAGGACTTCATTGTGTTTTCTAAGGTTTTACTAGAATGTAATGAATTTGGTAGAAATATTCTCTTAATTTATAATGATTTCTACAAACTTGGAATTTCCAAATAATCAATAATTTCTTCTTCTTCTTAATTTCCACTGAATATAGATGCGACAATATTGTGGGCTCTCCCTGCTGATGTGCAGTAACTGTAGATGTTGACAATGTCGACTTCCTGCTTGTGCACTCATTATGTATTATGTGGAATTCTTGAGCTCGGGAGTGTTAAATACGATGAAAAATCCAGTTTTTCCATGAGTTGATAAGAAAGTCATCAAGTCTTCCACTGAATAGACAATGGAGGGCCAACGTTGTCCAATCTAAGCTATTGAGAATACTATTAGACGCACACACGAGTCAGTTTAATAAAATGACAAAGCTTAATTATTAATTTTAAGATTTGTAAAATTAATTGAGGTCTATATATATTAGTGAAAAAAACAATAACAAGTTAGCATGAAAAAGTAAAATATATTTATATATGTACAGGGTTTAAAAAAAAAAAACATGATCAAAGAAAATGATAGAAATATAGTTTGTCCAACTCTACAGTTTCTTTTAACCTCTAAATAAGTCTAAGCATATGCCAGAAAAGTTTCTATCCGTAGAATTTTCTACCATAAAAAAAGCTGTGCAGCATCAGCTCAAACACTAAATTCCAATCCGGAGACTCATCGCAAGAAAATGTTTGATTTCTTGCCAGCAAATCCGGATGGCTCTCCCTTGTTAGAGAGAAAAGGGAAAGAAAAACAAAAGCTCTATACCAAACTGGAAAATTTAAAAAAAAAATGAAACTTGTAAAAATCAAGATTGTTAAATAGTGAGGTCATATAATGTGAAACAAAATCCACACCTTTTAATTTATACTTGAACAAGTGTGTTTGATACAATGAGAAATCATACCATTACAGTTTTTCTACGAGGTTGACTTGAAAGTTACCAAATTTTCCACTGAATAGAGAGTGGCCAGAAGGATTACAATTACGATGAGTAACTAAAGAGTTACAGCCGAGCTGAAAAATTCACAACTACAATTAAAAAATAAATAAAGGTTACAAACAGCCCCTTGGAGAAAGAGATTGGGATTCATCATCTCAAGAGAGGAAGAAATTTTTGTTTTTCATTGGGAATGAGAGCGTCTATAAATCACGATAAAATAAGAAGATTAATGAATCAAACCATTTGGGATAATCTCTTCTCCCTCTCCAAATCATAAGATGCGACAATATTGTGGGCTCTCCCTGTTGATGTGCAGTTCCTGTAGATATTGACAATGTCGACTTCCTGCTTGTGCAATGTGTGTGTTCTGTGGAATTCTTGAGCTCGGAGTGTTAAATACGATGAAAAATCCAGTTTTTCTACGAGTTGACGAGAAAGTCACCAAGTCTTCCACTGAATAGACAATGGAGGGCCAACGTTGTCCAATCCAAGCTATTGAGAAGACTACTAGACGCACACACAAGCTAGTGCAATAAAATAACAAAATGACAAAGTTTATTTTTGAATTTTAAAACTTGTAAAATTAATCGAGATATATAAAAATTAGTTTTAATATTTACATTAATAAAAAAACAATGACAAGCTAGCATGGAAAAGTAAAATAATATATATATATATATATATATAAAAGGATTAAAACAAAGAAAAAAACATGATCAAAAGAAAATGATAGAAATAAGCTGTGCAGCATTAGCTCAAAAACTAAATTCCAATCCGGCGACTCATCGCAAGAAAATGTTTGATTTCTTGCCAACGAATCCGGATGGCTCTCCCTTATCGTGTGGAATTACTTCATTTTGGCTCCATATATTTTTTTCTATTAGTTACGGGGGATATTATTAGTTACATTGTGATACTATTATATTCATGTAAATATAAATTTATTATTAACAAAAACTTAATTTATTTTGAATATTCATGTAATATTATATTAATGAGTTTAATATTTAATTTATAAATCTAGAGTAAAAATAAATTTATGAGATAATGTTTTGTAAGAACAATTATAAAGTTATTATAATTATGAGATTCATATTGCATTAAATGATTGTTTCTAAAAATTTTATGGTCGATACTCTTTTAAATATTAAACATTTATTAAACTCATAAAGATTAATATATATTATGTCATTTTTTTCATAAAAAACAATTGTTCTTTTAAGTTGAGGTATAAAAGATATTCAGAATTTATATTGTACTAAACTGTATGAATATTTTATATGAAGATACATATATTTATGTTAAGGCTCGTGTGACGGTGGTGTAAGTGAATCTTAGACTTAAAATCACTAAATTATTTTATATAGAAAGTGTTATGTTTTGATCATATTATATGTTATCTTAGCAAAGATAACAAATGAGAAGACATTGAATATAACATAACATAAGCTTTTATTTTATATATATATATATATATATATATATATAAAATGTCGATTTTATTAAAAAAAAAAAATATATGGCTATTTAGGCAATAGTTATAAAAATGAGACAAGAAAACTTACATTGAGAGATCAAAAAGGTTATCTTGAAAGCTTATATCTATCATGAGATGTTTTAGGTTTTCACATGGTGATCGTTGTCTGGGCCGAAGAATTGGAATATAAAGATTCATGGTTCAATTACTATGCCCACCAGCTAATCCATTCCATTCATGTTACATATAAAACGAATGATAAGATTCCTTTTATTACATCAATTTATTTTTAAATTGTTGTTTTTTATGAAAATATTTAACTGACAACCATTTTCTTTTGCAATCTACAGTTCTTGGATATGAAACAAGACCAATAATTTTATTTTTTTTAGAAATCCACATGTTCATTAGAAAAAGGTGTAATAGCTCATGGATAGCCAACCTTAGAAGTTTATGTTAAGTTGGATTTCAACAGAAATTTTCTTAAGTTATTATTATTTTTTAAAAAAAAAACTAACTTGTTTTCTTTTCAAAAAAACATATATTGTGCAATTATTAGAGAGATACGAGGATGATAATTCAACCCATCTAGAACTTGATATGAATTTATGTAGAAGAATAGATTGTTTTTGGACCCTCTATAAGTTGAGTTTATGATATCTCAAACATTATAACCGAGGATTTGTGGACATGCTATAGTGTATCAATTATTCAATCCTCGTAATCAACTTTGATGTCTCAATCTCTAAAATTTCAAGATATTTTAAACCAACAAGTTGAAGCTCGGATGACTCATCTTATTACCGAGACATAACAACTTAGTGATAAGATAAGAAGTTTAAATCATATATGGGTGGTACTTGTGGTCCACTTTAATGGCTCCTCAGTCTGGCTAAGACTCATTGCCTCCTCCTCTTCCTTTAGCTTATCTTTTAGATGAATAATATTGAAAATGATGTGTTTTAAAATATGCAATAGATATTTGGTTTTTTATTTTTATTTTTTATATTTTGTTTATTAGATTTGAAAAAACAAATAGGAGTATCGACAAGTGTATTCCATCAATAATATGTCATACACACTGATGGAAATACCGATAGAATGATGTCAGTAAGTTTTTTTTTGTTTGTCACCTCTATTCAATTTGTAAATTCAATGATGATTATTTACTAATAGAATGACCGACATATTATAAATCATAGATTATTTTCTCACAAACAATAATCATTTGTGATTTTATAATTAAAATTATTTTTGAAAGAATCACTGTATAAATAGTTATAGAAAAATCCATCGGTAATATACAAAATTTCGGGTAGTGTATATTGCAGTCAGAGCTTCCATAAATAAAAGTCCTTACCTTCATTGTAAGCATCGTGTCAAGAAGTAAGGAGATTGTAACTCATGTTTCGGCCTATCGGGCCCAAGCCTAAAGTCTAGCCCAATACCAAGAACTTAACCTAAGCTATGTATTTAAAGAGAATATTACTAGAGAAATAGGTTTTCTCCTGCTCTTTTTCTTCCTTTACAATGACTTTTCTCTTAAGAAAATACCAAGGAATTCAGTTCTAAACTTAAGCTTTTAGGTTTCAAGAAAGGTTAAAGAAACAGGTAAGTATCTTCTTCTTTTTTTCAATCAGGGAGTTCAAAGTTGATGGATTTAGTTGATTTTTGAAGGTGTTAGTTGGCTTAAAATAAACTGATTAGATGAATAAGATTATGCGTTTTAGAAGAAGTCAATTTTATTTGGATATATAGTTTTGAAGACTAGCAAATCCAGATTTTGAAATCCCAATCAAATAGTTAGCCTCCTGTATAAACTTGTCAATCAGTTTATTCAATAGTGTCAGTCAACAAATCACTTGATCATCTCGATTGATTGGTTGGTCAGTCTCGATTAATTGGTTGACCCAACAATAGGGGTTAACTAGGTTATATTGAATTAGATTTTATTTTATATGACATTTATTTACTTTTATTTTTATGTGAATATTTGTTATGTCCTAATATTGATATACTTGTCAAAAACTGTATTCTCACAAAGAGTAGTTATCTATTATCTAACATGCATATAACTACCTTATATTATATATATGTGTGTGTGTGAGCGCGCCTTATATTTTATATATATATATATATGTGTGTGTGTTTTTTTAGTTTATTAGCTTTAGCCTTTAAATCATCTCATATTAGCTTAATTTTTTAAGTTTAGTTTCCACCACACTTATCATTCTCTTCCAAATATATATATACATATATTCCAATCTGACCAAGAAATTAATCAACAGCTCAGAATTCAACCTTAGTCACAAACTCAAATCATACAAAGTGGATTCAAAGTAATGACAGAATTATTCAAATTTCAACAAGAATCAGAATCCGCAAAATAATACACAAAAACCAAACCCAACCCCACCATGAATCACAACAAGATTCGAAATCCTTCCACATTACAGAGAAAACATTGCAGAAGCAAGTAAACCAGCTGATCCCACCACAAGATTATGTGTAAAGATAAGTGCACTAGATATATCCACGGAAGCTGCAGGACTCTCTTCAGTTACTTCAGGAACTGCCTTCGCAGGCTTTCCTGGTGCAGGTGCCACTGGCGCTGGAGCTGGAGCATTAGGAGCAAAAATGTCCTTAGGGAGGAGTACCTTTTCAATCTTATAGATTGCTAGCTGGTTGTCTGTGTATACGGCGCCGGATAAACTGGTATTGGTAAGTCCTGTGGTTATGTTCACCGAGTTTGGATAGCTTGTGACGTTAAGCGGTAACCTGTTACCTGTTCCGGCCCATGTCCCGAGAGGATTGCTTACGGTCTGGAACTGGGAGGTAGATAGGAATGTTGGAACGACGTGGAACTTCACTAGCTCGGACTTGTCTCCGTCACTCAGAGTGTTCAGAGTTCCTGATTTGAGCTCCGAAAATGCGCTATCTGTCGGTGCAAAGATGGTTAAACCAGTGCTTGAATCATTGAGCGCGGAGAATAAGTGGTTTTCCTCTTGAGTGGATCTCAAAAGACGGATGAAGATCGTGAAGTGGCCAGCCTTCTCAAGGATTTTGGTGACGTTGGTGATGCCATGTGGTGCAGCTGCCTGTGTTGGGGTTGCAGCTGGAGGTGATGCTACGACTACTGCCGGTGCCTGAGCTGGGGCTGCAGCTGGTATCTGGGCAAAGGTATTGGCACAGTGGAGGAATAGAAGGAACATTGAAAATGAAGAGATTAACTGCTGCTTCATCTTTATGTTTTTGGGATATAATGCTAGAAACAATACAGAAATGCTCGTGCAGATTGAGCTCGAATTTGTAAGTAGAAGTGTTCGATGTGTAAAGAACTGACAGGATGAGGTTATATAGTCGTGGGCAGATGATCAAGTTAGGTTGCAAGTACCTACTCCGAAAGGTGGAGGGTCATCAAAGGAGATGGAAATTTAACAATGCTGCAGCAGCTAATTTGCATGGAAAGTAGGAGGAAAATGAAACGAGAATCTAAGAAGTAGATTTCAAGAGGGTGTGACAGCAAATAAAGATGTGCATTTCCCAATCATCAATGGCAGAACATACTTCTTAACAAAATCATCTGTAATGATTGAAGATTTGGACAAGGAATCTCAGCTGGCCCATCTTTGCATCCATAACAGCTAATTAAGACTTAGCTCCTTGAGCTTAAAAGAAAGAAGCTTTGGATGTGTTGAGTAACATTATAATTATTATTATTATTATTAGTTTTATTTACCTTTCCTAGTTTTAGTTTTTGAGTAAAAAATTAGAAAACGAGTTTTTTTTGTTATAAAATGAAGATAAGTTTTTCCATCAAATACATTTTAACTACTTTTTATAAGAATATAAACCATAATTTATAATAATCATCTTGATATTTTGTATTCGTGATAATTTAATGATGAAATTATAATTTTATTTCTTTAAAATTAAAAATTATCATGAAGACACTATATTGTTAACCAAAAAAAAATATTTATATTAGATTTAGAATAAAACGTAAATTGATGATAGTAACTAAATATAAGAATATATAAAAAATAAGTTTTTACATTGCTAAAAATCGTTGGGTTATAAAATAAAAAATATATATTATTCATATTTTTTCTTTATTTGAAAAATAATAGAAAACTTATATAAGAAAAATATAGAGAATCTTTAATGTATGTTTTTCAAACTCAAGACAAATTTTAAAAACTAAAAAAAATAGTTTTCCATCAGACGTTACAGTTTTCATTTTTTTCACTCCATTTTTTTTATAAAAAAATATTATTTTGTTCCAAACAATTTTTTACATCCTTTTAATTCTCAAGATAAATTGATAGACTAGCGTTCCAAATGTAGACACATGTTTTTTGGAGTGAAAAAATGAAGCTGTTTGGGACAGCTTTTGAAACTGCGTTTCCAAAAAATTTAAATGTTTTTTTTTCATTTTAAATGAATATGTTTCGGTGTTTTTAGACCATTTTGATGTGCTGATGTCAAAAATAATTTTTAAAAAATAAAAAAAATCATTTTAATATATTTCAGCATGAAAAGCACTTTAAAAAATTACAGTAACAATTGTCCCAAACAGGCCCATAAATTTGATCTCACACTAGGCCATCACTTAACATAATCAAGAAATACTTTCTAATAATCCCAAGTGTTGCTCAATCGATCTAGTTTTAAGTGGATTTATTCTTCAATAATCACGAGTTTAAGTCCTCTCTATAAACTTACATAATTCTTAATTACAAGACTCACACACAAGCTGATATTAGCATCATGTTAATAAAAAAACTAAAATAAATAAAAACATTTTCCAACGTACGTGAGCCAAGTCGATCGAGGCCTTGATGCTGCTTACAATGGATTTTTCCGTACGCAAAGGCAAAGCCTAGAAAATTTCTACGGCCAATTTGAAGGACAACGAAAGAGCACCTTAGAGCCCTGGACATCATCAAACCGATGCAAAAAGAAAGAAAAGTGGCGGTGGAGGAGGGGTTTGTGGATGAGTGCAGAGGGGGAACGGAGAGAGGTGGCGGAGGCGATGGATTCTGTATTAGAGGCAAGGTTATCAAAATCACGATTTTGACACGATATAGAAGACGCTTCTGAAGCTTGGATCGTAAGATTGAATTGTAAAATCGTACCTGAATTTTTCCGTACAAAAATTGTAAAACCACAACTAAAATCACGTAGGTAAAAAAATCATAAAATCATAAATAAAATATTTTTGAATACAATACATCATAATTATGGCCATAAAACTTCATTAGTTAAAGTTCATACATGATTTAAAATAACTTAAAAATACATTACAAAACAATTATGTCCATAAAATTTCATAAGATAAAAACTAACAAATTTAAAACAAATCTTCAGCTGGCATTTCAAAACAATTATGTCCATAAAATTTCATAAGATAAAAACTAACAAATTTAAAACAAATCTTCAGCTGGCATTTCACTGAAATAATAAATGTGTCCATGTTAAGTTTCACCCCAGTATACACACAACAATTCAACATATAACATGACAAACACAGCATGCATATTAATCTAAGTGTTCTGTATATAAATATCAGAATCAAAATCCATCTTCAAAACATCATCTTGAATACATTTCTCATCAAACTCAGCTAATCTAACAGAATAAAAAACACTGAAATTAAGCCCCCATTTGCTTGAGTGTTTGTGCAGATTCTGCAGAAGCAAAGGCCACAACACAAGGTCGTCCATTGAAAACATGTCCATTCATTCCCTCTTTGCTCATGTAAGATTTTTCAAGCAAGCTATCATGTACAATTACATCATCTAGAAGAGCAATCCCATTCATCATCAATTTATGGGGTATTCTATATATTTCCTGTGGAGACAGCATACAAGAGCAGTAATTCTCCAATCATAATTGTACAATAATCAAGACAAACACCATGTTGAGCTGCACTGATGGATCAAAAATAAATCGGTTTGCTCTCTGAAATATTCATCATCAATTTATGGGGCATTGTTTGTTCCCTCTTCACCAGCCATCCTTTACAAGTGTCCTTTTATCTTAAAAAGAGAGAATAATTTCAAACTTTTCAGCGCAAAATTAAGGTTTCACTGTGACACCCACAATGAAAAGAGTAAAAAATTGAGCAAAACTGCTGAAAATATAATACAGGAAATTAAAGCAGCATAAATTAACCAAAAAAAAATTGAGTGTTCAAAATAAACCTGAGCTTGTTTCAGGCACCCAGGAAAACACACAAAAAAAATCGAAGATCACCAATGTCCTAAGCCAATGTCCAGTCAATGGTCTTACATGCTGAAAAATGGAAATAATCTAAGCACTAACCTTGAACGGCGACGACGACGAGAGGAGAAGACGATTCGAGAGATGAGAGGAGAGGACAATTTGGGGAAAAGAAGGATGAGAACAGCTGAGGAGGAGATCAGCCGAACTGTACCGTCGGTGAACTGAGAAGAGAAGATTTGGGGATGAGAACTGACGATTTGAGGGATGAGAACTGAGAAGAGAAGAGAAGATTTGGGGAAACTGAAAATGAAAGATTGAAACTTGAAACAGGGTTGTTAAACGCCGAACCACTTAAATCCCGAATGATTTTACCGGTTTTTGACCGATTTTGATCCAAACCAATTTTTTTACCCAAATTAACACGGTTTGAGGAGTTGACTCGCAAAATCATATTATTTTACGAGTCAACTCATGATTTTAACAGCCATTTGTGTGAATTTATGAATGTTCAGATGTCAGTCATGCTTCCAATGAACGTATCAAGAACAAACATTCTGTAGTTGAGTTGGGATTTTCCTCCATGATGAAGCAAATGAGAGCAGGTTCTTTTTCTGCTGTCGTAATTCACGTTCAATTCCTCAAAATTTTCATATCACTTGGACAATTTTACTGATAAGAAATCCAGTTCCTCTAGCTTTTTTTTCAAGCAACAATCCTGTGCTCTCTAACACTTTTTTTCCGCTAATTATCAACACGGCCATTTTTGAAACTGGTGAAGAAGCTTGAATCTGATGTGGGCTTGAACTCAATAAAGATTCATTCATTCCCAGCAAAACTAGAAAGGCTCCAGAGTGACAGCAATGGAGCAGGTCAGTTCACATATAGATTGGCAGAAGTTCAGGTAAGCAAGCATGAGCACATGAAAAATATGGAATCGTCGTCCTCATTGTTACTAGAAAAGATCTCACTAGTTTTATTTAATTTATGAAAGTTAATATAGCAAAGAAATTATCTTAGCAAGATTGAGGAGAAAAGAGGATTAACTTAATCCCACAGCATGGTATTGTAAGACGCTTGGCATGCGTAGGTGACCTAAATACTGGTCTGCCATGCTTAACATAGTTTTTCTGTCCAAGACTGAAATATTTGCTTCAATGAAACCTGACAAATCTTGTATTAGTATTTTTGAGTAGAAGAGGAAGGTAAGCGATGAATGGAGGACTGGTCATCACAGCTGATGCAGTTGCAAGGCTAAGACAGCACAGCATAAATACATCAACTAGTTCATCCATGTAATTTGTTGATAGCAGATTCTTATCTGATTGGGTCGGATCCTTGTTAAATTGCTCAGGATAGCTTGTTTTTTCAGGCTTGGTTGCATCAACAGCATTAATAGAGACTTATAGACAGGAATTTGGGTTCACCAGTAGCTAGTTTGAAAAGATCAAGGTCAAGTCTCTAACCAAAATGTAAGGAAACCAGAATCACACCTAATAATTTAGAGAAGTGGAAAAGCTCAAGAGCATCAAGGTTGAGCTTCTAAACATCAATTTTCAGTGGATTATAATGTAGAAACTGTAAGCTCTCAATGAAATACTATGGATTTTTAGATAAGGAAAATTTGTCCAGCTATGAGCAGTATGAGTGTATGCTTTATAGAGAATTGAAAGATAATCATTGTACAAGGAAAGGGGTTGATGCTTACTCCAATGCTCATAATCATCGAATTATTGATCCACCAATCAAACCACCATTATCTAGCCAAAAGCTATGAAATGATTCGATGACACCTGGATGATAATAAAAAAAATGATGAAATTTGACTAATCATGTACCAAGAAGTTAATTAGATAGAATCTCAAAACTCAACTCAATCATGAACTCAAATCATACAAACTGGATTCAAGGTAAAATCAGAATTATTCAACACACAATCAGCCGGCCGGAGCAGTAAGATAAAATAAAGCACCAAACCGAACACAACCCCACCATGTATCACAACAAGATTCGAAATCATTACAGAGAAAACATTGCAGAAGCAAGTAAACCAGCTGATCCCACCACAAGATTATGTGTAAAGATAAGTGCACTAGATATATCCACGGAAGCTGCAGGACTCTCCGCAGTTACTTCAGGAACTTCCTTCGCAGGCTTTTCTGGTGCGGGTTTCACTGGCGCTGGAGCCGGAGCATTAGGAGCAAAAATGTCCTTAGGGAGGAGTACCTTTTCAATCTTATAAATGGCTAGCTGGTTGTCTGTGTATACGGCACCGGATAAACTGGTATTGGTAAGTCCTGTGGTTATGTTCACCGAGTTTGGATAGCTTGTGACGTTAAGCGGTAACCTGTTACCTGTTCCGGCCCATGTCCCGAGAGGATTGCTTACGGTCTGGAACTGGGAGGTAGATAGGAATGTTGGAACGACGTGGAACTTCACTAGCTCGGACTTGTCTCCGTCACTCAGAGTGTTCAGAGTTCCTGATTTGAGCTCCGAAAATGCGCTATCTGTCGGTGCAAAGATGGTTAAACCAGTGCTTGAATCATTGAGCGCGGAGAATAAGTGGTTTTCCTCTTGAGTGGATCTCAAAAGGCGGATGAAGATCGTGAAGTGGCCAGCCTTCTCAAGGATTTTGGTGACGTTGGTGATGCCGTGTGGTGCAGCTGCCTGTGTTGGGGTTGCAGCTGGAGGTGATGCTACGACTACTGCCGGTGCCTGAGCTGGGGCAGCAGCTGGTATCTGGGCAAAGGTATTGGCACAGTGGAGGAATAGAATAAACATTGAAAATGAAGAGATTAACTGCTGCTTCATCTTTATGTTTCTGGGATATAATGCTAGAAAAACAATGCAGAAATGCTCGTGCAGATTGAGCTCGAATTTGTAAGTAGAAGTGTTTGATGTGTAAAGAAGAGATAGAGCGAGGTTTTTATAGTGGTGGAAGAGGATAAACTTAGGAGTGATGTCGAATTTTAGTTACCTGCTAGGTTTCTATCAAGCACCTTATCATACTTCAAAAAGGTGGAGGGTATCAAAGTAGAGGGAAATTTGACAATGCTGCAGCAACTAGTTTGCTTGGAAAAGAAGGGGCCGGGGGAAATGTTTCTTAAATTTAGAATATTTCCAGCTGGTGTTACAGCAAATAAGGATGTCAATGATTGTCAGAATTATAATTGTCTGAATCAAACAGGAAAAATAGCTTCATCAATGATAGAGCCTTCAGTGACGTGTTAGCTGAAGATAGGGAAACATTTCACTACTCACTTGCATTCAATTCTAATGAATAGATCTCTCCATCCTTCAATCCATGACAATGATAGAGGATAATATAAATCATATTATGGGGTCTTATTTATAAGCTTAAGTTTTTAGGTGAGATAGTTTCTTAACATGGTATCCGAGTCTTGTTGACCCAGCAGTCACGAGTTCGAATCTCACCACCCCTATTTTATTTGATAAAAATCAAGCACAATGTGACGTGGACCTGTGCAAGTTTTAAGCCCAAAGAGTTTTCACTTGAGGGGGTGTGTTAGAGAATAATATAAATCATATTATGGAGCCTCACTTACAAGCTTAAGATTTTAGGTGAGATGGTTCTTTAAGAGACAATCTTTCCAAATTTACATAGAAATCAAATCACTCCCCATTACCAGCTGGATTGAGGGAGCCTTGAATTTTTTACGTGGAACATGTTGCTCATATATTTTTTTCAGACTATATAGACTAAACAAAACTCGTAAAGAAACCTGAATGTGCCACAAAAATAATCATAATTTTTAATAATCATAGCTTTAAATTTGATTGTTGAATCTCCTCAAAGCTTGCAGGGTAATAATTCTACAAGCTCGATTTTGCACATTAATGTCAATTTCTATAACCAACCAAGATCTCAAGTCTCTTAAATTAGGCTTAGGAGATATTATTTTTATTGTTTCGTTTGAGAACCATAAATTGTTTTTAACGTTATTCCTTGTGTCAGTTTTTGTCATCGTCAAACCAATACATGGAAACATGAGTTCAAGTTCTTCCACATGAAGCTCAATAGCATTAAGCATTCATGATAGCTGCTAGAACCCAGCTGGAAGTAAAACTCTTACAGAGGAGGAATGGGGAGAACGCGGTGGAGGATACGTTTTGCTGATGAATCAATATATATTTAATCAAAAGAACATAAATTTTTTTAATATATTTTAATGTAAAAATGTAATTTTGATTATACTTATATTAGTTATTTATTATTAATAAATAGTTATATTAATATTTAAATCTCTAAATGGCTTTTTTCCATTAGCATACAAATATAAAAAATATTATATTTATACTATTTAAAAAACCCTTCTCCAGATACCTTTTTCTCTTGGAGATGGGTTGGAGCAAATCGTTGAATCTATAGGGGCAAAACTATTACCATCTTTTTTTGGCGGTGCGGTGGTTTCTCGAGGTGTTTTTGCGGCAGCGGTGGTGGAGATAGAGGAGGAAAGGAGCGGACTTGGGAACGGACTTGGGAATTTGGGAGACAAGTCTGTCTGGTCAGTTGTTAGTGGTGAGAGGCTTAGGGCTTATTGGGCTTTTCTAAACTGTTAGCCTTAAAGGCCTGTGTTATCATCGCACATCCATTTTAAGATTTTTAAGTAAAAACAAATAATAATTATGGTTTTAAAATAAATATATATTTAGTTAAAACTGATATAAAATATATATTAACATGTAAAATAAATAAAAAATGAATTTTAAAACTATTTCCCAACAAAAATCCCTCTGATTCATATTATTTTACACCTCAACAAAAATCATCCGTTGATTTTAACATGCTAACCTTCATCTATCTAGACAATCAATTTTGTATTCAAACAGGCATGATGGGAAAACAAAAGAAATAGAAGAGGAGTTCACGCTTGCTTCAATATTGGCCATGGAGAAAAAAAAAAAACATGCAATCAAGAGCACGAGGAGTTTTTATTTTTTATTTTAAATTATTATTTTTTTAATATTTTTAGATTATTTTGACATGATATCAAAAATATTTAAAAAATATCATTTTAATATATTTTTTAACAAAAAAAATATTTTAAAAAACAACGTCAATCATATTCTCTTAAAAAATCATTGCATTCCTAGCTTTTATCATTATTTAAACAAACACATAAATCCAGTGTCTATTGTTTGGGACAGAAAATATTCTGATTATCCACGAAGTTCAACTAAAATGCTTCAACAGATTCTAAAAATATCAAGAGAAACTGTAAGCAAACATATTAAGAGATGCAGAACCAATTGGAGAAAGTGCTACAGCAGAACAAAGGCAGCCCACCATTGATTCCTTGGAACAGAATAAAGAAATGCTTTGGGGAAATGGGAATCTCATTGCTCAGGTTTCCTTCAACATGCAAAGAAAATTATTCATTAACTTCTGCTCTTAGAGACCTTCTTCGCGAAACTGAGATCCCGCTATACAAAGGGACTAGAACAATCTTGTCCAGGACAACTCCTTGCTTTTTCAGGAGGGCCACAAATTGAACAATTTGATTTTGATTTTCTCCTGGTATTACTTTCAGCTTGACTTCCTTGAGGCTAGGAATGCTGAAATGAATTGGTTTATTTAAGAGTTCTTCTGATAAACTCTCCTGCAAAATGAGAAACAAGATAGTTAAAACAACAGCAAATGTGATCTGAATTGGACATATTGTCTATTGGAAATGCAAGAGTAATGTAGGATACTTACATCATCATCTATCTTGTAGAGGGGATCAAGGATCATTGTCTCAAGATTGGGGCAAAGTTCAAGCAATGCAGCCATGCCAAGAAGATCATATTGGGTATACCCAGTTTGTAGCTCTAAGTGTTTGAGATTGTGCAGAAGAAAATCTTTGGGAATACCATCCTTGGCGGCAAGCTTTTTGAATCATTATCATGCAAGGAAAGCAACCATAAGAGCATTTCATTAGATGATGAACTTGAAAACAATTTTTGGCAGCCATACTCTCAAGGGGATCATTACATAAGAGTAATAACAAATAATAATATAATCTTTTCCTATCAAGAAGAATAGTTGGCAAAAACAATTGATGTTTCAATCGCCAGGACATGAGCTGCTCCAAACTAAATAGCCAAACAAGGGTGGACTTTTTAAAAGCCAGTACGTTTGCGACTGCATTTTCTATCTGAAAGCAAAGAGTTTGACAATACTGTTGATGGCACACAAAGCCCTTTTTCACTACTTTGTGGAACGAATCTAATAGCCAAACATATTATACAAAACGTTACATATATTTTCCTACATTGACTGGCCACATGAACAAGTAGTTGATTCACATAGTGAATCACTAGTACTCAAAAATCAATAGGCAATATAATGTATGCAGAAAGGATTGTAGAATGGAACTAAGGCGCTAACCATATTAAATGTATAGTCCTTGACCTCTGGTTACCTAAAGGACATATTAGAGCATTGATTACAATGTAGTGAACTTAAAAGTTAGAGTTCATTTAGCTTTCAAGGAAATAAATTCACTGACATTCTCACACGGCCATTCCTGATCAGCTCCTTTAAGATAATCCTATGATCTATCTATCCAGCAGACAACAAACCTTGAGTATATACAGTGTTAGGACGATGAACAAAACATTTCATGAAAATCTCAAATGAAACCAAAGAATTTGCCAGTTCGACTTATTTCAACATTTCTTAACAAGCTAGGGAACAATATTCTTAGTCCTTCTTCCACCTTAAGATAATCCATTTCCCCAGTTACTCTCAAGACAATCCAAACCTTGATTTCAAAAGCATTTGACATTTACATGATGAAAAATGGTAACATTTTCCAAAAAATCATCCTGTGCAACGAATATAAACATTCACAAAGTTAAGTCGGACATTAACACATACACAAAAGGTGCAGAGCAGTACCTTACGCCACCAATTTTGCACCACGAGATGCTTGATGTGTGCAATTCGATGAAGTTGCTTCACAACTTTAAACCAATGTCCATAGTGCTCCGTTTTATGCGCAATAGAAGTACGAAATTCAATCAATGAAGACAGATTCTTGATACAAAACTCCCCCGTCTCAACGCAATCAATACTCAACCAAACAAGATTAGGACAATCAAGCTCCAAATACAATTCCCTCTCAGCAGTATAAAAAGACGAAAGACCCAACCTTATCAACTTCTCTGAACAAATCCTCAGATTCTCCATCCCATAACAATTCTCAAGCTTTAAAACCTCAATATTAGGACAAGCTTTGAACAAATTCAACACCATATCATCAGTCATATAAATCTGATCAAAAAAAATCTCCTTCATTGACCAAAGATTCATGCTTTCCATATCAGCAGGCAATGTCAAATCACACCTGCACAATTTCAAGACTCTAACTTTACCATTTCTAAGAGCAGAAAAGGGGAAATCATAATCGCGTCTTCCTTCTGATTCAACAATGTGAAAGCTTTCATCAATAAAGAAATCAAGATCAAGTTCTGAGACTCGATTCCTTATTGCATAACGAACCCAAGAATCAACATGGCAGCCATATCTATCTTCATAGATGAATTCAAGCCTGAATTTTTGAAGGGGCAAGCGCGGTCTGAGGATGAGTGTACGATCAACGAATTCTGAGAAAAATTGGCGGGTTGTGAAGAAACTCTTGTAAATAGGGAAGTGAACATAAGAGAAGTTTAGAGATGGGACTAATGACCAGAGAGATTTCCATTTTTTAGAGATCAGGCTTGTTGTGACTGATTCTAGTGTGGGAAGGAAAGAGAGGATGTGGAGAAGGATGTCTTGTGAGAGATCGTTGAGGTTCGTGATGGTGGTTGAGGTGGCGTCGGCGGCTGTGGTCGCGGAGGGATCTTGGTTTGGGTTTTCTTCCATTTTGTTTCTTTTAAGTTTCTGGAGAGACTTCTTTGGCTTTTAATGTTTGGCCATGTAAATAACTGACACTGATGACTGGATAATTCATGTCTTCTTCGATTCCTTTCTAAATATATATTTTTGAAAAAGACATTTAAAAATATTTTTTTATTTTTTATTTTAAATTAAAAAAATTGATTTTTTAACTTATTTTCATATGTTATATCAAAATTAATTTTAAAAAAAAATGAATTTTTAAACAAAAATTATCTTGAAAAACAATATCAACCACATTATTAAACAAATATATATTTTTTGTAAGAGATGATATTATTTGTATTTATAGCTTCCTCCCGTCCAATTATAGTTAATTTGTTTACAACAAGTCAGGCCACACCCATATTCAACAACTAATGTAAATCGAGTAGAGGGACCATATAAAAATTATTGAGCAGGAGGACCAACTAAAAAAAAAGAGGAGTGGAAGGGTTACATTGATAAGATATAAATATTATAGGGACTAAATAATATACCAATAATTTAGTTTGGAAAATAATAATAATTTTATCAAAGATTATTCTTGGAATTATTTTCCAAAAAGTTCAATAAATTGAATTCATGAGATTAACTACTAGTGTTTCCATTAAAATTAGCGATATATCATATAAGGTTATTAAATAAAAATGAGCTAAGTCATATAGTGTGGATCTAGAAACAAAAAATTATTAATTACAATACTGTAACTATAATTTTATTATTGTTAAAAAAAATTAATTAAACCTACATTATAAAATTGATCAAGAACAAAATTGTCCGGGCATGATTTTTTTTTATTCGAGAAAACTTTATCCCCTGTAAAATGTATTTTGTGGGTCCAAGTACGCGAGTAAAACTCCGATTATCCTAGGCTTTTACAAAAAATACACGTTTTGACTCGAACTCAAAATCTATTATGCAGATCTCAAAAATCATTGTCATCATGTCACGCCCTTTGAGAACGACATAGCTTTTTGTTACAATGTAATAATTATTTTGTCCTCAAAAGAAAATAAAAAAATAATCTTTAGATGAGGAGCTCTTTTGTCTTTCAAAAAAAATAAAAAGTAGAATTATGGTCATGTTCATATATATATTACAAACCAAATAAAAGGCGTGGGGTGTTGCACTGTGGACTCTCTCTTAAATTAATGTGGATTGTGGCAGTGTCGAGACGAAATTGGGCTTGATGATCAGGCGTGTTGTGTTTATTTTATGGGGGTGTTTTCGGTTTTTGGCTTTTTTTATTTGATAGTCGCAATGTGCATAGTGTATTAACGAATCTGCCCCTTGAAAATGACAAAATAGTGCACAAGGACGAGGAGCTCCCTCGGTTTTTCACATTTTTTTGCATAGTAAGCTGACGAAAAAAGCCCCCGAAAAAGAAAAAAATTTGCACAGTGAACGGGGGCTGGGGCGTCTTTTCCCCTCCATTATTTTCATAAATACCAGTGGGGGCAGGGGTGTTTGGGTCATTCCCGGGGGGACAGCTGGCGCGTCGTCTGGCCGCGTCACCGGAGTTCCACGCGAACACGCCCTTAGGCGGCGCGTGCGGCGCCGTTCCACCGTCAAAAATTCACTTCCGCCATTCCAGAAGCTATGCCTGAAGGTCCTCTCTCTTCAGTCGCGGCGCGTTCCGGTCATATATGTCCGGTTAAGCGGCGACGGACGTTTATTTGTCGGCTGTCATTTTTCTCTCTCCTGCCGCCGCAAAGTCAGATCCGGTCCCTGATGTTTGTGGTAAGTTCAGTTTGGTCCCTGGGGTTTTGATTTCGTTTTTATAACTGATTTATTTAAATTAAAGTTTTATTGTTTTCAATTGCGCCTTTCAATTAAAATTGATTATATAAGAAGTTTTCATTTCAGTCCTTATACTTTGAATTTTTTATTTATTTTTTATTCCTGCAATTTTTCAGGTATGGAGGTTTTGATTTCTTTAATTTGGTCCTCCAATTGAAATTGGTGATATATACAAAGTTTGATTTCAGTCCCTCTTCTTCTAATACTTTTCTAAAATGACAGCAATTATCATTATTTATTTTTGGTCCTCCAGTTATTATTTTTTTCAATTGTATCATTCAATTAGAATTATTTTTATATATGTAATTTTTCATTTCGGTCCTTATTCTTTTAATTATTATAATAATTTTAACTATTATAATAATCATTTTACTATTAATATTTCTTCTTTTTTTTTCTCTTTGTTCATGTTTTTTTCTTTTTTGCTTCTTCATTTTTGGTCTTTGGATTTGATGATTTTTATGATTTGACTATTTATGCAATGATCATGATAATTTTAGTGGTTTTTTTTTTCTTTTTTTAGACAAAAATCTTTTACTTTTTTTATTTATTTTTCAAGGTAATTTAATTATTTAAATTGTTTTGACAGTAATGTTGATAATAATTTTAACTGTTATAGTAATAATAATAACAATAACATAAGGATTAGATTTTCAATTTATGTATTCATCTTTTTCTTGATAAAAACTTTAACTATTTATTTTTTATTATTTTATTATTAGAGGGTTTTTTTATATTAATTCATTTAGTTTTTTTTATTCTTATATAATGTTTATTTTTTATTAGTATTTATACATCTATACTTTTATTTTTTTATAGTTTTTTTCTTGAATTTTTTTTAATCGATTCAACCCTGAGATTTCAATCTAAATTGGTAGTCATTTTCAAATTAATATTGCTTCCTGAAATAAAAACTTTCATTTCGGTACAGAAGTTTTTATTTGTTTTGATTTGGTCATCCAATTGAAATTTGTTAATATCCTACTTTTCATTTCAGTCCTCCTTCTTTGAATTTTTTTATTAAATTACACAACAATTATCATTATTATTCCATGGTTTATTTTGATCCCAAAGTTTTTATTTGTTTCAATTTTATCCTACAATTGAAATTAATTATATGTTTCATTTTTCATTTCGGTCCTTATTCTTTTAATTTTTTATTGGATATTAATTCATTTGGTTTTTTTTTATTCTTTGAAAATGTTTATTTTTTATTAGTATTTATGCATTTATGCTTTTAGTTTTTTACTTTAGTTTTTGTCTCTTTTTCTTGAGGTTTTATTTTTAATCGGTTAAATCCTTGATTTTTAATTTATGTTTGTAATCATTTTAAAATTAATATTGCTCTCTTTTTCTCTTTATTCATTTTTTTGTCTTTTCTGTTATTTTTATTTGTTTTTTGGATCAGATAATTTTTATAATTTTATTATTTACGCAATCATAATGATAATTTTAGTGATTATTTTTTTGTTTTTTTATAAAATTCTTTTGATTTCTTCTTAAGATTTTCCTAAAATTTTAATTTATATCAGTGATCATTTTAAAATTAATATTCCTCTATTATTCCCTTTATTTGTTTTTTTTCCTGTTATTTTTATTTATTCTTTACATTGAATGATTTTTATGATTTTATTATTTATGCAATAATAATGATAATTTTAGTGATTGGTTTTTTATTGTTCTTTTATAAAAATCTTTTGCTTTTTTTTTTTCTTCAGGGCAATTGAATTATTTTAATTGTTGTGAATAGGAGAATTAGCAGGGAGATTAAATGTCTCATTTTAAAGAAAGGTTTTGGCTTCGTTCTTCATGTCAACATACGTCTTTTTTTCAATGATCCTCAAGTTATATAGTTCGCGCTCTTTTGTGATTTTTTATGACGCAGTACCTATATTCTAAAAAATATGATGTATGATTGCGCAATAAACTCTACTTAAAAATTTATACATTTTATCTCCTAATCTATAATTTTTTTTCATTATATCATATAAATTTATCATTGTTGATTTAATTATGTTAAATTAATACACAAAAATACTCGCGACAACGCGTGGACAATATAGCTATTATATATATATATACACATAAAAGGGTTTTTCTATCTTTTAAACAGTAAAATATCGGAATTAACCTTTCAATTTGAAAAGATTATTAGGGCTACAATTAAGTGTTTTGATATTTTGTTGGATAATTTTGTTATTAATGTTAGGGTTTGTCGATAGTCACATGGTGATTTTATTTGCTTAAATATTAAAAACAATTCGTTGTTCAGCGCATTATGCATGTTCATTGTTTGTTATTCAAACTATCAGAAGTTTCTTACATTGACGTGGTTATATAAGGTTCCTTTCTTGTGTCTAATTCTTCCTTCACACTTTCCTTTCTTTCTTGTCTGATTCTTCACACTTTCCATCTCCCTCCCTCCCTCTTCCATCATTTAAATTTGTTGAGAGCCATATGAAAAAACTCAAAGAAATTTTCTTATACAGAACTAAGAACTGGACTGCCTTAATTGTCTTGTGCCAAATTCCTAATTTATATTAGTCTTCTCGATTATTATATATATATTCTCTCTCGGCTCATCTCCTCTCCTCTCCTCTCATCTCTCTCGGCTCCTCTCATCTCTGAAATCATCCTCTCCCTGTCTATTGTAAGCTCGTCGTCGATCTGTAAGCTCCTCTCGGTTTGGATTTGGGGTGTTGTTAAAGGAGAAGATTGTGAGGGCTGGCTTCGTGGTTGGTTTTATTTTTGGTTTTTGCAAGGTTTTTTGAGTGTTATTCTGCTGAATTCTAAAATCTCAGAGCATCGATGGGGCTTTTATTTTTGGGTTTTGCAAGGGTTTTTTAGTGTTATTTTTGGGTTCTACGTTGAAAAATTATAAAGATAAATTGACAGAAATTATTTTTGGGTTCTTCAATTGTGAATGAAGATGTATGCTTTGCGTGTTTTGGGTGTTTTAATGGCTGGACAGTGATTCCAACGGGAAAAAAATGTACTGTGCCTTCTCTTTCGTCTCTGCCATATATAGCAGCTCTAAGGGTCGGTATGTCCTTAAACGGACTCCCTCTCCTCAGCTCCTCTCCTTTCCCTCTTCTCTCTCTCAAAAACCCTCCACAATCTCTCAGATTCTCTCTTGGGTTTTCAGCCAAGATGCTAACAGGGGACATACCACCGAACCAAAGAATTTACATTAAGAACCCCAGCGAGAAGGTCAAGAAAGAAGGTATGTTGTTGCTTACTTTATTTGTATTGGAAAATGGATGGTTCTTGTTGAGATTGATCTGTACAAGAAGTCATAGATTTTCATGGCTAATGATGGGCTCGTTGTGACTCCTAAATTAATAATCCACTGTGTAATTGAAAAGGGAAGAAAAAGGGAAAGATTGTACATGGAATTTCAACACACCATTCATGAAGTTATATTATGTTTTCACCTGATAAAATGCTCATAGCTGCGCAATATAATTTATGTGAGTGTAAGGAAGAAATATGTGTTTGTAATATACTACAATTTTGTCAATAACATTGACTGGTGGACTCTTTGAAGCATGCATTCCTTGAAGATATTTGTAATTGTGAATTATGCCTTTATTTAGAATCTTAAGCTCATTCCTTTTTCTGCAGAATATCTTTGTTCCTAGTATATTTTTGTTGTGGTAATGTATCATTGATGTGGTGCAGCGGATACAATATGCAAAAACAAAGTCTGATTGCATCACAGAAGCAGAAGGAGTCTATGATCCCAATGCAAAGAAGAAGAAGAAGCAAGAAGGAAAAGGTGAGTACAATGAAGTAGCAATTTCTACCTTTTAAGCCTTACAACTGGTATGTTCATGCCATACTTGAGAATTTGAGTGCTCAAATGGAACTCATTACAATGAGTTAAGGAAAATTGCATTAGGAAATTATAATAGAGAAATATGCTTGAATTCTTCTTTGTAAGTGGCGTACTAAGCAGAAAGTAAAAAATATTTGTGCTGTTTGATTATGCACTATTAATTGGACACATGTTTTCCTCTTCAGCTGAGAGAAGGAAACGTGCTGAAGAAGCTCAGCAATCAGTTCCAGCTAATGGGAAACCTGCTGAAAGTAACGGGGGCCCAGTAAGTCTTATTCTATGCTTCTGTCCTCCAGTGTGCCTTGAACTCTTGCATGCATGTTTTGATGCTCTTACAAGTTGAGCAAATAAGCTTGGGTTCATATGCAGTATTCATGTGTTTTTTCATTTGCATAAAGATGGAGTGGATTGTTGAAGATGTTGCATGATAAAAGTTGAAGCATGCAATGTGCCATCGACGGATGTATTGATTTTATTGCTGGCATTAATGCATCACATATCGCACTCAAACCCTCTGTGTGTATTTCATATGTGCACTGCAACTACTTTTGAATTACCATACTTCATCTAATCAATGCTCGCTAATTATATCCTGTCCGTGTCTGTGATTTGTAGACTTCTTTCCGCCGAGGAAACCAGAGTGCACAAGAAACCATTCCACACAATAAAATATTGTTTATTCAAAACTTGCCCCATGAAGCCACTAGCATGATGTTGCAAGTGTTCTTCCAGCAATACCCAGGGTTTAGGGGAGTCCGGATGATTGAGGCAAAGCCAGGTATTGCATTTGTGGAATTAGAGGTCTTATTAATCAACCCTATCAGCTTTTCCGTATCTACTTTCCATATCCCTCCCTCTCTCTTCCACAGCATCCACCAGCGTAGCCTACCTATTTCGGCAGCCTTGCTCCGCTCACCGGATCCGAACCTTTCCCGTTAGATTTCTTTGGGCCACACACACTCACAGAGAGAGAGAGACGTTATAAACTATGTTTTCACGGGGTGACGTAAAACAGTTCTGCTGGAATTATAGGTTTGTATCATGTTTTCTTTTCTTGATCTTATATGAACCATGTACTTTTTAACCCAATTGTGTTTTTAAGGGGAGATCTGTCTATGACAAAAAGATGTCACTTTTAGCACGTTTTTGAGATAGATCTCATATGTTAGGAGGACCCGTGTTCATTTTTTTTGGTTTGAATTGTTGCATTTGAGTTTGAAATTTTCTTAGAAGAGAACTAAGGGAGAGAATGATGTGTTTTCATAGCTGTCTGCTGTGTTTTTGTGACGAGGGATAGATCAAAGTTTTTTAGGCTTAGATTTATTTAATTATTGAGCCTCTTTTCCTTTTCTGTGTGGTGTTTAGCTCTGCATTTTTTTCGCCTAGATTTACCTGTATTAGAGAAAGCAATGATTGCAGAACATTGGAAATCTTTTTTTTCCTTTTCTTTTCTCGATGGAAACTTACCCACAGATACAGTGGTAGTTTTTTGTACCCCTCACTTGTTGCCCTAAGACAAG
Organism: Salix arbutifolia; assembly: GCA_025169955.1. Lineage (NCBI taxonomy): Eukaryota > Viridiplantae > Streptophyta > Magnoliopsida > Malpighiales > Salicaceae > Salix > Salix arbutifolia. The sequence continues at coordinate 15,521,122 of CM045920.1, forward strand.
AGGTTGAGGTTCTCGAGGCCTTGAGCTCTGGGTTGATTTGAATCCAGAAATATTACCAGAAAAAATGGTAAAAACAACCAATTGGTTGCCCAAGTGTTTGCTCGAACTTGTCCAAAAATTTGTATGGTTTTGTATTTTTTGATGAACAAAACATCCATTGTTAAAGTCGAAAACAACTCTCCCCTAGGAATTAAATTTGAGATGTAAAGAGTTTTTTAGGCAATTTGTTATCTCGACACAACAGAAATAGTTAAAGGTATTCCCTTTTGTTCATAATACCCTTGTCAGCCGAAGCTTTGTAATGCTTATATCCATGTCTTTGACTTGCTATTTTTTTAATCTATCAATTCCAAACCAACAATGACTAGGATCTGATTTTGATTTTGGAATTAACATCCAGTTTGTAAATCTTGATTTGTTTTTTACAGATTCCTCAGGCTCTACTATTCACAAAAAATAGTGCTTCTACCACTTGGCGCTTCAGAAATGTGACGCAGCTAGTAATGCAAAATTATATGACTATCAGGTGTGTGTTCAAGTTTCTATGATCACTTACCATTTCCCTTAAACAATTTTCTTAGGTGTATTGTTTTCTATATTCCTAATTTTTACTTTTTGAGAAAAACAGTAGCTGCATACGGTATTAGAAACTGGTGCTCTATTGTTAACAGAACCCATGAAAAACGTCGACTTTGACATAAGGTGATTAAACTAAACCAGGAAAGCAACAGTGCTTCGCTCCCTCAAGACTTGACATCCCCATTTAAATAAATCTAGTTTTGACCACATACTATGGATAACTTAGAAATATATTACCATCATCTTAGCTTGTAGCAAAACAGACTGATACGATTTAAATGAAACTCAAGCAACAGGATTCAGAAGCATTCTCATCAGTCAAAAATTTAACAGCCTAAAAATCATTCACATGTCTTAACAGTAATTACCAAAACAAATTCATCTAGTTCAAACCAGTAACATGAAGCAAAATAGCCAAGCCCCAGCAGGATGAGGTGCTTGACCAGGCTTTGGGGTGTCATCCTGAGATATAATAGACAGGAAATAAATTAATAAATTTGTGTACACGCATTAAACTAGCAACATAATTTGTTCGGTAAGGCTAAGCATCCCACATGTAAGAAAGTGTTTGGAAATGTGATGAAAGTTGTACACGCATTAAACTTACCGTTTATTTTTTCTTGATGGATGCTTTTTTTGCCCAGGCCTTCTCAGCCTTTTTCCTTTTTTCCTCAATTACCTTGTGGCAGTCATGCCGTCTCTGAAAAGAGAGTGAGGCATGGTTGGTGGAATAGCCACATTTGAAGCATGACTTATTTTGTACTATTTCAATCTGTGCTTTGTTTTTCATCATCTGACAAAATTAAAGTTTACTATTAGGAAAATAGAATATTAAATTGAGAGACAGAATCCAATGCTACAATCAAATAAGAACATTGTAATTGTGTCAGATGATGAAAAACAAAGCACATATTGAAATGGTACAAAATAAGTCATGCTTCAAATGTGGCTATTCCACCAACCATGACTCACTCTCTTTTTAGAGGCAGCATGACTGCCACAAGGTGATTGAGGAAAAAGTCTGAGAAGGCCCAGGTAAAAAAAGCATCAATCAAGAAAAAATAAACGGTAAGTTTAATGCGTGTATAACTTTCATTACATTTCCAAACACTTTCTTACATGTGGGATGCTTAGCCTCACCGAACAAATTATGTTGTTAGTTTAGTGCGTGTACAGAACTTTATTAATTTATTCCTGTCTATTATCTCTCAGGATGACACCCCAAAACCTGGTCAAGCACCTCGTCCTGCTGCTCGTACCTAGAGAATCAGATCAAATTATTATATTGGCTATTTTGCTTCAAGTTGCTGGTTTGATCAAAATATGTTTTTGATTATTTTTGTTGAAAAAGTATTTTTTTTAAAATATTAATTTTAGCCTCTATTATTTTATTATTAGTATTCAAAATGTTTCCATACAGATTGAAATGTTATCGGGTATCGAAACAGTCTTAAAAATCATGAAAGGTGATTAAAATGAATGAAAAAACCAAGACAAAAAAACATCACAGCCTTTTAGAATTAAATTAAAAGAAACTGAAGCTAGAATACCAAAACAAATTAAAATAAAAAATTGAGGTGTAGAGGATCAGAATTTGCGCAAAAAACAACACTACGAGTGTGTTTTTGCGGAAGGATGTAAGATTAAAACTAATTTTTTATTTGATCAAATAAAAATATAAATAGACACAAACATGAACTAATTGAATAAATAAAAGAAAAAAATATCATGCAAGGATACACATGAAAATATCATCTAAAAATAATTATATTTAATTTTTGAAAATTAAGTTCATTTATATAAAATATCTTCAAAAATCAAATACATATTAAACAATTTTAAAAAAAAATATTTGAAAAGGTTAAATAAGCAAAATAAAAAATACAAGGGATGTTAATTGAAATGTAGATTAAAGAATTGCTAAAATACAATTATTAAAAAAAGACAATAATTAGATAAAAAAACCAAAATTAAATTAAAAAAAAGGCAGTACTATTCTAGGTGCCACCCCAACTGAGTTTAAATATGTGGTGATTGAAATGTGTGCGGGATCATTTTTTCTATTAACAAAGGAAAATTAGTAAAATTTGACTATCTCAAGATAAAAATTATCTATACAGCTAAACCATAACGTGATTTTATTGTGCAAGTTAACACTGTTCATGCACTCTGCTTTCACTGTGGATTTGAACAGTGATTCTTTTTTTTTTTAGAAAAACTGATTTTTTTTTCTTTTTAAACGTTTTTTTTTCTTTTTTTTTTAAATTTTTTATTATTATTTTTTTAAGAAAAACTAATTTTTTTTTTCTTTTTAAACTTTTTTTTCCTTCTTAAACGTTTTTTTCTTCTTAAACGTTTTTTCCTTTTTAAACATTTTTTTCTAACCGTGGTGTCCGGGGCAGCTTATGCGTACCATGATTAATTTCTCGGTCCACTTTTTATTAACATTTTTTATTGTTTCTTTTCCTCCACTTATACAATTTTTTTTTAGTTTATTTTTTGATAACCGGGTTGTCTGTGTTGGTTACACGTGCCACGAATAATCCTTGGACATTGTTTTTTAATTTTTTTCAACTTATAAATTTTTTTCATAACTAGAATGTCCAAGCTAGCTTACATGCACCATGACTATTATTTTGTACATAGCCAAAGGAGATCGCAATTTCAAACAGTAATAAACAGTGATTTGAAATGTGGTTTTCGTTGTTCATTACTATTTTTAAAAGTTCATTGAACTATGATTCTGGTGAGAGATAACATAAGTGTTTGGTAATGCGTTTGAAAATCGCTTTTGAATAAATTTTAATTTTTTTCAATTTTAAATTAAAAACAGTGTTTCTACATGATTTTTGATGTGCTAATGTCAAAAATAATTTTTAAAAAATAAAATAAAATACAACACGTTAAAAATCAATTATTTTTCTACATATAAAAAAGCTCAGCGCAACGCGCGGGCAAATTAACTCGTATGCTCTAAAACACGTAAGTTGAAGTATATAAAAAAAAAAACCTCAACAATGGAATTTGGGGCCTTGAACTCAAGATAAAGTATGGTAAGTCTTATTCTATGCTTCTGTCCTCCAGCGTGCCTTGAACTCTTGCATCCATGTTTTGATGCTCTTACAAGTTGAGCAAATAAGCTTGGGTTCATATGCAGTATTCATGTGTTTCATCGGCATAAAGATGAAGAGTGTCGAAGCATGATAAATTTTGAAGAAAAACCTTCAATTCTTGAAATTAGGGTTCATGTGAAAAAAATTAGGAAGAGCAAACTAGTCATTTATTGTTGTGGTAGTCCCGGTGGATGGTGCATTTTCCATCCAATTTGGCATGTGTTTTTATATATATATATATATATATATATAATAGAATAACACAAAATTCAACTAATTATTTCAAGCGGTAGGCAGGAGCAAGCGAAAGAAGAGACAAAATCAAGCGAAATTGAAGGTATTTAGAGATTTATATTTAAGCTTCCCACATTTTAGGAAAGTGTTTGGAAATGTGATGAAGGTTGTAAACGCATTAAACGTACCATTTATTTTTTCTTAATGGATGCTTTTTTTATCCGGGCCTTCTCAGCCTTTATCTTTTTATCCTCTAGCACCTTGTTGCAGTCATGCTGCCTTTGAAAAGACACTGACGTGTGGATGGAGGAATAGCCACACTTGAAGCATGACTTATTAGCTACCATTTTAACTTGAGTTTTGTTTTTTGTCATCTGACACAATTACAAGAAAGGCTTATTAGCTACCATTTCACCTTCCTAATATTTAAGCATGTCTTATTAGCTACCATTGTAATTGTGTTAGATGACGAAAAACAAAACTCAAGTTGAAATGGTAGCTTATAAGCCATGCTTCAAGTGTGGCTATTCCACCATCCATGGATCACTGTCTTTTTAAAGGCAGCATGACTGCAACAAGGTGCTAGAGGATAAAAAGATAAAAGGCTGAGAAGGCCTCAATAAAAAAAACATCCATGAAGAAAAAATAAATGGTAAGTTTAATGCGTTTACAACCTTCATCACATTTCCAAACACTTTCCTAAAATGTGGGAAACTTACCATTGTTTTTCACCTTCCTAAAATGTGGGAAACTTAAATATAAATCTATAAATACCTTTAATTTCGTTTGATTTTGTCTCTTCTTTCACTAGCTCCTGCTTGCTGCATGAAATAATTGGTTTAATTTTGTGTTATTTTATTATATATATAAAAAAAAAACACAATCAAATGGATGGAAAATGCACCATCCACCAGGACTCAAAAGTTACCTTTTCACCACAACAATAAAATGTCTGTTTTGCTCTTTCTATTTTTTTTTTTTCATGGCTTTTTAAAGCTATACTCTTTTTTTCCCCGCAACCACAATTGTATTCATAGAAATTCAAAAGGCAAGCTAATGAAATGAGTGTTGGAGAATATCACAACCCTAGATCAAAATGTGTTTTTGGTTATTTTTGTTGAAAAGGTATTTTTTTAAAATATTAATTTTAGCCTCTATTATTTTATTATTAGTATTCAAAATGTTTCCATACAGATTGAAATATTGTCGGGTATCGAAACAGTATTAAAAATCATGAAAGGTGATTAAATGCAATCTAAAATGAATGAAAAAACCAAGACAAAAAAAAAAACATCACAGCCTTCCAGAATTAAATAGAAAGAAACTGAAGCTAGAATACCAAAACAAATTAAAATAAAAAATTGAGGGGTAGAGGATGAGAATTTGCACAATAAACAACACTAGGAGTGTGTTTTTGCGGAAGGATGTACAGATCAAAACTAATTTTTTATTTGATCAAATATAAATAGACACAACATGAACTAATTCAATAAATAAAGGAAAAAAAATATCATGCAAGGATACACATATGAAAATATCATCTAAAAATAATTATATTTAATTTTTGAAAATTAAGTTCATTTATATAAAATATCTTCAAAAATCAAATACATATTAAACAATTTTTTAAAAAAAAAATATTCGAAAAGGTTAAATAAGCAAAATAAAAAATACAAGGGATGTTAATTGAAATGTAGATTAAAGAATTGCTAAAATACAATTATTAAAAAAAGACAATAAAAAAAAATTAAAAAAAAAGGTAGTACTATTCTAGGTGCCACATATACATTAAAAAACAACAACTGGGCTTTCATGCACAACTGAGTTTAAATATGTGGTGATTGAAATGTGTGCGAGATCATTTTTTCTATTAACAAAGGAAAATTATTAAAATTTGTCTATCTCAAGATAAAAATATGCTCTAAAACACGTAAGTTGAAGAATATATAATAAAAAAACCTCAACAATGGAATTTGGGGCCTTGAACTCAAGATAAAGTATTGTAAGTCTTATTCTATGCTTCTGTCCTCCAGCGTGCCTTGAACTCTTGCATCCATGTTTTGATGCTCTTACAAGTTGAGCAAATAAGCTTGGGTTCATATGCAGTATTCATGTGTTTCATCTGCATAAAGATGAAGAGTGTCGAAGCATGATAAATTTTGAAGAATGCAATGTGCCATCCATGTCTGTATTGATTGTATTGCTGGCATTAATGCATCACATATCGCACTCAAACCCTCTGTGTGTATTTCATATGTGCACTACAACTACTTCTTTTGAATTACCATACTTCATCTAATCAATGCTTGCTAATTATATCCTGTCCGTGTCTGTGATTTGGAGACTTCTTTCCGCCAAGGAAACTCAAGTGCACAAGAAACCATCCCACCAAATAATATATTGTTTATTCAAAACTTGCCCCATGAAGCCACTAGGTTTGTATCATGTTTTCTTTTCTTGATCTTATATGAACCATGTACTTTTTAACCCAATTGTGTTTTTAAGGGGAGATCTGTCTATGAGCAAAAAGATGTCACTTTTAGCACGTTTTTGAGATAGATCTCATATGTTAGGAGGACCCGTGTTCATTTTTTTTGGTTTGAATTGTTGTATTTGAGTTTGAAATTTTCTTAGAAGAGAACTAAGGGAGAGAATGATGTGTTTTCATAGATGTCTGCTGTGTTTTTTTGACGAGGGATAGATCAAAGGAAGCAAACCCCAGGAATAGATCAAAGTTTTTTAGGCTTAGATTTATTTAATTATTGAGCCTCTTCTCCTTTTCTGTGTGGTGTTTAGCTCTGCATTTTTTTCGCCTAGATTTACCTGTATTAGAGAAAGCAATGATTGCAGAACATTGGAAATCTTTTTTTTCCTTTTCTTTTCTCGATGGAAACTTACCCACAGATACAGTGGTAGTTTTTCGTACCCCTCACTTGTTGCCCTAAGACAAGAGGTTGAGGTTCTCGAGACCTTGAGCTCTGGGTTGATTTGAATCCAGAAATATTACCAGAAAAAATGGTAAAAACAACCAATTGGTTGCCCAAGTGTTTGCTCGAACTTGTCCAAAAATTTGTTTTTACCATTTTTTCATGGGTTCTGTTAACAATAGAGCACCAGTTTCTAATACTGTATGCAATTACTGTTTTTTTTTAAAGTAAAAATTAGGAATATAGAAAACAATACACCTAAGAAAATTGTTTAAGGGAAATGGTAGGTGATCATAGAAACTTGAACACACATCTGAAAGTCATATAATTTTGCATTACTAGCTGCGTCACATTTCTGAAGCGCCAACTGGTAGAAGCACTATTTTTTGTGAATAGTAGAGCCTGAGGAATCTGTAAAAAACAAATCAAGATTTACAAACTGGATGTTAATTCCAAAATCAAAATGAGATCCTAGTCATTGTTGGTTTGGAATTGATAGATTAAAAAAATAGCAAGTCAAAGACATGGATATGAGCATTACAAAGCTTCGGCTGACAAGGGTATTATGAACAAAAGGGAATACCTTTAACTATTTCTGTTGTGTCGAGATAACAAATTGCCTAAAAAACTCTTTACATCTCAAATTTAATTCCTAGGGGAGAGTTGTTTTCGACTTTAACAATGGATGTTTTGTTCATCAAAAAATACAAAACCATACAAATTTTTGGACAAGTTCGAGCAAACACTTGGGCAACCAATTGGTTGTTTTTACCATTTTTTCTGGTAATATTTCTGGATTCAAATCAACCCAGAGCTCAAGGCCTCGAGAACCTCAACCTCTTGTCTTAGGGCAACAAGTGAGGGGTACAAAAAACTACCATTGTATCTGTGGGTAAGTTTCCATCGAGAAAAGAAAAGGAAAAAAAAGATTTCCAATGTTCTGCAATCATTGCTTTCTCTAATACAGGTAAATCTAGGCGAAAAAAATGCAGAGCTAAACACCACACAGAAAAGGAAAAGAGGCTCAATAATTAAATAAATCTAAGCCTAAAAAACTTTGATCTATCCCTCGTCAAAAAAACACAGCAGACAGCTATGAAAACACATCATTCTCTCCCTTAGTTCTCTTCTAAGAAAATTTCAAACTCAAATGCAACAATTCAAACCAAAAAAAATGAACACGGGTCCTCCTAACATATGAGATCTATCTTAAAAACGTGCTAAAAGTGACATCTTTTTGCTCATAGACAGATCTCCCCTTAAAAACACAATTGAGTTAAAAAGTACATGGTTCATATAAGATCAAGAAAAGAAAACATGATACAAACCTAGTGGCTTCTGAATCCTGTTGCTTGAGTTTCATTTAAATCGTATCAGTCTGTTTTGCTACAAGCTTAGATGATGGTAATATATTTCTAAGTTATCCATAGTATATGGTCAAAACTAGATTTATTTAAATGGGGATGTCAAGTCTTGAGGGAGCGAAGCACTATTGCTTTCCTGGTTTAGTTTAATCACCTTATGTCAAAGTCGACGTTTTTTATGGGTTCTGTTAACAATAGAGCACCAGTTTCTAATACAGTATGCAGCTATTGTTTTTTTTTTAAAGTAAAAATTAGGAATATAGAAAACAATACACCTAAGAAAATTGTTTAAGGGAAATGGTAGGTGATCATAGAAACTTGAACACACACCTGAAAGTCATAATTTTGCATTACTAGCTGCGTCACATTTCTGAAGCGCCAACTGGTAGAAGCACTACTTTTTGTGAATAGTAGAGCCTGAGGAATCTGTAAAAAACAAATCAAGATTTAGAAACTGGATGTTAATTCCAAAATCAAAATGAGATCCTAGTCATTGTTGGTTTGGAATTGATAGATTAAAAAAATAGCAAGTCAAAGACATGGATATGAGCATTACAAAGCTTCGGCTGACAAGGGTATTATGAACAAAAGGGAATACCTTTAACTATTTCTGTTGTGTCGAGGTAACAAATTGCCTAAAAAAGTCTTTACATCTCAAATTTAATTTCTAGGTGAGAGTTGTTTTCGACTTTAACAATGGATGTTTTGTTCATCAAAAAATACAAAACCATACAAATTTTTGGACAAGTTCGAGCAAACACTTGGGCAACCAATTGGTTGTTTTTACCATTTTTTCTGGTAATATTTCTGGATTCAAATCAACCCAGAGCTCAAGGTCTCGAGAACCTCAACCTCTTGTCTTAGGGCAATAAGTGAGGGGTACAAAAAACTACCACTGTATCTATGGGTAAGTTTCCATCGAGAAAAGAAAAGGAAAAAAAAGATTTCCAATGTTCTGCAATCATTGATTTCTCTAATACAGGTAAATCTAGGCGAAAAAAATACAGAGCTAAACACCACACAGAAAAGGAGAAGAGGCTCAATAATTAAATAAATCTAAGCCTAAAAAACTTTGATCTATTCCTGGGGTTTGCTTCCTTTGATCTATCCCTCGTCAAAAAAACACAGCAGACAGCTATGAAAACACATCATTCTCTCCCTTAGTTCTCTTCTAAGAAAATTTCAAACTCAAATGCAACAATTCAAACCAAAAAAAATGAACACGGGTCCTCCTAACATATGAGATCTATCTTAAAAACGTGCTAAAAGTGACATCTTTTTGCTCATAGACAGATCTCCCCTTAAAAACACAATTGGGTTAAAAAGTACATGGTTCATATAAGATCAAGAAAAGAAAACATGATACAAACTAGGAAAGCAACAGTGCTTCGCTCCCTTAAGACTTGACATCCCCATTTAAATAAATCTAGTTTTGACCACATACTATGGATAACTTAAAAATATAGTACCATCATCCCCATTTAAACAAGTAAGTTGAAGAAATTAAAATAAAAACCTAAACAATGGAATTTGGGGCCTTGAACTCAAGATAAAGTATGGTAAGTCTTACTTTATGCTCCTGTCCTCCAGGGTGCCTTGAACTCTTGCATGCATGTTTTGATGTTCTTACAAGTTGTGCAAATTCTCATCCTCTACCCCTCAATTTTTTATTTTAATTTGTTTTGGTATTTTAGGTTCAGTTTCTTTCAATTTAATTCTAAAAAAGGGAGGGAGAGTCATAAAATATTGCAAGCTAAGTGTTTTCTTTCCTATTTAGGCATAGGAATCCTTAATTACATGGGTGTTCTCTATTTTTTCCAATAATAAAATCCCACCAAGATTAGGATTCTAGACTCCTAATTAAAAACAAGTGTTTTCTTTTCTATTTGGGCATGTGAATCCTTAATTACATGGGTATTCTCTATTTTTTCCAATAATAAAATCCCACCAAGATTAGGATTCTAGACTCCTAATTAAAAACAAGTGTTTTCTTTCCTATTTAGGCATAGGAATCCTTAATTACATGGGTATTCTTTATTTTTTCCAATAATAAAATCCCACCAGGTTTAAGATTCTAAACTCCTAATTAAAAAAGGAATACTATAATCCCAACACAATTTCTATATATACATGCATGCACACACACATGCAATTGCATAAAAGAGTTGTATTGCAAGAAAGAAAAAGAAAGAAAAAGAAGAGAGGCAACGCTCCCCAACGTGGGAAGGACTTGTTTTTTCTGTTTTCAGGGACGGTGTATCTTGGGCTTGCTCAATGGAAGCGAACACCAAGGAGGAGGGGGAGGAAGGGCAAAGCTTGCACTGTTGGCCACGAACTGTAGGATTACTTCCATGGCTTGTTTTCATCAATGGAAGTGGTGAAGAAAACCAAACCTTTTATGACATCTCAGAAAGTCATTGCCATGTCAAAAGCATTCCAGAGTTGCAAGGTAAACTAGTTGCAACGTGCTCGTATGGATGGTTAGTCGTAGGTGGATATTTGATTTCAGATGATTGTTTTCTGTTGAACCCTATCTCTACAAAGAAGATTCAATTGCCATCTTTGACACCTGACTTCTCCTATGATAACTGTGTCCTTTCATCGCCTCCTGATAATCCCGAGTGTGTTGTCATGTTTTTGAATTTTGACATAGGAACTCTTGACGTCACGTTCTGTAAGCCTGGTGATGTTGAGTGGACAAGACTTTAAGCTTCATGATGAAGATGACTCTGATTGTGTCAGATCAGTTGGAGTTCATAAGGGAGACATTTGCATACTCACGTGGTATGAGCATCTCTACTTTGTCAAGTTTGACAAGTCTTATAGCATTACACTAGTTGATCTGAAAGTGGATGACAACACATGTCAAACCATGAGAAAACTACATAGTCGCTTCCCAACATATTTGGTTGAAACATGCGGGGAGTTGCTTCGTCTTCATTGTTATATCCTTCATCGACAAGTGGTGGATATTTGGGTTTATAAATTAGATTTCGACGAGAAAGTTTGTACCAGAATAAAAGAACTGAAGGATCAAGCAATTTTTATTAGTTCTTCTGGCGGACAAGTTTTAGCTTGCTCTACAGAAGAATCAAGAATTCATGGAAACAAAATCTACTTGACATTAGCGGAAGAGAGAAGCCTCTATGTGTATGATCTTGATTTGTGTGCTCTCGAGGTCTGTTTGCCATGCCCAAATGTGAAAGCTGACTGGGTTCAAAATGTTTGGCTCCTACCTGTTTTCGAGGATTAATGGCCAAGAGAATAAAATGTAGTGTTGTGAGAGTGATTTTGTGTCAAGAGAATAAAATGCAATTTATTTCCTATTATATTAACAAAAACAGCTCTCCTTGAATCACAGTATTTTACACGGTGTCATAAGAATTGACCAAATATGATTATCATTTTATAATTAATAAATTATTGAATGGAATTGAAATGATTTTTTTTAGCGGTAGTTTTAAAAAGAAAAAAGGAATTGATGGTTTTGTTATCTATCAATTAAATTATTATCAAAGTAGTTAAAACAAAATCATCAGTCAAATTGTTTGCTGCATAAAACAAATCAATCGTATGTGCTGCAATTCAACAATTGTAATTTTATTATTTGCTAATGAAAGAATTCATGAGATGAATAAAACATATACAACAGTCACATAATTTTTTTGATTCCAATTGTACAATCAATTGATTAAATAATTATCAAAACAATTAACAGTAGCAACATTCAATCACTTTTAAGCGGGAAAAAACTTATTTATAACAGATTCTATAAATAACAATTTTACTAATTAAATATTAAAATAATAAATTACAGCACGTATAAAATTAATCAGTTTTTTAAATATAAAAAAACTCAGCGCAGCATGCGGGCAAATTCACTCGTATGCTCTAAAACAAGTAAGTTGAAGAAAATAAAAACAAATATCTAATCAATGGAATTTGGGGCCGAAACTATTCTAAAAATGACATTTAAAAATCGGGGCCATCTACATAATTATAAAACTTATTATTAAAATACTGAAAAGCGTGCAAAATATCTTTTAAAAAAAAAAATCCAAATTAATGTCTCTCAATTTTGAAGTTAAAATCACAAAAATAAATAAACAAACCTATATAACAAAGAACAAAAAATTATATTATTGAAGAGATACAACTAAAATCAAAATAAATTAATTTTTGAAATATTTTTAAATTGAATCTCATCACTTTAAAAATATAAAAATATATATCCCATCTATCTCTATTATTCTCATCTTCTCTCCGCTAACGTTAAACTTAAAAAATAAAAATAAAAACCCCAAGTAAGGGATCAATATCAAGTTTTCATATTTTAGCCCATGCAAAGACCCAAAAACGTAAACCACAATCGATTCCAGCCCAGATAACACCAACCACTCTAAATGGCCCAGATATATAGCTAGGGCTCAGTATGTCCTAAAACGGACTCCCTCTCCTCAGCTCCTCTCCTTTCCCTCCTCTCTCTCAAAAACCCTCCACAATCTCTCAGATTCTCTCTTGGGTTTTCAGCGAAGATGCTAACAGGGGACATACCACCGAACCAAACAATTTACATTAAGAACCTCAACGAGAAGGTCAAGAAAGAAGGTATGTTGTTGCTTACTTCAATCTAACGTTCTTCCTGGTTTTCTTGCCCGGAAAAATAAGCTAAGTTTGAGCTACTAAAACCCTAAAAAAAATCTAAACTTTACGATTGTTTTTGCTTCTTAAGAACTATAGAACTCGACCTATTTGAGCTAAAAGCAGTTTTGGTTAATCTTTCGAGGAGATTTCTTCCTTAGGGTTACTGCTAGTGAGATCAAGATTAGAATTTTAGTGTGGAAGTAGCTTAAATTAGTTGCTAAAGAAAGTTATTTGATCAATGAGAAGCGAAACTAATGTGATTTGTATTTATGTGTTTTAACTTAATTATGTGAGATTTTTTATGGGGTGTCTTTGTTTTGGTGTATGGGTAGAGTTGAAGAGATCACTTTATTGTCTGTTCTCTCAATATGGGAGGATTTTGGATGTTGTTGCTTTGAAGACGGCGAGACTCCGAGGGCAAGCGTGGGTTGTGTTTAGTGAAGTTACGGCTGCAAGTAATGCTGTGAGACAAATGCAGGGTTTTCCGTTTTATGATAAACCTATGGTAAGTCTTGCAATGCTTGGTCAGTAAGTCGTCACTCTTTGTATTTGTTAGTGCATCAATTAGGATATTTTTCTCTTAAGTCTCCTTAGTGTTAAGAATTTTTAATTTTATTATCTTCCAGCTCTTAAATCCACGATTTTGATGGGTTTTGATTTGCCTAAACTGAGTATCAACTAGTTTTGGGTGTGATTTGGTGGCCATTCACTATAGCCTTTGTGCTTGGCCCTATCCAGTTTCTCTTTTGGTTTTATCATCGAGCCGTTGTTTGTTTGTTATGGACAAGATTAACAGTGGGATGGCATTTTTGCACTAGCTCCTCTAAAAAAACAGTTGGAAAATGGATGGTTCTTGTTGAGATTGATCTGTACAAGAAGTCATAGATTTTCATGGTTAATGATGGGCTCGTTGTGTTTCTTAAGTCAATAATTCACTATGTAATTGAAATAGGAAGAAAAGGGAAAGATTCTCAATGTCATACAAGAAATTTCAAATACACCATTCATGGAGTTATATTATGTTTTCACCTGAGAAAATGTTCATAGTTGCGCAATATAATTTATGTCAGTGTAAGGGAGAAATATATGTTCGTGATTTACTACAATTTTGTCAATAACATTGACTGGTGGACTCTTTGAAGCATGCATTCCTTGAAGATATTTGTATTTGTGAATTATGCCTTTATTTAGAATCTTAAGCTCATTCCTTTTTCTGCAGAATATCTTTGTTTCTAGTATATTTTCGTTGTGGTAATGTATCATTGATGTGGTGCAGCGGATACAATATGCAAAAACAAAGTCTGATTGCATCACAGAAGCAGAAGGAGTCTATGATCCCAATGCAAAGAAGAAGAAGAAGCAAGAAGAAAAAGGTGAGTAAATGAAGTAGTAATTTCTACCTTTTAAGCCTTACAACTGGTATGCTCATGCCATACTTGAGAATTTGAGTGCTCAAATGGAACTCATTACAATGAGTTAAGGAAAATTGCATTAGGAAATTATAATAGAGAAATATGCTTGAAATCTTCTTTGTAAGTGGCGTACTAAGCAGAAAGTAAAAATTCTTTATGCTGTTTGATTATGCACTAATAATTGGACACATGTTTTCCTCTTCAGCTGAGAGAAGGAAACGTGCTGAAGAAGCTCAGCAATCAGTTCCAGCTAATGGGAAACCTGCTGAAAGTAACGGGGGCCCAGTAAGTCTTATTCTATGCTTATGTTCATATGCAGTATTCATCTGTTTCATTTGCATAAAGATGGAGTGTTGAAGATGTTGCGTGATAAATTTTGAAGAATGCAATGTGCCATTGATGTCTGTATTGATTTTATTGCTGGCATTAATGCATCCCATATCGCACTCAAACCTGTTGTGTGTATTTTGTATGTGCACTGCAACAACTTCTTTTGAAATACCATACTTTATTGAATCAATGCTTGCTAATTATATCCTGTCCGTGTCTCTGATTTGTAGACTTCTTTCCGCCAAGGAAACCAGAGTGCACAAGAAACCATCCCACCAAATAATATATTGTTTATTCAAAACTTGCCCCATGAAGCCACTAGCATGATGTTGCAAGTGCTCTTCCAGCAATACCCAGGGTTTAGGGAAGTCCGGATGATTGAGGCAAAGCCAGGTATTGCATTTGTGGAATTTGAAGATGATGTGCAATCCTCCATGGCCATGCAGGCTCTTCAAGGTTTCAAAATTACTCCCCAGAACCCTATGGCTATTACTTACGCCAAGAAGTAACCAACCCCTGTTTTAAGCAAGTTCCCTTTTCACTTCCTGCCTCAAATGTTTCCCCTGGATATTATGATGATTGAAGAATTCTATGCATACAGTAACCATGTAGATTTTCGAAAACTAATTGTAGAATTTCACTTCCAATTTGTTTGATGTTCAATTTCACTATTTGAAGTAAATGCAATGAGAAGATCTGAATATGCCTTTCCAAGCTAATCTCCTTGAAGTGTTTTGAATTAGATGATCTCAAATAACTGGCAGGTTTAGTTTTCCTTTATGTTCTATCTATTTAGTTGTTCAATGCTGGCTAGTTTGCACAAGCTGCGCAACTGTCACGGATTTCCTGTATCTGGTGATATTTCACATCTCAATCTTTAGACCATATCCAGTGATGTTGCTAAGTTGTGAGGGCTGCTGACTGGTATATTTTTTTCCTGTTCCATTCACTGTTTATGCCATATCTGGCGATATTTCCAATCGGTGAGGGCTTAAAAGTCTTCCACTCTCTTTGATTTTTCTTTTACTAAAACAAGGTGTATGGCTTTATGTACTGACAAAAGAAGGCAACTTGCAAATGGAAATGGTAGCCCCATGAACTGTGTGCTTGAAATTGATCTGGAATTAACAATTTTGGTTTCACTGATCCTTCATCCATGTAGCATTAACCAGTCTATACATTTTTTTTTTCATTAATCACTATATACAATTTTTTTTGGCAGTAGCTGATAAGAGAAGAATGGTCCATGCTTTAGTTGGGGGGTGATTCATCACCACCATCATCATTATTATTATTTTATTAAAATGAATATCGGGACCAATTTGCTCTATTTCTTAATAGATAGGTCATCTACCGTACCTCTTGAGGGCTTTTTAGTACAGAGGAAGGAAGAAATTTGCAGACAAGCTACATGGCTGAGATAGGCTTGATTAGCTCATTTTTTATTATTTTCTTAACCTAATCCAGGCCTTTTTGACTAATCATGCTCTACGCTAGTTGTCTTTCTCTGATTTTTTGGCCGTGTGAAGTTACTATCACCATAGGCTGGCGAAGGGCTCGAGCTTGTCTCTAGGCGCGTGAAATCCCCATGTTATTTTATAACTAAATATATATTGAATTACAAGCTGCCATTTTATTAATATTTTTTATTATAAAAATCAAAATACAACCTCAAGTACCTTTCATTCAAAATTAAAAAAAAAAACAAGAGAACGTGAAAAGATTTCGTATATAAAAAAATAATTATGAACGAGATTCGAAGTCATAGGAGCACGCTCTAGAATAGGGCGTAGAAAACAAGAACGTCGATCGATGAGGTGGACGGAGTTTTAAAAAGGCCGTACCATGTGAGGAGGTTGGAATTGTCCTTGGCTGGCTGGCTGGCTTGCCTTCCTCGAATGCAAACTTCCCCGAATAATTCATCATCTCTACCCCTTCCGTAATAAGAAAGTACATGACCCACCCACATTGCCATACCCATAGCATTTATTTTCCTCATTTCCCATTTTGCCCTTCATTCTCTTTCTTCCTTTAGTAATGAAAGCATTTTTGTTATTTTCTTTGCTGCAGCACTTAATTCTATGTTTTTAAATAGAAAATACATGGAGGTGGCATGTTTAATGTATATTTATTATCTTTTATTTTTTATGTTTAAAGATAGCAACCAAATACTACTACATAGATTAATCATTTCATTAAATTATGAATTATTAAAATTGAATTTTATATGAGGTTAATGTTAGTAATGGTGGTGTGATTTAATTTATTATGTTTTTATTTTATTGGTTTTTTATTGTTTCATCAAAATCTAATTAATGGTTTAACTAATATTGATATTTTATCTATATTTAGCATTGTAAACTCAAAAGATTAATGTATAATTTTGATATGATAATGTGGATTCTTCTTGCTTTTAAAGGAGTTAATTTTAAAATTATTATTTAAATATAATTTCAATAATATAAATTCATTTTAATAAAGAGTTTAACGGATAAAATTTAGAGGTTTAGCTAAATACTATGGCATGGTTCATTCTTGTAAATCTAAGAAAGGATTTAAGGATTCAAATTCTATTTTATTCGAAGAGATAAATGCATTCATTAAATCCTTAAATTATATGTAATTCAACACTTATTAGAAAAGAATATATAAAATTTATCATCATTTAAGACTTTCTAATTATTATTTTTTACATTACCTAAACTAGCTTATATGCTAACTAATTTTTAATATATAGTATGTAAAAACACTTATCTCCAAATTATCGTAAGAACAAATTTAGTGTTATAAATAAAAATAATATCCTTTAATCACTCATAGACTATCCACTCACTTAATATCTAGATTGAGGGAAAAAGGTTGAAGAGGTAATTCAACAAGAACAGGAATTAATTCAATCCCATAAAAATCAAGATAAAAGAACACCATAAAACCTAATATAGTAATTTCACCTTCACAAGTCTTCTTCTCCCAGCCCAAGTACAACAGAAACTTCCCCAGCTCAAGCACTGTTTTCTGTTAACCGTTACTCCTCATAGAATATTTCCTTAAACTACACCCAAAAAGAAAAACCATTCCTTTCAAAAACTTTTTACATCCTTTCCACCAATTTTCCACTCTCAAATCCATGAAAACCAACAAGAAAACCACTAGCAATTGCAACCCCTTTGATTTTCTCACAGAAGAGATCATCTTTACAATCCTTGACTATCTTAACGATGACCCTTTTTCTAAAAAGTCTTTTTCTTTAACCTGCAAAGCTTTGTACTCCATTGAATCTCACCATAGAAAGACCCTTAAGCCACTTAGAGCTGAGCTTTTATCATCAACCCTCCATAGG
Source organism: Salix arbutifolia (assembly GCA_025169955.1). Taxonomy (NCBI): domain Eukaryota; kingdom Viridiplantae; phylum Streptophyta; class Magnoliopsida; order Malpighiales; family Salicaceae; genus Salix; species Salix arbutifolia. The sequence continues at coordinate 15,539,065 of CM045920.1, forward strand.
TACCCTCATATTGAACATCTTGATCTGACTCTTTGCCCTCGCATTGAAGACAGCATGTTGAATGTTGTTTCATTGGCATGTAAGGATGCTTTGTGTTCTATAAACTTGTCAAGATCAAGGTTTTTTACTAATATTGGGCTGTCAAGTTTGGTTTCAAGTTGTTTCAATTTGGTTGAGATTGATTTGTCAAATGGGGTAGAGTTGAATGACTTGGCTGCTGCTGCAATTGCCGAGGCTAAGAATTTGGAGAAGTTGTGGCTATCCAGGTGTAAGTTGATTACTGATATGGGGATTGGGTGTGTTGCTGTTGGCTGTAGAAAGTTGAGGTTGATTTGCTTGAAATGGTGTTTGAAGGTGAGTGATCTTGGTTTGCAGTTGCTTGCTTTGAAATGTAAGGAGATTAGGAGTTTGGATCTCTCATACCTACAGGTAATTCATGTTTTTTCGTTGACTATTTTAGTTTCTGTTCTCTGTTTGTTTTCTAAGAAACATCGAGGAAAGAAATTTATTAATAGCTTCTTGTTGAGTTGTTGTTTGTTTCTGATTTCTTGAATACTTTAGCTTTATTGAAGTTATTATTAGGACATGACATGCTTTGATGTTGTACTGTTGTGTAGTTGTGGTAGTTTTATTTCCAATATGATGTCACCATGTTTAATTTTTTTCTTGGATTTAGGAATTGAATTAGAATTCAACTTTAGCTATTTCTTGCCACTTGTGATTGAAATTGAAGTTTGGCCTTTTGATTGCATTGTTTCTGCTTAGACCACTAATCAAGTACATTATTGGGCTAATTCCAACGTCATTGAAATTACGGTTTCACTATATTGTCCTAGATTCTTTGTTAAGTACATTGGATAGGCAGTGTTCCTGAAAAATTGACTCAAGTGATTCATGGATTTTAGGATTGATTAAGGTTTGATTTATGTACTTTTTTCAGGATTAGTTTATGCCCCATGATAGTTTGCCTGAAGTCATCCATTTGTTTCTTCAGCTTTGCTGCCATTTGGTGGATAGTTCCTTGTAGGAAGGCTTAATGATTGTTGACCAAAACTTAGTTAATAAAGTTGCATGAGATATAAAGTCGATGAAAATGTAGCAAGAAAGTGATCATTTCTTGGTGAAAACTTCCCCTCCACTGTACAATGCTACATGTTCGATTAAAGCCTGATTAATTTCCTGTGTTCTAAATAATTAGCTTGCAGTAGTTTTCTATCTGATAGTCGGTAAAATGGAATGCAGGAAATTCTGGGAACTCTAATAAATTTTGACTTTTGTTGCAGATTACAGAGAAATGTCTTCAATCTATTTTGCAATTGCAGCATCTTGAAGATCTAGTTCTTGAGGGATGCCTTGGTATTGATGATGATGCCCTCTCGACTCTCCAACAGAGTTGCAAGTCACTCAAGGTAGGTACCCTTGCATAATAAATTATTGCTTCACTGTTTTCGAGTTGCTAAATTTTATGTTGTCTGGTGGTCTTCTTTTACATAGATTTTGTTTCAAATTCATGTAAGAGCTTAATGTGTGAATTCCAGATTGAATCAATAATTGGAATTCTTCTGTTTACGCAACTGATACACAAAATTCTTACTCCACCACATTCTGTTGCCCATATCTGTTTATGGTGTTTCATATTCAATTGACGATTTCTCTAATTTTGCAGACACTTAACATGTCAAACTGTCATAATCACAGTCATGTGGGCTTGTCGTCTCTGATAAATGGTGCTGAAAATCTACGAGAACTTACTTTAGCTTATGGCCCTGCTGTAAGTCTGATATCTTTAAGCACAAAATTTTCCTGGAAACTCTGATACATAAAGATTGATCATTAATACTTGATGATGGTTCAGATTACAGAAGATCTGGCAAAATGTTTGCATACCTTTTCAGGGCTGCGTTCGGTTAAGTTCGATGGCTGTTTGGTTAAATGTTCTGGTGTTAGAGCCATTGGAAGGTGGCCTCGCTCGCTCAAGGAATTGAGCTTCAGTAAGTGCTCAGGGGTCGAAGATGACAGTCTATCCTTCTTAGTGCAAGCACACAAAGAATTGACGAAGTTAGATATCACATGCTGTCGCAAGATAACGTACGAGTCTGTAGACAGCATAACAAGCTCATGTCGCTCTCTCACTTCCGTCGGAATGGAGTCCTGCAGCCTGGTTCCCAAAGAAGCATTTGTCTTGTTTGGACAGCGGTGTGAACTTATGGAGGAATTAGATGTCACAGATACGAAAATCGACGACGAAGGTTTCAGCTTTGTTCTTCTTACGACCTTTGAACAGATTTTATATCCGAGTGATTGATTTTGCTACTATTGTGCAGGTTTGAAGTCCATCTCAAGATGTTCCAAACTTTCAAGTTTAAAGTTAGGCATTTGCTTGAACATAACCGATGATGGACTAAAACATATTGGAAGCAGTTGTTCAAGGCTCAAAGAGCTTGATTTGTATAGGTTCTGTCTAAACTTTCAATGTCTGCATAGTTCTTCTACCATGTTTAAACCATAAGAACGTCTCGAGAACTCTGTCGATGCTCCGAACAGAATCCATGCCGATCGAATTCCACCACCTCTTTAACTCTCTTCGGTACTAATGATTGTGTTTGATATTTTTCTTCTTCCGTAGGTCATTGGGAATAACTGACGAGGGCATTGAAGCAATTACTTTTGGATGTCCTGAACTGGAGGTCATTAACATAGCTTACAATGATAAAATTACAGATTCTTCATTAATATCATTATCGAGATGTTCAAGGTTAAGAGTGCTGGAGATCAGAGGATGTCCCCACGTCTCATCAAAAGGTCTATCAGCCATTGCTGTGGGATGCAGGCAACTTGCGGTGCTGGACATTAAAAAGTGCTTCAAAATCAATGATAACGCAATGCTCCAACTTGCTCAGTTTTCACAGAACCTCAAACAGGTGATTCACTTGTCCGGCCTCCTAGGATTTTAAAATCAATCTCAGGCTAATGATAGTGTCCATCCCATGTTTTGCAGATAAACTTGTCGTATTGTTCGGTAACAGATGTTGGCCTTCTGGCATTAGCCAGCATGAATCGGCTTCAGAACATAACTGTGTTACACTTGAGAGGATTATCTCCAAATGGATTGGCAGCTGCTCTCTTAACTTGCAGAGGAATAACTAAAGTGAAGCTGCATGCTTCCTTCAAACCATTGCTTCCCAAATCCCTTCTCGATTACATCGAAGCCCATGGCTGTGTATTTCACTGGAGAGATAAAGCATTCCAGGTATGAGCACGCTATTAGAGAATAATATAAATTGTATTGTGAGCTTTCTTTAACATAATATTAGAGATTTGTTGACCCGGGGGTCGCGAGTTCAAATCTCATCATCCTTATTCTATTTTATAAAAATCAAGCACAAGATAGTGTGGGCATATGTGCAAGTTTCAAGACCAAAGAGTTTTCACGTGAGAGGTGTGTCGGAATAATATAAATCATATTCTGGAATCTCGTCTAAGATAAGATGGTTTCTTAACACGCGCACCCTCCTTTCTTGCCGGTCGTCATTGCATATATGAAATTCAAGAAACAATTTATACATTTTCAAATGATTTATATAGCTCCACTGATATGCTTGCTAAGACTTGGTCCTGGAATCGCCTTGCCATTAATCTGATGTAGATTGCTGACTTCCTGTTAGCTTCTAGAGAAAATGAACCGCCCACATAGATAATGATCGGTTGGCCTATGAATTTTTTACTCTGGGTCATCCTCTTACAACAAACGTGACAAAATGTCAACACCAATATGCTGAATCATATCGCTCGTGATTTTATTTTTCTTATCTCATTTTGTAAAATGGCTGACACTGACAGGTGGAGATGGATCCAAAGGGATGGAAGCTACATTTTGGGAAAAGTCCTGAAGCTCCATAGACTGTGGAGGAGAATACACTCTTCTTTTTGTGAATGGAAAACGTATATTCATCAACTTGTCTCTTTTGCTTTTATGCAAGAATGGATTCGTTTGGAGAAAGGGATTCCTTTTCCATGGAAAACGTATATTTATCTTGTTAACATTTTCCCTTCAAATTTTTATCTTGGTTTGGTCTACTCCGATGAGTCGTTGATCTATATATTATATACTCTGAATGAAATTAGATGAGAGTTGATTTAGTGTCACATAATTGACTCTATAAAAACCATTTTATCTTATAAATATTAAAATATTTTTTTGATAAAAAAACTAAATCATGGGTTGTGTAATGATTAGTGTCCGTTTGGGATTATGATTGAAGTTATTTTTTAAAATGCTTTTTTTATTCAGAAATGTATCAAAATAATTTTTTTATTTTTAAAAAATTATTTTCGATATAAGCACATGAAAATGATCTAAAAAAACTAGAAAATTTTAATTTAATATAAAAAATAAAAAAAAATATTCAATTTTTTTCAAAAATATTTTTGAAACAGAATGTCAACAGACATTAATAATGTTGATTTGAGCATTTTTTTTCCATCATCCTTTTATTCTTTTGGTCAATCTTCATATTTTAGTGAAGGTGGAATGGAAATATTGTTCCCACGAGTCATGACATGATAATAAAAAACTTGTGATATGCATAATAGGTCTCGAGTTCGAGTTAGGGCGTATATTTTGTGTAAGAGTCAAGGAAAACCAAGTTTTTATTCAAATTTAAATAAAAAATTAACGATACATTTATTTCTCATAACTTTTCTAGGATGAATCACAATAACTCTACGTGGCATTAATTATGAGATATTATGGTAAAATGAATTTATTTTTCTTACCAATTATAATACGTGCTTGATATATATATATATATATATATATATATATATTATGATAGATAATGATTTTCAAAAATATTTTATATATGTTTTTGTATTTTAAAAGTGTTAATTTTTGTTTTTTATTTCAAATTAACTTTTTTAAATCATTTTATTATACTAATATAAAAAATAATTTTTAAAAAATAAAAAATATATATTATTTTAATATATTTTCAAACAAACAATATTTTAAAAAATATCATAGCAATACATACGACAGAAATTAAAAAAAAAAAAAACATGATATATAAATGCCCTTAATTGACTCCACCAAAACACAACAAACAAGAGTTAATAATGGCTTGCATTAGACGGTGATAGATTCCTTCTTATCACAATGTCCACACGTGAAATCCCAAAGTTTAGCGTAATCAGTGTTCGATTACTAATTTAATATATATATATATATATATATATATATATATATATATATAGATAGATAGATAGATAGATAGATAAATAGCAAAACATTTGATAAATATTTTTCTCTTTTTTTAATAAATTTAATTACACCATTATATCCATTGTTTCAACTAAATATTTTCCTCCTTTTTATATATATGTATACTATGCTGAAATACTAATTAAATCATACCAATTTAAATACTTCTTTCTTTTTTTGTTTTTGGATTTATTAGAATGAAATGATAGGTGCAATTGCATTCTCCATAATATTAAAAAAAAAATTAATTTCACGATTCAGTGGAACTGTCTCTTGTTTGTTAATATACATACATACATATATATATATATATATATATCCAACCATGGACAGACATTAAAGTAATGTAGCTTTCAGGGGGCCAACAAAAAAGATTTTAGTTCCAGCTGGGAAGAGTAAAGAAACAAGACAAGCCACATATGGAGGAGTCCATACATTGAACTTGGAAAGGATAATAGGCAAATCTATGCTTTTAGTGCTCTGCTTTTTAAGATATTTTTATATTATTTTTTAATAAAATTAATTTTGAATTAATTTTATTTCTTGTAGTATTTTTGATGTGATGTTTTTAATACATTTTAGTTTAAATGTAATTGAAATAGTTGCATTAATTAATACTAAAAACAATTAATTAATTCTTTTTACAACTTCAGTACTTATTAATTATCAAAGCCAAATTCAGTTATCAAGAAACGATAAAATCACTGTTTGCTGGTAAAGGGAAGGTAATGATGGATACGTGAGGCCTGATTGCAGGTTTCATGATGAGTTTTATGATATAGTGCTACTCGGTATTTTTATTTTATTTTAAGATATATTTATATAAATAATAATAATAAAACACAAATTTAATATGTTTTTTAAGAGAAATATATTTTTAAAACACATGAAGCATAATATTAAATACATTCTTAAACAGGGACATGGATTATCAAATTGTTTTTTTGTGATATTGTAATGCTATTTAAATAGATTTTTATTTGAATATATTATTTATTTAGTTGTTATACATATATATATATATATATTAAAATTATTAAAAAAATATCAATTAAATATTTTTTTTAAAGTTGAAGTTAATTAGGTTTTGTTTTACACTGTATTTCAAAAGTTTTTTTTTAATTATCTTTTTTAATTTTTTTATATATTTTAATATCTTATATTAAAAATAATTTTTAAAAAATAAAAAATATTATTTTAAATAAAAAACAAGTTTAACTAAAATCACAATCAGTCAATTTTTAAGAGAGATAAGAGCACCACTAGACACTATGTTAACGAGATAAGGTCACGTGGAGGATTAAAAATTAAATTGGATTAGTCAAATAACAAACCTGCAGGGGAAACTAATTAAGACAACTTATCAGTTATATTAAGTGAATGGCTGACCAGGATATGATCATGTTTTTTTAAGAAAATCTTTGTCCAAAAAAGCCATCTCAAAGTTCCTTATTACCTTATATATATATATATATATATATATAAAATGCCCATCCTTTTACCTGGGTAACTTTAAAATTAACTACATTTATAAAAATTAGATGGCAATAATTTACTATCCTGAGATAGATGAAATAAAGACAGTAGAGATAAACAGAATAAATCCCCCTTTTTTATTTTTTATTTTAAGATGTTTATTTTATATTTTATTACTTTCATCTTATCTATATTTATTTATTTTTATCGTGAAACACTAATTAAATATCACTTTAAAGATATCCCAGTAAAAAAAATTAGTATTTTTTGGGACTTTCCTTTTATATTTCTGAGATAGTTTTAAATCTTTTAATTTTCAACATTAATTATGAGATATGAGTCTCAATTGCATGTTCTTGTTTTATAAAATACATTAGTTCAAATATAGATAATTTATTTAAAATCTTAATAACCCTAGATTTTTATTTTATTTTTTAACATTAGAGAAGCTTCATATCAGTCTGAAAGTCTGTTTAGAAGACATCCAAAAATTGATTTTTTATTTTATTTTTTTGAAAATTTTCCTAACCATATTCTAAATACATCAAACCCGAACCACATGCTATTTTCTTTAGCCTCCATGCCTGACAAAAGCCTAATGCCACCAGAAACAGCATCAGAAAACCATACCACAAGATAAACTAACAAATATCTCTGCGTCAGCCGCCATTTAGTCAAACCCACGAGTTTTTGACCAAAAGCCTCATTTACATTTACACACAAGGACATGGCTAAAAGTCATGTTTGGTCCTTTAACTTATCTACTTTTGTCAAATCAAGATTCTTAACTTTACTTTTTGTTATGTCAACCCTTCTACTCCCTATCAGAGGTTATCAAAACCCTTTTATCCGGCACCCATATAACATTTATAAATATTAAATATTAAACCTCATCGTGCGTGCATGATAGATCAATTTCATGAACAAATATCTAGAACTTGGTTTGTGCCGAGCTTCAAATTAAATTCAATGGAAGTTGATTCAATAACTCATTTAAAACCGTGTTTAATTTTTTTTTTTAAATCATTTTAAATTATATCATTTAACTAAATTTCTTAAATGAAACTATTTTAAATTTGCATGGGTTAACTCATTCAGTCTATAATCATAGTGGTTGAATTGAGTTTAATAACTTTGATATATATATATATATATAATATTATTTGTATTTATGATAGTTTTTCAAACAATGTTTGGATTAAAAAATCAAAATTATTATTTTTGAATGAGTTTATTGGAAAATATAAAAATTATATATAAAAAATAAAAATATAAAATTAATTTCTTTCATACAGAGATGCAAAAGCAGAGTCAGCCAAATATCAGTTGAAGGGACTAAACAAACCAAATGTAAAAAGTATAGGGACCAAGTAAAACCATTCCTATACATCTTTATATAACAAAACCTCCTTCTGTCTTCCTAGTTCCAAGAAACCTCACAACAGAGTCCCTCGTCTTGTTCAATACGGTACCCATTTCTTTTCCACAACACAAACTCTTCTTATATCATCACCGGCCCTCCGCTTCATCCCTCAAAATTTTGTGCCCTCCCGCTTTCTTTCCAAATTTTTTTCATGGCTTCTTCTCCAGGGAGATTAGACACTTATGCAAATTCCCACTCAGAAGGAAGTAACAATTATTTTTCTTTCACTACTAACAGTTCTTCCCACTACCCTTTCATGACTTCTTCTTCTTCTTCTTTCACTGATCTTCTTGCTTCAAGCGATGAAGAACCCAAGAATCGTATCACAAATAATAGCAAGTTGTCTGATAGGATAGCTGAGAGAACTGGCTCTGGTGTGCCTAAGTTTAAGTCAATCCCACCTCCTTCTTTGCCTTTATCTCCTCCTCCTGTTTCTCCTTCTTCTTACTTTGCTATTCCTGCTGGTTTAAGCCCTGCAGAGCTCTTGGACTCTCCTGTCTTGTTAAACCCTTCTAATGTAAGTTTTTTTTGATACTTTTGATGTTTTGGTCTGATGATTGCATTTGAAGATCGTCACTTGGTGCTAAAGTTGTGGGCTTTCTTGTTTGTTTTTTTGTGTGACTGAAGCTAAATATTGGTTTCGGTAACTTAGATGGGATTTTTGAATGTTGGGTTTTGTTTGTTTTTTATTTTTGTGTAGATTTTGCCATCTCCAACAACTGGAACGTTTCCAGCTCATGCTTTTAATTGGAAGAGTGGTTCTGGTAATAGCCTGCAAAATGTCAAGAAAGAAGACAAGACTTTCCCTAATTTCTCTTTCCAACAACCAGCAAGGCCATCCACAACTTCATCAGCCATGTTTCAGTCTTCAAACTCCACAATTCAACCTGTAAGAATCAATTGTTTGGTGAGATTTTCTCTGTTTTAGATATCTGATCGTGTTTTTTTAACTCTACTTGAATTTGGTTGATTGGTAATTTTCAGGAACAGCAACAAACATGGGGGTTTCAAGAATCAGCAAAGCAAGAAGCGTTTGTTTCAGAGAGGAATAGTATGGTAAAAATGGAATACGACTCTAATTCTCTGCAGAGTTTCTCCCCTGAGATTGCCGCAATTCAAACAAACCCTCAAAGCAACAATGGTTTCCAATCTGATTATGGTAATCAACAACAGCAGTATCAATCTGTCAGGGAGCAGAGAAGATCAGATGATGGGTATAATTGGAGAAAGTATGGTCAAAAACAAGTTAAAGGAAGTGAAAACCCAAGGAGTTATTACAAGTGCACGCACCCCAGTTGTCCAACAAAGAAGATACTTGAGAGGTCTTTGGATGGACAAGTAACCGAGATAGTTTATAAGGGTAATCATAACCATCCTAAACCTCAGTCTACCAGGAGATCATCATCATCAATAACAGCTTCAAATCTTGGAATGATACCAAATAGTAACCCTAATGAGATCCATGGGCAGTCTTATGTTACTCGTGGTAGTGGACAAATGGACTCCTCAGTTGCCACACCTGAGAATTCTTCAATTTCAATGGGGGATGATGATTTTGATTCTCAAAAGAGTAAATCAGGAGGTGGTGATGACTTTGATGAGGATGAAACTGAGGCCAAAAGATGGTAGGTTCTTTGATTAATTAAGGATATAAACTCTAAAGTATATCATTCCGTGGTTTCTTTATCAGAGATTAGGTCCTGGAATGTTTGGTCGAAGTACTAATCTTATCTTGCTTGCTTTTTTCAGGAAAAGAGAGGGTGAAAGTGAAGGGATTTCAGCACCTGGCAGCAAAGCGGTGAGAGAGCCAAGAGTTGTGGTTCAAACAACCAGTGACATAGACATCCTCGATGATGGGTACAGGTGGAGGAAATATGGGCAGAAAGTGGTCAAGGGAAATCCAAATCCAAGGTAAAAGCTCACTTCAACTCATAGGATACTCTGTTAGGCACAAACTTTCGTTAATCTTGGTATTAATTAATGTTGTCTTGTTTCAATTTCAAGCTTCGAAGGCTAAGCTTTTTTATCACAAAATCATGAGCCCTATTGTGGTACTTTGTGATGTTACGAACTTGTTTTTTCTAACTGGGTTCTGATCGTTGCTTTTTAGGAGCTACTACAAGTGCACATATCAAGGATGCCCGGTAAGAAAGCATGTTGAGAGAGCATCCCATGACCTCAGGGCAGTGATCACAACCTATGAAGGGAAGCACAACCATGATGTTCCAGCTGCTCGCGGCAGCGGCGGCCGGTCATTGCCGGACCACGGCAGCCATGCAGCAATGGCAATTAGGCCATCTGCTGTAAACCATGTGTCTAGAAATTCCATCGACAACCCTGTAAGGGATCAAAGGGTACCAACAACAACAACATCTGAAGGTGAACTGCCTTTTACCCTAGAGATGTTGCAAAGTCCAGGAAGTTTTGGATTCTCAGGATATGGAAACCTCACGGGGTCTTACTTGAATCAATCCTCAACAGATGAGGTGTTTTCAAGGACCAAAAGGGAATTGGAAGTGGAAAGTTTATGGTAGGAAACTGATACTACCACTAAAAATTTATCTCAAAAAAAAGAAGAAAGTCATCAAATTTCATGTCATTAATCGCATCCAAGTTTGTTTAATTTCTTTTTTGTATATTTCTTCCACTACTACAAAAGGGATTTGGTCTGTTTTGTATATTCCAAATTGTATTTGTCATATGGTTTATAGGAGTTCTTGCTGCCTATCCATACCTTAACACATGTATACATATATATTTGATTGTTTTGAGGCCTTTAGCTATACGTACGCTACAATGCAAGCATCGAATCAATTTTTGTATCCCATTAAAGACGATAGCATTTTTTTTTTCTTAATTTAATTTACTGGCTTTGGAAAATGGAACTAAAAAAAATTGGATGTCATTTTTTCCAGGACAAACTAAAAATATCCGTAAAGGTCACAAAAGAGAAAAAAAATGGTTACTTTCCTCGAGCTTTTGTCACATTCCTTCTTGCCGGTGCTTCTATGAACCAAATCTTACATTGGAGTGGGGCCCCTTTTTGGTGGGTCCCAAAGTCACAGGCCAAGGGTCTATATCGGTCATGCATACACCACTGGTCACGTTGGCTATGGAGGTTTGAATGGGTCAAAGATGGAGGCTGGCCAGAGCCTGGAGATTACTTGGTGCGCAAGTTAGTCAAAGTCAGCTCTACATTATAGTACACACTTGGATCCTTCCTGGATCCTTCCCTAGTGTGGACCCATTTTACCTCCACTGATCTGCGGTGTTGCCACCTGCCACCTATCCACCCTCTACTTGAATTTGTTTTATTTGAAACCTCAATTTAGCCCTTATCTTATTATATACACGTTCTCAGTTAATTGCGGGGACTGCGGCGCAATATATTTTAAAAATGTTTTCATACGTGATATCATAAATAAATTTTAAAAAATAAAATAAATATTATTTTAATTTATTTTTAAACAAAATACTTTGAAAAATAACATTTATTATTATCCAAAACATCTATTTATATTTTGTTTTAGCTTAATTTTATTTTGACCAAAGGTATTTTTGATGTAATTCACAGGTTGTTTTTTATGAAATATTATAGTTAGATTTTATACAAATAATTTATATTTAGATTGATCTGTTTATGAAGAGTAGTGTCTTTTTTTCAAAATCAAAATCCGAAATAATAAAAATAAACTCGTTGATTTACTATATTTTTAAACAATCACATCATAGATAGTGTCATAAAATGATAGAAAGTCTGAATTACTATTGAATTGCCGAATTAGCCCACAAGTTAGGGTTAAAATTAGGAAGACTATAAAATTGATAAATCTTGATTATTCAATAAAATAAAAACATGATGTAGAAAAAAATAAGAAAAAATCAAAATAAATATTATAAGAAAATCAAGTTTAAAAATGAAGAGAAAAAGAAAAGAAAACAAATGATAATCAGCGTGGTTCTAAAAGTTATGATCAAATCACTTTAAAATTACCATCAACCCTGCTGTCATCCTATCATTAACGGTGGTTTGTCTTATCAGATGACTCCTCCGAAATCTTAAATAGTTTAGAAAGAGAGACATTTGGCTTGATGTGATTGGTGAATTTAAAACAAAATGGATGGCGCATCGGTGAAGGTCCACTCTGCCTATTCTTCGACCGACACAACAAGGCCTAAATCTATTGTGTTCCCATCTCCTACTGAATTTGTTTTTTCATAAGTTTATTAAAATAATTTATTTTTATTTTTTAAAAACTATTTTTAATATCATCACATGACACATGAGATGATCTAAAAATATCATTTTTTAATTTAAAATAAAAAATGTATTTTTTTAATTTTTTGCAGTACCAAGAATCTCTTTAATTGAAGTTTGCCCATGTTTTGTCCTTCGTTCGATTCATTTTTTGTCGATAGTTTAATGTAACATTTGAGATTGCAAGGAAATTGGCTTTAGATAAGATCGCCAACAATATTATAAGCGACCACCCAATTGGTTAGGTTTTAAGGATTCATGCAGATGGAAGACACGAAGGTACACTTGTGTTGTGATAGTGGTGATAATGGTGCTAGTCTAAGAAACAATAAACAAATGTTGCTGGTTTGCTTCTTGAGAAAGAATTCCTAATTTTTTTATGGGATAGTTGATAGAAACTCAATTGATCACAAAAAGGCTTTGGATTTGGTTGCTTGCTCAAGTTTTTGTTGCGATTTAATTGAAATAAAACCAATCCAAGTTTTAGGGTTTCATAATAATAATAAAAAAAGAATTGATATGACAGATTGATGAAAGATAAAAAAAGAAAAAAAGAAAAGATGATTGTCCCATGATCTAATAAAGAATTTATTGATTTTTAAATAATATTATTTTAAAAAAAAATCAATTTATCTGACTCACGACTACATGACCTTATTTTTGTTTCATTTTGAGTCTAGTTTAATAACTATACTTTAAGATGATCTAAATTTAGAACTTCATGAGAGTAAATTTATAAAAAGAAGTAAATCACTAAGAATTTTGATGAAGTTTTCATCTTAAAATTATAAGAATAAACTAGAAAATAAATTAAATTAAAGAATGGAGAGAAACCATATAATTAAAAATCATTTTAATAAATTCATAACTATCATGAAATAAACCCAAAGATTTTAAAAACCAAACAAGAAATGTTTTCAACTTTGAGATGTCATTGCCCCCCAAGACAGACAGTAGGTCTCTCCCTTGTTATGATCGATCGCAATATGGCAAAACGACGAGTCGAGCTCCAAGTTAAAAGCCTCACTGAACTTTTCAGAGCATTTGAAAGGACAAAAATGGTGGAAGATTTTGTTGGATTTGAGAAAAATGGTGGAAGATTTTGTTGGATTTGAGAAAAATGGTGAGATGTTTTTTTTATCGGCAGGAATGGAGAGCTGCTTTCTCGTGGGAGATGACCTTGTCTTGTTGAATGGAGCAAGTTCTTGTCTCGTTGAATCGATAAATTATCAAGACTCATAAATTTATTTTTTCTATTTTTTTTTATGATTTTTCTTATATTTTCAGGTTTCTTGTTTATTCTACGTTAGTTTTATTTCCTCTTCTTAATTTCCTAGTTTTCTTTTAATATTCAAGAATACATACTGTTCTATATAACAACCTGTTAATAAACCATCTCATCAAAAAGTTTAAGATTTTAGGTGAGATCATAGAATATGTTTTATATTATTCTCTAATACATCTCCTTAAGTGAAAGTCTTTTGGGCTTGACACTTGCACAATCTCACACTACCTTGTGCTTGATTTTTATCAAACAGAATGGGAATGAAGAGATTTGAATTCGTGACCGCTAGGTCAACAAGGCATTAATATCATGTTAAGAAACCATCTCACTTAAAAGCTTAAGTTATTAGGTGATGCCATAAAATATATTTTATATTATTCTCTAACACACCCCATCAAGTGAAAGAGATTGAAACTTGCACAAACTCATATTATCTTGTGCATGATTTTTATCAAATAGAATGAGGATAATGAGATTCGAACTCGTGACCGCTAGTCAATAAAACTCTAATACCATATTAATAAATTATCTCTTAAACTTTTAAATATGATTATAGAATATATTTTATATTATTCTATAACACAATTCTATTTAACTTTAATTTTCTAATGTTGTTCAAACTTCTTGTGTTCCTATTGTCCCCATCGACAAGAAGAGGAAAGGGAAGAAGACTACGGATTAGCTGGCCTGCATGACCAACTGGTAAAATCAGTGTTGTGAATCCCGTTCCGTTCCGGCCGGAACGGCCGGAACGGCCCGTTCCACTTCAAAATCCGGGACAAAACGGAGACGTTTTTGTCCCGGTAAAAATCCCGGCCTGATCCGGAAATTCCGGCCGGATTCCGGCCGGAACGCCCCGGTTCCATACCGGGCGTTCCGTTCCGGGTTCATCAAAACGATGCCGTTTTAATGTCTCATTACATAACACACAAAAACATCACCAGCATCCAACAATTCCCAAATCAATTTCCCATCAGTTGCTGCCTATTGATAGAACGGAAAAGGAGGAGGGTTTTGGTAGACAGGAATCCCTCTAATGGGTCTCAAGAAACCAAGCTCTTACCTTAGCCCTTCTTGTTGTTGCGGCTGAAAGAGTACTGGATGATGATTATGGAGGCGGTTTTGCAGTAGGAGAGTATATTTGTTAAGGATCGATCAAGGAATTAAGATGAAGATATAGAGGGTTATTATGGACACTTTAAGCTAAAGGGCTGAGAAATTTTCAGGTGAGATTTCTGGGTTTTCCCTCTTCGGATCAAATTGAGGGGAGTAGTTGCAGAGGTTTGAGATTGAGATGCTGAGAAAAAGAGAAGAAATGACAAGGTATGAAGTGAAGGGCTGTTTCTTTTGTGCGAAATATATGCGAGAAAATGACACTTGAGGTGCTATAGGAACTATGGAACAGATGTTGTAAGAGAAGAGAGAAACAGAGGTGGAAAAGGAAAAAGGAAAGATTCAAAGATGATGGTTACGAGAAGAACATGTGAGATTGAACATTGACAATATTGTATGTCTGGATTAGGAAGAGCAGGGAACAGGGAGGAAGAGGAGGGTGTTTTTTTTTGTGTGGACGTGAGAGGAAGGGTAAGTAAATTAAGTTTGGGACTCGATTCCGATTTTTTATTTTTAAAGATCGGTTGAAGATAGCATTTAAATTTCAAATTGAATATTCATTGAATTTCATTGTACAGTTCATGTGAGAAGTGTATTGTATAATTTAAAGTTAATTTATCTTGAATTTTAATTATACTTGTTAAATTAATATTTTAATTTTTTCATATATATAATTAAATAAATATGAACAGTACAAAACCGGAACGGAACGCCGGAATGCACCGAAACCGGAACGTTCCGTTCCAAACAAAAAACCGGAACGGTACCCGGAACGGTACCCGGAACGGATTTTACAACTATGGGTAAAATCCATTACATAATTGCACAGTGGAAGTTTTTGTGGATCAATTTTTAAAAAATAAAATGGATCACGGAATCCTGCCTGTCGTGCACGTTGATGGACGCTTGGTTAACGTGTGAAAAGACTCGTACAAGACTTGTATATATTGCCCACTTCAATCATGCATTTACACGTAAATCATTGCTCACCTGAGCAGAATTTATTATTATTATTTTAAAAATCTAGTCAATATAAAAATATGATATTAAGATTATTTAATGAACCCATTTACTTTATAAACTGACTTGAAAATTATGCATGGGTATCATCAAAACGACATCATCTAGTTGAGCGTATAAATGGTAAGTATTAATTATAATTTAAATGGTAAATACTAATCCGACTAATTGAATTTGTTCAGATCAATCCCACATGTCGATTGATAGAAAAGATCTAAAAATATATTTTTCTATGTACTTAAACCTAAGACCTCATGTATTAAAATAAAAACTCTTTACTAACAATCAATATATCTATTACATTATAGCAAACCCGTAAACTATATTAACTTCATAGAAAGATGGAATAAAAATAAATAAATTATGAAACTAAATTCTTGATTATCTCAATATTAAAAGATACAATTTAAAAAAAAATAAAAAATAAAAACATTATGTATTACTGTTGTAATTCATGTGTGAAGGTGAACAATGGTTTCGTTGCCCCTTTAAATTCTTGTTACTTCATAAGATTTAATAACATGATTTTTTTTTCTAGAACTAGTTTTTCTAACTATATTAGAAGAAATGAACTATAAAAATCAAGCTCAATTAAAAAAAAGAAATAAAAACAATCAACTAAACTCGTAAACAAGCATAATTTGAGTTATCTTTGCAAACCCGTAAACCAATTTTATATCAAGACAAAATAAATTAAAATTACAAAGTTAAATTCTCAACCATCTCAATTTTAAAAGATAAAATCAACAAAACAGACTTAAAAAAGTCATAACAAAAATCCAAAAAGAAAAAAAAGCATAACATGGTGTATTAAGAAATTTTAATTCAATATAAAACAAGTTTTCTAGAATTTTCTATTAAAATTCCAACCCGATCCAATACTCCTATAAACAAATATACTTGTTAGTGTATAGCTATGTATTAAAAAAAATAAATCTTTATCTTTATTTGCTGGATTATAGATAGAAGATACTACTCCTTTACATGTATTAAATTGAGAGTGTCCTTGAAATTCATCTTGGGGATGATACTTTGAATAAACTCATATTTTCAATAGATATTTTGGTATAGTGTTCATCGTATCCCTGTTATTTACCTTCTGCTACTTTCATGTATCAGAAACTTTGTTTAATAGGTGTCGAACGGTTTCTACAATTTCTGCACCAAAGAAAACCATCAGATTTTGAGCGGAAACTTTGCTGATGATTAACGATATGATCTTAGATCAGGTTGTTAAATTCTTCTTCTCCAAAGATCCACATTGATCTCTCTGGCTCCCACTTGGCATTGAACCAATGAGCCATGGAGAGACCAAGTGACAACTTCCCATTTACTTTTGTTGGAGGTTAATAATGTAAGAAATCTGAACCACCAAAGCTAAACTCTTGATTTCTTCTCTCTCAATGCGAAGACTCCCTCCCAATCATCCATTTCTAGTTTCTGACAAATGGGTTCTCAGATCTCCCTTGCCCCTCTATTCATTCTGCTTCCTCTTCATATTTTCTTGACCTAAAAGCCTCCTAGGCTTCTTCTCTGCCCATTAGAACAATGTCACAGATATATAATTCATCGACGCAGTTTCAGAACCCTTCAAGACTTCGTTTCGATGAGGAAGTTGGAACTCATGTTGTCTGTCAGAATGTAGGTATGATCAACTCTAGAGGCCTCTGGTTTCATGATGACCCTTTAGAGTACACTTTGCCTCTCTTATTTCTATCATCACACGTTCCATTTACATCTTTCTAAAGCCCCTTGGCCAGCCTTCAGTTGTTTCTCATATTCTTGTGAGTTCCTCTCTCTACATGTTCTCTCATGCAAATGATTTCTCCTCCCATCATATGTTTTTGACGTTTTGAATTCATCAGGGAGGGGTAATTCTAGGTCCTTCGATTCTCGGGCACAACTTGGCATTTATGAACAAAATCTTTCCACGAGAAGGAAGAATCACACTCCAGACCTTGTCAGTATTTGGCTTCATGCTGTTTATCTTCCAGATTGGGGTGAAGATAGATCCTTCCATCGTTTGGAAATCAGGTAAACGAGCTCTGGTCGTAGGGATTCTAGGTTTCTTCATTCCATTTGCTCTGGCTTCATCTACCAGATTACTCCTCTGCCATTCCATCTCTTTCTTGCTGAGTTCAAGATACTTAACTCTGAAATCGGACGACTGGCTAGTTCTTCATCAATGATATGTGACATCTGCTTTTGGTCCTTCATTTCGATAATCTATGTGGCGCATGTAGCTAAAGAAAAATCAATTCAGTCAGCAATTGGCTCCATTCTATCAGTTGGATTCCTAGTATATCTCTTGTTATTTGGAATCCGTCCTGCAGCTTTGTGGGCAATTCGAAATACTCCAGAAGGTAAACCTGTGAAAGATGCTTACATCTATGTGGTTTTTGGTGCATTAATGGGCTTCGGATTTCTCGGTGAAGTCATCGGAATAAATTCGCTTATAGCAAGTTTCCTTCTGGGGCTGGTCATACCAGATGGACCACCATTGGGAGCGGCAATAGTTGACAGGCTTGATTGTTTCGTATCAGCATTGCTCATGCCCATCTTTTTCACCCTGTGTGGATTGAAGACCAATGTTTTTTCCGTTCAGAAATGGAAGACCGTGGGCGTAATTATACTGGTTGTTTTCATGGGTTTCTTGGGAAAAATTATAGGCACAATGCTGCCTCCTCTATTCTGCAGAATGCCATTTCGAGATGCCCTTGCTCTAGGTCTTCTCATGAACTCCAAAGGCATTGTTGAACTTGTCCTGCTGAATGACTGGAAGACAAACAGTGTAAGCCACCTTTGACTTTTTCCCTTTTGACTTGGTTTTACTGCTTTTAGACTCCTAGTTAACTGCATATTTCCCCTTTCCGCTGGCATAACTTTTCTGAGATATATCTAGTTTGATAGAACCTACAAGCATATTAATGCCGGAGATCCATTTCAAGTTGTTAGGTGATATTTTAAAAATAATTTATATTATTCTATAACAAATCATCTAAAGTAAAAGTTATTTGGGCTTGAAACTTGAACTTGCTCATATTATTTGGGCTTGATTTTATCAAATAGAATAAGAATTGTGAAATTCGAATTATTGACCACTGGGCCAATAAGACTCTGATACCATATTAAAGAACCATCTTATTTAAAAATTTAAGCTATTAAGTTATGCTTCAGAATATGATTTATCCAGAATATGATTTATATTATTCTAACATAAAAGAGGGTTACTCCGATTTGCTTAATCAAGAGAGATAGTTGCCTTAATTTGCAGGACAGCATGACAGATGAATGCTTCGCCATCATGATTCTCTCCGTGGTGGTTCTAACAGGAGTAATCTCGCCTCTTGTGAAAGCTCTTTATGATCCTTCGAGGAGGTTTATGGCTTGCAGGAGGAGGACTATATGCCATCATCGAAGCAACGAAGAACTACGGATTCTTGCTTGTGTTCTTAGCCAAGATAATCTCCGAACAATTATCAACCTTCTTGATGTCTCGAACCACACCAACGATAAACCTATTGGTATATATGTCCTCCACCTCATCAAGCTTGTTGGGCGTGCTTCCTCTCTTCTGATCGCACACCTTCCACGCGAAAAACCTTCTCAAAACCCTACCGAGTCAGAAAGAATCTTCAACGCATTTAAAAAATTCGAACGTGAAAATTGCAGCCATGTTGCTCTGCAGTGCTGTAAAAGCATCTCGCCTTACGAAACCATGCACAACGATGTGTGCTCCGTGGCCTTAGAGAACAGAATATCTCTCATAATTATTCCTTTTTACAAGCAAAACATAGATGGGAAAATGGCGAACTCATTTCATGTATTCAGGCACCTGAACAAGAGTGTGCTTGACAATGCTCCTTGCTCAGTTGGGGTACTTGTCGATCGTGGGAATTTGAGGAAATTTCTTGCAGAGCCTTTATCAATCGTGGGAATTTGAGGAAATTTCAGGCTTGACTCTGAAATATTAGATGAATACAAGGTAAACGCGGTGGGAGAGATGCTAGACGTCACAGATTCTAATCTAAGAGCTTCTGTTTTGGTGGTTCAGCAACAGACTAGAGTTTGGGGTTTGCGAGATGCAGAGGACTCATCGCTACTAAGAAGAGAAAAAAAAGACGTTGCAGGAGTTCCAAATAGCAATGTCTACAGGGTTTGATTTTTTTTAGCAATATATCTTCCTTTTTTCTGTTTTTATCCTTTAAATCCCTCTGATTTTGAGTACATATGAATGTATCTAGTTAGAAAAACAGAAATCACTATAAAATTAATGACAAAAAACTGTGTTTTGACTGTGCTTGCTATTGCATGGTTCGTTTCCGAAAGAGCTGACTTTCGATGGCATGAGCTTGGAACTCCCACAGCGGATATCCCTCCACCAGCTTATTCTGTTGAAAATCTTGAATTTGTACAGTAACTGTTTAGAATAATTATTGTTGAGATTAAAAATATGAAAAAACAAGAAATCCTGAAGAACCCAAAAATCATAAATATTAGAATAAATCACATTCATTCATTCAATTTATTCAATTGAAACTTGCCTATTTATAGGCTTACAAAAACTAGAAATTGAAATAAACTAGAACTCTCAATAGACTAGGAGAGATTATTGGATAAGGATAGGATTTATAATAAATCCTATTAGAAATAATAATCAAAACTAATTAGAATTCTATAGCTAAAAAGAGAGTTAATCTCTTTAAAATCCTACAACTAAAACAAAGCTAATCTCATTAAAATTTTAACAGATTTGCTGTCTCATCATTCGTGGGGGACCCGTCAGATAATTTTGTTGATAAGATCTGAAGAACATATCAATCAGCAGAATGTAGATCGGGATACAATGCTTGATTCTGAGGAGTTGAAGGATGCTAATCAAAACGGTACTGGGCAACATGTGAGATCCTCAGAGAAGTTCCTTCAAGATGGATCCTAGACAGCGTCGACAGTAACTTCAGTGTTGAATGAGTTTTACCTTATTATAGCTGGCAGAGGCCACGACATATCTTCTCCACCGACTTAGGGCCAGCAGATCAGTTTAAGTTTTTAGGTGAGTTGATTCCTTAACATGGTATCAGAGGCTTGTTAACCAATCGGTTATGAGTTCAAATCTCACCACCCTCATTCTATTTGATAAAAATCAAGCATAAAATAATGTGGGTCTGTGCAAGTTTCAAATCCAAATAGCTTTCACTTGAGGAGATGTGTTAGAGAATAATATAAATTATATTTTGGGGCTTTAACTATCAGCTTAAGTTTTTAGGTGAGTTGGTTCATTAACACCCAGAACTAGGGCCACTTGGTGAATTTCCTGCATCAAGTGACAAAAACATTAAAGCTTCAATCTTAGCAGTACAGCAACAACAATTGAGTTAGCAAGTATCATGAACTGAGAAATGTGACAGCACAGCTTCTGTACAGATTTCATTTTGCGTGCTCAATTATTTTCAGTACCTTTTGTTCTGAAAAAAAGAATAATAAGAAGTATGTTCATTCACCTGAACATTTGATAAGTTTTTCTATGGTCATACTGCATAATTTCTATGCTGCTTTCAGCAACCACAGGTTCTCAAAATGGAAAAAAGAACTGGTAATATATAGGCTTCAATATTTCTAGCCTTTCTTTTCACTTCCTGTTTTGTTTTCACCTACCTGCCTCTCAGCAAGATCTCCATTTTGTTTAGTCTTCTTGAGGAAGGAGGAAATGATCTTCAATGCTGAACATATAGTTATAATCTCTTGACTCGCACCGAATTCGATATAAAATCTATAAGTTCAAATTGAAAGACGACCAACCTCGACATGAAATTAAATATATCGAGAGGCAAGATATATATATATAAAAGGGTAATTTGAATTGTCACTTTATTTTTCTTTAACCTGAATAGTACATATTTTAATGATGGAAATAAACGTTAGATTTCTCAGAACCACCCATAGGTATGCGATTTGACATATTTATTGATAAATTCCCATTGATCCTTAGACATATTCATGGTGTTCTATATATGAGGAACCTTATGGCCTAACTGTAGGAACCTATACAATTTTATCATATATAAGCCCTGCTAAAAATCAAATTTATTGGCTTGTGATATACATATTCCCCACCAAAATTGCAGATAAGTTAATCAGCACAAATTTAATCCACAAGAAATCTTTCTGTGACACGTTTTTGTCGCTAGCATGTAGGTCATATAATGGAGGGTAATTGCTTTTCCTTCTCTAGTTGTAAATTCATTTTGACCAAGAAGCATATAGAAGAATCCACACAACCCTCCTGTCCAAGTATTTCTCTGATCCTTTCAAGCCCTGTTGACCATGTATGCTGCTTGCCTATATTCCTTGCTCTTTACATTCACACCCTCTTATTTTCTTTACAGGCAAGGCTATCTAGACAAAACAAGAGCTTGAATTTATTGTATGAATAACAATGAATGCATCAGAAATTGAACTCAAGTTAGTCTGCCAAGGAATTACTAATGAGAGATCAAGAGGGATTTTTTATGGTGACAGTCCACTTGACCATACAACTCCAACGGTGTTGGCACAACTCAGCTTATCTTCCCTGCTCAGTGCCTTGACACAATACATTCTCACCCCACTTGGTGAAAGTGCTTTCATTTCATTGCTGCTGGTAAACGTTTTTTTTTTTCCTGCAAAAAAGAGTCTAAAAAACTTCCTCTAGTAATGTTAGTACAGTTAATTTCTGCAGGCAATGCGGTTTCTTCAGGTATATAACTCAGTTTATGACTTTGATATGATCAGGTAGGGTTCTTCCTGGGACCATCTCTCTGGGGTGATAAGCATTCCTTCCTGTCAAAAGTGTATTCAGCGAAAAGTATCAATGTCAGTTCAACATTTGCCTTCTTTGGATGCATTCTTTATCTGTTTTTGCTTGGAATAAAAATGGACTTGGGAATGGTAAAGAGAGCAGGAAGGAAAGCTGTGGTTATAGGCTTCTTTACTTTCATTTTTCCGATAACATTGAACTTAATTGTGGCTGAAATTTTAACCACAAATATGGAAATGGATCCATATCTTCATGATTGTGTTCCTTACATCGCAGTTTTTCAATCTGTCACCACCTTTCATGTCATTGTCTGCCTTGTCACTGATTTGAAGCTCATAAATTCGGAGCTTGGCCAGTTAGCAATATCTTCATCAATGATCAGTGGCACCTGTAGTTGGTCCCTGGCTATTTTCTTCTTATTCATAGATCGAGACAGGACTCATGATTTGATTTCATTGATTTTAATCACCGCAATATTGCTGGTGATTATCATATTCTTTCTATTAAGGCCCATAATGATTTGGATGACTCGGAAAACATCAGAAGGAAAACAGGTCAAAGAGACATATGTTACCTCCATCTTCATCATGCTGTTAGGCTGTGCATTCCTGAGTGAAGTTTTTGGGCACCATGTGTTATTCGGGGCTGTTACTTTGGGCATGGCAGTTCCACACGGTCCACCATTAGGATCGGCTCTGGTCAACAAGATTGAATCATTCGTCTCTTCCATTCTCCTGCCGAGCTATTTCGTTTTCAGTGTCGCCGGCGTCAACATATTTTCGATGCATATTAAAACAGTTACTGTTGTCAGTATATTTGGTCTCAGCAGCTTCATCGGGAAAGTTTTAGGTAGCATGTTGCCGGCGCTCTACTTCAAAATACCTCCATCTGAAGCATTTTCATTAGGCCTCGTGATGAGTTGCCAAGGCGTTTCCGATGTCCTGCTCATCCAACACGGCAGATTCCTCTCCGTAATGACCTTATTCTCATCTTTACCCTATTCTGCTACTGAGTTTTTTTAGAAAATAATATAAATTATATTATGAGGTCTTATCTAATAGCTTAAACTTTTAGGTGAGATGGTTCTTTAACATGGTATCAGAGCCTTGTTGACCCAGCGGTCACGAGTTCGAATCTCACCACTCTTTTTATTTGATAAAAATCAAGCACATGGTAGTATGAGTATGTGCAAGTTTCAAGCCCAAAGTACTTTCACTTGAGGGGGGTGTTAGAGAATAATATAAATAATATTCTGAGACCTCACCTAACAGTTTAAGTTTTTAGATGAGATGGTTATTAAATAAGTTTTATGCATATTATGCAGAAAATAACATATTTCTGCTCTACTTGTTGCAGCTTCTCGACACTCAAATATATAGTATCATGGTCATCAACATGCTTTTTTTGTCAGGGACCTTCACACCGATAATCAAATTGCTCTACGATCCATCGAAAAGGTATGAATCCTGCAATAAAAGAACTATCCAACACACTAGTCTCCATATGGAGCTTCGCATTCTGGCCTGCATATATCACCAAGATTCCACCCCTTGCATCATCAGACTTCTTGAAGTAACTAATCCGACAGCCAAGACTCCCATGTGCTGCTATGCAGTCCACCTGGTCCAGCTCACGGGCAGTTTAGTCCCACACCTCGTTCATCACGAGCCTGGGAAAAGTGCGAAATTTCATGCTAAGGATTCCAGTCATATCATCAATGCCTTCAGATTATACGAGCAAGAGTGCAATGGTAATGTTGTTGTCAACTTATTCACATCCATATCGCCATTTTCCACCATACACGAAGAAGTTTGTAGGCTTGCTGCGGAGAAAAGCACGTCCTTGGTGATCATCCCATTTCACAAGCAATGGAGACATCACGGGATAAAAAACATTGTGGAAGCCAGGTCTGTTAATCGTCACATTCTGGACATGGCTCCGTGCTCCGTGGGGATCTTGGTCGATCGAGGCACTTTAAGTGCCTCGAAAAACAATAACTTATTCGAGATCGGTGTCCTTTTTGCTCATGGAAGGGATGATAGAGAGGCGTTAGCATACGGTTTGCGAATGGCTAAACACTCTAAAACTGCTCTCACCGTGATCCATTTGATCGATCTGGCCAGAACAAGCCAGGATTATCATGAGATGGAGCTTGACAATGACATTATCACCGAATACAAGATCGAATCCGCAGGGAAAAGGCGTCATTCCTACAGACAGGAATCCGTAAACGATTGCGTAGAGTTGATTAGGCTGATTACATCTGTCGAAAATTCATTTGATCTGATTCTGGTGGGCAGATCCTATAGAAGCCGCTCACCATTGTTTGAGGCACTTACCGAATGGAGTGAGTTCCCAGAGCTGGGATTCATGGGAGACATCCTAACCCAATCAGATTCCCAGTGTCGGGTTTCTGTGCTTGTGGTGCAACAACAAATTTCCGGAGCTTAAGACAGGATTGATAGTGCAAAAAACCTGTTGGAAGGTTCAGCAGAAACTGTAAAAATAATTGGTGATTCTAACAAATGGCGGAACGACAGAGAAAATATAGATACGAGGTAACATAAGTAGATATATTTTAGGCTATAGGAACATCTTGTTTTGGAAAGAAATTCAATTGTTGTATATTTGCTAAATATGAACTAGGAATTGATATTCAGTATGGAATTTGATACTAAGTTCTTCCACTTTCCTTTCAATGTGAGTTGTTCTTTCAGGTCTTATGTTGCTACTTGTTAGCATTTAGGAGCCATCTGATTTATGCTCCAACCTCATCTACTTCTGGGCAAGGTGCATATTGACAACTCTAGACCTACATAACATATCGAGTAGAATAACTTTACTAATCAAAAACATATTATTTTGATAAATTTAATGAAGTTAAATTAGATTACTCAAATTATAGATCCGCCAGAAGTCAATTGATTAAGTGTTTAGATAGATAGATAGATAGATAGACAGACTAAGCTAATTTATTTAATAAACTGGATTTTTTAATAATATTTTTTTTAGAAAAAAGATTTAAATATTAAAATAAATTGGGTGTCATCGCTTAGCATTTCATTTTTGATGATTTAACTGAAAAGATTGGAGCTTCAAAATCAAGAAATAACTTTTGACAATAAAAGATTCATGAAATGGAATAACTAAGTCCATAATCTATTGCACAAAAATCAATTGAGGCTTGTGGCCTAAACATATATAATATATTGTTTTGTCTTGTGTTCATGGAGAGTGGGAATAGGGAATCCATGTGAGGATTGAGTTATTCGATGTGACATTATAGGAGTTGTGACTCTTTGACTGCTTTTGAGTTCATATGCAATGACTATTAATTAATATTGTTTCTCTTTCTTGCAATGTTCTTGAGAAAAATAATCATGGAGATTTGTCATTGAAGTATTCGTTATAAAACCTAACATGGCTGGTTACTTGGTTACGATTACAAGCTGGGAAGGCTAAAATTATATTATTTAAAATAAATTAAAAATTATCATTTTATTTTATTTTAAAAAATCATACAAAATTTTATCAAGTTTAATTATTTGAACTTTTACCCGGCTTGATATAAAATATAAATAAAAATAGAATTTAGGTTAACAAGTCACCCTATTAAACTCTAAGGCGTGCAATTTAGTGGTTCAGCCCTAGATTTATTTTCTAGAGATCATTAGTTCAAGTTTCACAACTCTTAGGACTACTGGAAGTTGATAAATAGTTATTTACTTTAAAATTCATAAAATTAATTAAAGTATATACAAACTGATCTGATATTTGCATTACAAAAAAAAACATGTTGAACTGATAAAGCAAACCATGTTAAAAAGTAAAATTCAATATATAAGTTCATAGCCCCTTGATGATGAGATTTTTTTGTTATATTCCACCCCATCATTAAATGGATTCTCTCTGAACCTGTTTGGAATTAATTACTCTGTGAATTTATCTGGGAAAGATTGAATCAATAACTCTTTGAAAAATAATTATGGACTTGGAATATGAATATTAAATTCATGGAGTAAACTTGTCCTCTTCCTTACAAATGGATGCCCAGCTGTACAAGAACTTGGAAACAAGTGTCCTCGAGATGCAATCTACTGACTTTTTAGAAATTGTTGTCTAATATTCCCTCTATTGCCTTGGATTGGCCAACCCATTTGACTCCAGCAAAATCATATGATGGTCTCCAATGCAGTGTGCATCAATTTTAAGTAAATTTATGAAAATAATCCAACTAATCCCAGCTGGCAAGCCACTTGATTTATTTAGCTATTATACAATTAATGCCCTCGAATCTCCCTTGTATGTCACCTACAGTAGGACAAAAACTATGTTGAAACTAAGCATTCATATGTCAATCATTGAAGTAATGTTCGAGCAAGTGAATTATTTTTGACACAAGACATTAAAATAATTTCAAATAAATAAATAATAGTTTCCAAACACGCCAAGGACTTAATATATTGAAATTGATCCAATTATAAATTATTAAACAAGATTAATGTATAATTAAAAGTGTTTTTGTTGCATGAGCTATGCGAGGAAATTAACCTCTAGAAAATATACATTGTGAATCCAGATGAATGAATATAACTTTGATTGTCTCGGACTCTTATAAGAGATATATGTCCCGACTCGAACTCAAGACCTGTTTTGCAGATCACAAGTTTTCTGTCATCACGTCACGTACTAGGACATAAATTGAATACATGTTGTGTAGATCATCATAACTTGCTTAGACTTGTCATTTGTGATCTACAAAATTGGATGCATATATATATATATATATGAAATCAATTTGAGCAATGGATTTGAACTCCAAAATTAATTGTTTTGGAACTCAAAAAGGTTGAAGGTCTGAGGAACAATCTCTTCTAGCTACGAATGATTATCAATCTGTATGTCAGGACAACATACCCCACCAGGTTATTACAGATCATGAAAAAAGAAACGAAAATCTAAGATACTTGGGAATTGTGGATGTAAATACGAAATATTTCATCATCACAAACATTTTTTCTTTCTTTCTTCATCAAATAATTTACTTGAAGATTAAAGCAAACGGTTCATGATCCGATGACTATTGAGATTCTCAATCTGTCACTATTATACTCGGATCGAAAAAGGAAAATTAAAATATAAAATTTGTACACAAAAAAAGAAGAAAAAGAAAAGGCCAATAACTCCATCACGCTCATCAAAAAACGTCCCCACTGCAAATAATTGCACCCTCTTGCCTCCTCTGGGGAACGTCAAAACTCGGCCGGCACCGGAAAAACTTGCTAGACCTCGGATATGCTTAGTAAATGAGGCCGCCATACTCCATTACGACCGGTCCGGCGATCACGACGAGAGGATTTCTTTTCCGAGACTAAATCGCTCAGGTAACGATCACAATCCTGTACATCATCCTTATTACTATCGCAATAATTTCTGCTTTTCTTTGATGAAGGCTGGCTCTTGTGGCTACAATTATTACCACTTTTTTTCTTCTTCTCACCGGGCAATGAAGAAGACGGGATCAAGAAATATATGCTGCCTCTTTTGAGCTCGGATTCCGGGGAGAGAATCAAAATTTTCCGAACAACACTTTGAGCAGTAGGTTTGCTTAGAACATGATTAGGGTTTGCCTTAAGGACCTCAGCAGCTGTGATCGGACCTGTAATTTCTTCCACGTAGCCATTCAAATGAACTATACGGATCAAGTCCAGGGCTCCACAAGGAAGAACACAAGCCAAACAACACCTTAAGCTATTGCCCATTTCAATGGAAATGAAATCTCTTCCGTTTGCTTTGTGGTGTGTGGAGTTTGGAGCTCTCTTTTTGGTGCCTACTTTTCTTCTTCTCTCATTGGTAAGAATGTGATCGAGGGAGGACGAGGTTTTATAGGAACAACCCTACTTGCTACAATGAAGAAAGTGACTTAACAAGTATTCTAAATTGTTAATCAAGTAGTTGGGCGCCCCAATATTGGTCAAAGCTTAAGGCGTGTGGGTTTAGTTTTCATTAATTGTTTTAATTATATCTTTAAGCTCATTTTTAAGTAAGAACATTGCATCATTTCTCCTTGTTTTTACGAGGTTAATTCAAGTGATTAGGAAACCAATCATTCGATCCGAAGGTCATTTGAGGGTCAATCCTCATAATTGGTTTGTCGAATTGAGAGAAAATTCGCGGTGCTCGGGGAAAATAACTAACGTATTTTATTAATGTATTTCTAAACAAAAAATATTTTAAAAAATAATTCCAACCAGATTTTTAAATATACACGTCAAGTATGATCATCATACATCATACTTTCACAAACATTTTTCTACTAAAAAAAATGTCTCAATTGGTTTTTAAAGCAAATTATAATGCGTGCATTCAAACAAAAAACTTTTGTTCCTTTAAATCCAAAATGAATCCATAAATTAAAAGAATAAGCTCACTTGAGCTAAATTATGAAAGTAACTTGGCACGCTTATACCGAATTTAATGCACATCAAAATCAAAATCAAAATCTCCAATTTTCATATTCCCGGACCCTATTTATTTATTTATTTTATTCAATTCCCTGCAAGCATAGATCCGAGTTAAATGGGTCATTGATAAAGGGGGTAAATTATTAAATGCTGAGAGGTACCTTTACCATTCATGAAACTGTACGTATAGCTCCATGAACAGTCCTAGTATAGCCTCGTAGCATTCATTGATTTAACAATTATAGGGAAAGTACAAATACAGTGTTTTATTTTTTAATTCTATTTTATTTTTATTAATGAAAAAATGGGTCCCACAACATGAACCCATAACTAGATATCACCAATGAAGGAAGGAATAAAACTTAGGCACATCGACGGGAAATTAAATAATGGCTGAACTCAGGAGGTTTGACAAGGCAAGCAAGAGTACATGTTACATTCTTGGGAGTGTTTGATAAGCTAACCTATGGTGAAATAAAATAAGATTAACTATATGCTTTCATCCCCATAGATTTAGCAATAATCCATGTTGGTCTTTGTACTTTAATATTTCTTAATAACCGATCGTACCGTTTCAAAAATATTTAATTTTACCCTCTTTGTTAAATTGCTAAAATGGGCCTACCTTTTCAATTATTATCTTTTTTTCTATTTAAGTGTTTTGTTGGATAATTCTATGGGATTCATATGACAACTAAAAAATATATAAATTAACATGGATAAGTGATTCGTACATAGACAACACAAAAATTAATAAACACATACAATATGGAATTGTTTTGAATAGATTATCACACAAAAACTCTAATTTAAAAATTATATTATTAAATATTTTATCTTCAAGTAATTTGTTTTTCTAAAAAAATTATAATTCATTATTAGTTTTCTAGCTAGCTTAATTTGGAGGTGTCGACGAGTTACAATCAATTGCCCATGCATGAAATTGAGTAGGTCAATCTCCTAGTAAAATTTAAACATGATTTAATAATTAAATAAAAAATTATAAGTTTTTTTATCAAGTCAATCACTCTATATAAACGCTTCCATCAATTATATATAAAAAAAATCATTTTTTTGTTTTGTAAGGTATTAATTTGAAGTTAAGAGATTTGCTTGAAATATTTTGGAAAGATTATGATTGATATTGAATATTAATATGGTTGAGATTGTTTTTTAAAATATTTTCCATTCAAAAATACATCAAAATAATATATTTTTTAATTTTTTAAAAATTATTTTGAATATCAATACATGAAAATGATATAAAATATCAATTTTTTTAATTTAAAATAAAAAATATCAAATTTTTTATTTTTAAAACTATACCATAGCAAACTATAAACTCTAAAGGCTGAAATGGATAATCGTTAAGTTTAGGAGATAAAGAAATAGTTTACCAAATAAATAAATGATAGAACACGGTGATGTGACAACTAGCTAGGGCGTGTCTATCATTGAAGCAATGCTGCCAAGGATTCATGCATGCCCGGGGCCCTGATTCGGCTCTGAGCCATGGTAGCCTTAGCAGTAGCCAACTGGCATGGCAACTAATTAAGGCCACCTCAAGTATGATGTGATTGGACTGCAATTAATTTATAGCCATTTCTGATGATCTTATTCAACTCTTCGATCATTCGTTTTTGTCAAGAATCAATTATATTACTTCTTTTAAATTATAATTGTATGACAAGAAAAGTTGTTGCGCCGGCTTAGAGGTAAGAAAAAGGGAAAGGGAAAAAGAAAGAAGCTATTTTACTTCAATTTTTAGAATGAATAGAAATATATTTAGTTGAAATACATAAATAAACATGTTTAGATATTTTTAAAGTGAGTTTTTAAAATAAAAGGGATACCAGAAAATATTTTATGATATTATTTTTAAAAGTATTTTTTTATTTAGAAATATATTTAAATAAAAAAAATATTTTTAATATCAGCACGTGAAATTGATTTAAAAACACTCAAAAAAATAATTTAAAAAAAAATAAAATTATTTTTTCTCAAAATTATTTTTAAAATGCAGTGTCAAACATAACCATAACTTGTAGTATGGGGTGTTATTCAAAAATATTTTTTTATTATTTTCTTATGTTAACCTATTAAAACTATTAAAAAATATCAATTTAATATTTTTCAAGGCAAACACATTTAAAAAAAATAAAAACTACTGCATTCCCAAAACGCTTGAATATTGAATTTGAGTATTGGTTTAACTCATGAAATAAGTTGATGAAGTTTTGAAAACGGACACTATCAGCCAATAAAATCAAACTGTATCTCTCAAATTATAAAGAAAATGTTGATCATTACAGTCAAAATCAATCACCCTAAATAATAAAAACCATTGATAGAATGTTTATTTCTGGCCGTTCATCTGAAAATGGATTACAAGTTAGTTTTACTAAATTAACTGGTAATTAAGGAATTGGTCTGCTTGTGTGGACAATATTTCATCCAAAGCTAAGGAAGCTTCCTGCCATGGAGGTTTCAGGCACCGACCATGAAAGCCAATTAGGGTTTGCCATGAACAGACAATAATGGTATTCAAGAGAATGCACGAGGGCTGCCCTCCTGCAAGATTCTTAATGTAAGATTTAATCCATTTTAAACACAAGCATAGGAAGCTAACTATCTGTCCCATTATTGAACAACGTGAGTCGAGCCTGTCCTTACACGAAAGCCAGGGTGGAAACCCTAATTAATCACTCTAATTATAAGTTGGTGGATAATCATCATTGATACAAGTGTCTAGTTTGAGCTCCAATTTTTTTAATCGGATTACATTTTTTTAGGTTAAAATGGTGTGCATTGTGCATATTTATTCATGATAATTTATTTATTTTAAATTATTTTCCCATTACATAGTAGAATGATTATAATAAATTACCAATATGTGTGCTTTTTTATATCCAAAATAATATCTTTATACGTTATCAAAATTAAATTCATTATATTTGTTGAGAAACGAGTATATTTTATTATCAACTTCGTACTATCACAAAAAAAACAATAGAGTAGTCTTTTGATTACAACATGATGTCCACAAGGTACCATGTCCTAAATAAAAAGAACAATAGACTTTATTTTTTTTACAACTTGAGTCTAAAATCTCTCGTACCAAAAAGAAGAGCATCGTTTTTCTTTTTTTATTAAAATGTAAGTACGTCCATTTTTTTTTTATCTAGCAAGTCAATTTGATAAATTGTGTTAACTTGTCAATTGTAGTTTATATATTTTTTATTTATAATTATAAAATCCAACCTCCTTAAACCCAAGTTATTTTGGTAATTTATTAGCCCAAGTTTGGTTTAGGGGTGTCTTTGACATTATATTTTAAAAATATTTTTGAAAAAAATTTAAAGATTTTTTATTTTTATTTTAAATTAATTTTTTTTGATATTTTTAGATTATTTTGATCTGTCATGTCAAAAATAATTTTTTAAAAATAAAAAAATATAATTTTAAAATATTTTAAAAATAATCTTAAATATGCTCTCGAATACTTAGACCGGTAATTTGTTATCTTGGAGTTTGCCTTAGACTGGTTTTACTTTGAACCAGTTCTTTTATATCAAACAACATCAAATTTTTATTTTTATTTAAAAAAAAAAACATAATTAAATTACTTGTGGATCAACTCACAATCCTTACTAGATCAACCCTATTAGGTATATATTAGACTAGAGAGTTACAAGAACGATTCTCGAAATTCATAAATCTTCATTCAATCTCTTCCAGACCCCAAATTTTAAACGAGCGTGACCTTTAAAAATAGAAGTATCCCTCTTTTGTTTTATGTTTTTTAAGAGAAAGCAACGAAGCAGTCCATATTTATGGTGAATAGGAAGAACAGTGGATCATCACTGTGCCAAGAACAGATTAGTCGTACCGTACCTTACTGAATTTGCTACCCACCAGCCTTAAAATACTGTTTCTGTTCTTGGTGTTTATCTCTAGGTTCATCGGGCAATAATTATAGCGATCGTGCAAGTTATCTTGAGCCTTGGATTTGTCTGGTGCAGGTAGCTGGCATTAATATTTTAGGGTTTTGTTTGTTGCTCGAGGCTAAGTTCTGTACACAAGTCTTCTTGTGACTTTGATTGAATCTGATCCCGTGAATATATCCAATTGTTTAATGTTCATAGAATCTGCAGCTCATTTTCTTATCAATTTGGTTGGATCGTGAAAGATTTATGTGGGAATTGTAAGTTGGAGGAAAGACAAGCTATGAAGATTTGATTCAAGAAAAATCAAATATTTTGTTGAACAAGAAGATGGTGATTATGACTAGTTGAGAAAACATCACCTTTAAAAATTATATTTCGTAGGTTCAATTGAGTGGATAAATTTCTAGTTGTTCTAAATTTTTATAAAAAATACATATTTTAACTCGAACTTGTATAGATAACTAACTTTTTTTCACAACGCAATGCTCATTTGGATATTATGAATAATTACTTTTTTTTTGGATTCGACGAAACCCTATCTTCCGAAAAATATATTTTGTGATCTAGGTGAGCAAGCAAAACCTCGACTGTCCTAGACTCTTACAAGAAATACATCCCTAATTGGAACTCGAGAACTGCTATACAGATCTCGAACTCTTTATCACTACACCACACTCATTACTTGCATCCTTCGTTGTTGATATTTTAGTTTATTTACATTTTTTGATGCTATTGCAAAAATCAATGAGAGTGATGGTCATGTGTGATAAAATAATAAGTAAAGAGAGGTCTAAAATAGCGCGAGAGAAGTGGAATTAATTATTAACTTTAAATGGTTTAATTAAAATTTGATTTGATTTATAAAT